>CM067217.1:132469622-132908740 GCA_034190945.1 Octodonta nipae
AAAAACAATGAGAATAACTACTAAGTTTTAATTTTATACTCTAATTTTCTTGGCAATTACGCCCACACTTATAAAGAAGTCTGATTTTTGAACAAATCAATATTTCAACGATAAGTAATGGGGATCTACTTGAAGATCCTCTTCTGGAATGACAAAGAAAAATTTTAGAATATGTAAAAAAATTATATAAGATTAAAATTAATTTAAGAACCCCCACCGTTAAGGCAAATCCTCCTACCAAACCTATGGGGTATAAACCTGCAAAGTAATAAATTTTTAACTGCGATATGGAAGTATTGAAGGTGTAGATCAATATAGTCCAAAATTGTTCCTCAAATAAAGAATGAATTGATTTCAATGATTCTAAACAATATTAAGTTGTAGTTGGTCTTAAAATTAAACAAATCAGAATTAGGTAATGGTTTAAAAGGGACACAATATGTAATTTCTATTGTAAACATTTGTTGGCGATATTCAAATTGAATTCAGTCTTACAAACAAAGCTATGGTCTATCCCACACGAGTCCCAGTATTATATCTTGGTTCACATTTTCTGATTTGGAATTTTATCTAAATCAACAGTTATGACGTGAGTACGTTGATAACTTGAAACTGATAAGCAAATGTGAACCATTTTGTTTTTTAATTAAAAAAAGGAAATCTTTTAATATTGCTTATATTTTAGATTTTAGATAATACCGTATAATTTTGTAAGTAATTGGCAGTTAGTAATTTTTAGTCCGTTGCCATATTTATGGTTTATTATTAATTGCAATAAATTAAAGCAAGTGATTATTTCTTATTGAGATAACTACAATGAACTTAAAGGACTTTAATGCTGCGAACTATGACATATTCATGCCACAATAATAATGGCATATATATATATATATATATATATATATAATTATTACAAACAAAAAAAAGACGAATTAAATTTGCCATTATCATCATGATTGAAATATTGCGATAGCTTCAGAGCTTGAATTAAAAATGTTAACTTTTATTCATTAGTAATATTATTACTGTGATCCTAATTGTAAAGATAGTTGCTATTCGATAAAACTGGTTATTAAGTCTGTACTGATTTTATTAAAATTCTTGAGGTTAACATAACACTGATACGCTGGTTAATAATAAAAACTTGTTGTGTCCATAACTTCATTTATATGTACTAAACGTCACGTTCTCTCTCAAATAGTCCGTATACGGGGGCACTATAGATAGTTCAATGCCAATTATATTGCATTTTACCGATTTAGTTGTTTTATTTTTCACTAGCTTTCTTAGTTACTGCAACGCATATATTGATGTTTGGTTTGACTTGTAGTAATTATTTATTAAACTGAGGAAATTTAAGTAATTTAAACTTCAGCTAAACTGGGATGTATTAGATAAACCAAAAACCGATTGGGGTGGCTATCGACAGCGATCGGCATAGTGCAGCAATTTAACTAAGAATTTTTCAAAGTATATTGTGAACAAAATAACATAACAACTAACAGAAACCTAAATAACATACACAAGAATTGCCTTCAAAAAGTTTCTGTTTGGGTTGTAAGAATTAGTTTTGACCACATGATAATTGGTAGAATTGTGGAATAAATTAATTTCTCAATTTTGACTGTTGATAAGAAAATTCATAATGCACAAATGTTTGTAAAAAGTGTAGTCTCAAACGAACCTCTTTACATATATATGTATATATAGAGAGCATTACGTTCCAAAATTGAGTATAGTATGGCAACAAAGCTGTAAAGCAACCGTGCTTTAAACACAGGCTTGATCTCTATCACTATGAATAATTTTGCTACATAAAAGCATATTTAAAATAGTGATAGTTTTAAAGCATATCAGGAAAAATTAAACCAAATGCGGTAGACTGTTCCATACGTGTCCAAACAAATATATTATATAGTAGAGTCCAAGAAACGTACGAAAATACTTATCAACAATGTTGAACATGATTCAAAAGAAAGAATATCTGTGTTGACACCATACCTCTGGTTCAGAAAGAGTGGAAACCCTTGGCATTACTAGTGATACAAGTTCATCAGTAGTTATCTGCAAAAAAGACAACAAGATAAACATTTATTATTAAATTGTAAATCCTAATCTAGTCATTACGAACTATTTAGTTTTTAATTTCTCTATTCAGATTTGTTAATTTATTGCCATTGAAAACGTTTAGACTATTTGAAATATACACAGTTTCCAGCTTTTTGTGATATTATTCCTAAGAAATCATTCAGAAATAGATTTCAATAAAAGATAAATTACACACTTGATGTGGTGCTAGGCCCTAGGCAATAATTCAATCTTAATCTACTTAATTAAAATAATGCAATTTTTAAGTAAAAATCTGCACTTTAATTACTTATCCACGTGAATATATAATATGTCAAGACATACATCGTCTAAGTTTCATTTTTCAACTGATGAACTGTACAAGAATCGAACATATTTATATGTACTAGTGGTCGCCCAGTGGTCGAAATTCGACCCTATTTCATGAAATTGTAAAATTATATTCTTCCAAGAAACAGAGTTGTGAAGAAATCGGACGAGGAGACGTAATGACCAAAATTGTTCACTCATATTGACAAGTCTATTGAAATGAAAAGAAAATAAAAATGTAATCAAATATCGGTAATCGAAATATTTTTGACAAATGAATGACCCCTCCAAATTTTTGGCTGGAACCGCTCCTGGCAAAATATTCGATATAATAATTGGAAGATTGTTCTTTGCAACCTAAAAGTTTGCGTCATTTGCGGGTTCAATCAAGTTCCTGAATTTTAAAGAAAAGAGAGGACCAACAACCCTAGGAGAAATTAAATATTTAATACATTCTCTATTGTCTGCTGTCTGACAATTTAGTACACAACATCTTCGGGAGGTTGTGATAATAATATATTAATCAAATAATTATATTCCCATTAAAAACAAAATATTTAATATGAAAGTTAGTGCAACGCGTCCGGAAACTCAATACTGATCTACTACATTGACTATTTTAACACTAAACAATAACAACGCTTGCATGCCACTTCCAGAATACATACTCTAAGACTATAACAGCATCTAGCATCGCTCCCTTTATATATAATTACTCAATGTTTTGAGTTTTGACCGTCTGGCGGCGGCGGCACTGTCAGTTGTTTGGCGCTGACAGTATGGACGTAAATAATGAATTTTTATTATATTTTATTTAATGAGTGAACCATTATTATAAATTAATATTAGCATTCTGCACTGAAGGTCGTCAGTAGCTACTAAACATAACTAAAATGAAGAAAATCGTTTGAGAGACAGAGCAGGAAATGGGAGCTAATCGTTTTGTCTTTGCCTATTTATATATAGATATCTCACTAAGCTTATTCTTGTGTGTTTGTAAAATAACCAATCTAAATTATCCTTCAGTTTCAATTTTCTGCGATTTTCTTCATTTACATTCGCTGATTTCTTGCCAAAATCACTGTGTAAACAATAAGCAGAATCTCGAACATCTGTCGGTCAGTGACATACTACCAATCGTATTTCTAACAATTGATCAGTGTGAGACTAGGTTGAAAATAACGTGCAAATACTAATAAGTAAAATTGTGTTTCAAAATTAACATAACCTTTATAATGAAGATCAATCTAACAAGTCTAACAGAACAACTATATATGAAAAGAGTTAAATGAAAATGGTGGTACTAGCGAAATACAGAATACAACTAACATGATAGAACAAACCAAATTTGAAACAGAAGAAATCTAGCTAGAGGAATCTTTTTTGGCAAAGTTTTGCTTTTGGCTACCAACGTTATCACGAGAGAAAGGCATCAGATACTTGAAGACGCATTTTATGTTCCTAGTAAAACCTGATCAAATTTTCGACAAATTATTATCGTATTTCAAGCAACTGGTTAGTTAAACAATGTACTTTTAACTTATGATTATTACTTGGAAATCACAGGGTGACAACTTTGCATTGGGTACTACTCTCGATTTGGAGTCTCTGGTAGCCCATTCACTGAAAATCTTAGTAGTCTTTTCATAAATTACATATTTAGTATTTCTTTCGCTAATGGGCGTCTGAGTTTTCACAGAGGACTCCAAATATGGAGTCAAGTGAGGCAAGATAGTCAGCTATAGTGTACTTACCTATTTAGTAGTAACGAAATATATTTGAACATACCTACAGTTACTTAGGTAAAATTCTACATTTAACTAACGTTCCTTTTTGTTATTGCGTAAATAAACATTAAAAGAATTACGGTTATATGAATGCCTTTTTCGGTTATTGATTAAATTTATAAAAGGCGTCCAGAAATGTGTTATTTCGGAAATATTTTTGCGTTCAGCACCAATAATCTCTATTGTCAGTGATGAACTATAGACAATCCCTGGCGAATGTCGAATTTCTGAACGGATGACCGAGGAATGTCCTAAGTACAAAATGTGAAATATCAATTTACACACCACTCATTGTCTTTACTTTTATCTTTAGGTATTCATTTTCTTTGAGGGAAGCCATGAAATACATTTGCATAAACTTCATGCTGAATTAAAGAACAACGCTTTATTAATCTCCAGGAGCTGTAGAAGAAATATGGAAAGCCATTAACAAAATAAACTCTTTTTACATTAATGTCTAAAGAAGAACCGGACTTATAACGTTAATTCCAAAATAATAACTCAGAGTAAAGCAAAATTAGTGAAACGACTGGATATAAAAATATAATAATCCGATTACTTAAAACCAATATTTAATAGCAGAAATTCCTATTAACAGTATGCTGACAGAACTTACTGATGGCCTAGGTATCAGCACCGCATATTGTCATCATAAACATTTGTTTCCAAAAACTGTGAATGAGGTTAGCATAAGTCATTAAATTACTTTATTAGATCAGTTATCAAGGTTACAAGATTTCATTAAATCACATAAGCTTTGACCAACTTTGTAGTGATGATTATAACCTCTTGTATCTTAACCGTTTCCTGGATAATAGAGCTGAAGAATTGATTGTATCTGAAACTGGCATGACTTATTTGATACATCTGTTTAAAATACGTAATGAACCCAATTTATAATTACAAGATAGCGAAAAGTTATAGCTGCTAATTTCACCCGTTATTAGTGGTCTCTGTAAAACAAGAATATTGATTCACTTACCGCTCTGAACGTTCTTTTGAAATGAGTATATTGTGCTATGCTAGAATATTTTAAATATGAATGTGAATATGATTTTATATCATTTTGCAAACCCACAATTAGCCAATGGTAAATATAACTTATAGGATTCAGTATCAACAAATAACATAACTTTTAAATTTCAGTAGTAATTCTCTACCCTAGATTATGGGTAAAATGACAGAAATTGTTATTTGAATTTCAACGAGATTTTTTCTGAGCCTGATTTCGGCCAGCTTTAATTATCTCATTATATTTCTCGCAATTTGTTAATGCTGGTTCTAATTTCGTTATAGCCTTGTTCAAATCGTCACCTTTAGTGATGCTCAGTCTGTTTCTTATCTTAGGCTACTATCTGTCTTGCACGCCACCAGCGACCGATCGCCTGTATGCTAGTCATCTAAAACTGGGGCCATTGTAAGTTTCCGACATCTGCCTTAAAAAGTGAGAAAGAACTAAATCTTCACAAAAAAGAAACATGATTAAGATAAATTATATATAGGTTTAACAAACAGTAAACGAGTATAGGAAGTCCAGAACAATTCGGATAACACTTCGTATAGAATGTATGGAGAAAACGAAAACAGTGTCGTTTTGGTGGTACAATTTTTACCGATGAAATAACATTTAGGAGAAGTCCTATCTTTGTATGCCAAATTATTTAAATTAATGCATCAATGCATATTAACACAATTGTTTTTCCAGTTAGTTTTATTTATTATAAATCCTTGTCACAAGATTTTAGTAGTGACCTTTAAAATGGGGAGGTTTCCAATTTGGAACGTCATGTTATATATGTCTTTCTATTTTTTGTTAGCATGTACCCATATGGTACATAAAGTGAGGATTACCAGACTTCTAAAAATAATTGTTGGTATCATGATAATTTGGTCACACATCTGGTACAGTTTTATTCAGCATTCAGCTACTCACAATAAACTATTTATTTTTCTATATTTTTCTTTGAAGACGCGAGATGTAAAGACCGACACCTAGGATTTTCGGGGAAACTAGCACATAGAGGTTCCGAATCCGTTCGCAATATTGTGTTTAAAAATATATTAAACATAAATTGTTTCTCAATATTGCCTTTTGTAGAAATGGAGAATTACTAGTATAAGATCATTAGCTCCTATTTTCTCGTAATTCATTAATTATATATAGAAGGAACTTGTTTTTATTTATTTAATTTACAACCTCGGCAACATACCTATTTAAAATTCAGCACTCGGTACTAATTTGAAACATTTTCTTCGAAATGTGAATTGCTGTTGAATGGAATTGATATACATATATATATATATATATATATATATATATATATATATATATATATATATATATATATATATCTATATATGCAACAGTTGAGTGATGTTTTTATGTTAGATCGTATTTGAAGAATAAACTTAATTTATGTCAACTGTTAAACTGATGATTATGTTTCGGCTATGTTTCAAATAAATTGTAAAACTATTTATAAATGTAACACTAACAATTTAAAACTATAATGGTTCACCTTACCTACGTCATGAATTCTTGTAAAGCTCCATTTAATCTATTTTTTAATAATATACAAAATTTGGGTAACTTTTTGAGATATTTTGTTTATGGTAGTTTTTAAATCAAATTCCTACAAATTCGGGTTATAATATAGTCAATCTAATGAATATATTGCTTATGATAGGGCCAGTCACTTTTTAATGTAGATGCGGAGATATTTCGATTTTTCCGAATTTGATTGCCAGGGAACTGACGGGGGTGACAAAGTACTGATAAAGCACACAATTTCATAAGATATGCAAGATATTTATTAAGATTTATAAGAAATCACTTAGAAACTAATAGTATCACTCTCTGTTTTCTCACTTTTAATCTTAAGCAGCCTTTAATTAACTGTATTTTACTTAACTTTACGACATTGAGGTAGTTTTACTTAACAATATACATTTTCTAAGTAATCAACAAACAATTGAAACAAAAATATGACTCTCTCTGCCTTAAATTAACTTAATATATAGTTACCAAGTAATACTATCACAGTATTAAAAACAGCCTTCTGATATGTCTAATATCATTATAATAATATAATCTATGCCTTATAGGCAAGTAATAAAAATGAGATCTTTTTCTCAACAAAAAATAAAAATAATGCTTCTAAATAGTTTAACACTAAAATAATCACTTTTCAAAAACATTAATCTGCTCTTCAAATTGGTAAAACACTCTATTACCTTTTATAAAGATATTTGGTACATGCAATTTTTTAACTACTTGATCCATCGGAACATCTGCTACATCTTTTTTATTCAATTGAAATAGAGTGGCATTCTGTGTACAAATTTTGAGGAACGTCACTCTCAATTCACCTTCTTCATCATCAACAGAAGAGCAGATTGCTGCATAACGATATTCTGTATTCCTTGTTGTATATTTAACCAATACATAATCACCACTGCTATAAAGACTTCGTTGTGAATAACCGCTAACTCCTGGTGTTGATATATTGCTATCCAATTTGGAATGGTAATCCATGTCTCTCACGTAAGTGGATAGTGGTATATCATCATCTTCAGAGTCTGTAAATACGGTAGAAGCATTTATACGTGTACCATGTTGAGCCACTATCTTGGTCTGATAATGAATAGATCCTAGCTTGAAATGATTGCATGCGTCAGCGTCACAGATCAACTTAGTGACTTCATTGTAAGATGATTGGGAATGTAAGCTGAGCCGGTCACCTGATGCACCAAGAGCGTCCCCTTAAAGGCGATCATTTGAGACGATTTGTCGCTAATCAAGGTGTTCATCTGGTCGATATCACAGCCTTCAATCACCGTCACTTTTATACTTGCACATCTCACGCGGATAACAGAAGCAAACTCCGTCAAGTTAGTTATATCACCTCCTAAAGCAATTACTTGATCAGCTGTTCGCTTGCATGTAGCCCCTATACCATCGGGTGCCCCCTTCCCGTGTCCGGCTTCATGAAAGTTCCAGGAATATCCCACAATATTAGGGTACATGTCTTGCAGTTTACAGCCCAATACATAAAACATTGATTTGTTCCTATATTGCGTTACAGGACCGTCGCTGAGAAAGTGAATCTTTTGAATGTTTGATGGCAGTGATGTCAGCACAGGTTTTAGGTGGGCCCAAATTGCTCCGGCGTTATGAGATAAAGTAAACAACCACAGTATGTAATGAAATTTGGGTCCGCGAACCGCCAAAATGAAAGCTTTGTATTTCCTGATTGTATTTGGTACAAAAGTTTCGGAAAAATCCATGTGCACCACAGCTTCGTATTCAGACAAAGATTCTTTTAGTTCTTTAATTACATTATACTGGTGCACTATGTTAAAAGAATGCCGGAAAAATTTAGCCATGTCATTCTCAAGTTTTTTTATGAGATTTGCAGGTAAAATTTCTTGTGTTTCTTTTTACATTTCATTACAAATCGTTCTTTCTTTGTTTTTAGATCATATATGGACTCTTTTTTACTCACCCACTGTTGCATTAAGATCGGTTTTGAGTTATCGAATTCTGCATAAGTCAAAGTTTTTAAGGAACACTCATCACATGTTCTCTCAAGACATTTTTCAGAATATCGATCGCAACAAAGCATTTGCAACATACTTTGATGATTATTTACTGTTGTCAGAATATGTGCCTTTTTTAGAGCAGCAAGTTGAAGGTCCATGTTTTCATGAACCGTGCAAGCACAAGTATCACGGTTTGATAGTTTAGGGGGAACCACCCAAAATGGTCGGAGTCGGGTAAATAGGCAATAACCAATTTTAAATGGTATGGTTTTCAAGAACTTATCATGCAGATTTTTCATAGTGTCCAGTAGATATCTTTTCTGTTTTTTAATTTGGTTACGAGTCACGAATTCTTTCTTGCCTGCTGCTTGACGGCTGTTAGAATCATCTTCTAAAAATTGCTCAACTAGACTTTGCACTTTAACTTTGACGTTAATTTTTTTTTTGGCTGGTTATGTCCTGTTTTTTTATAAGTCACTGCTTTGTTTGGTATTCTCCATAATTTGTATTTGTCTACCACATTTCCGGATATAGCTTGTTTGAACTTTCTTTTATCTTCATGACTCTTTATTTTGGTGTAGTTTTCCTCTAATTGAATTTTGATAGCTTCTCCGAACAGGGCCATTTTCACTAATTCCTTCTTTTTAGTTATATCTTCGCTCATTTCTTCAATTCTGGTTTTCGGTGTTTTTTCTACAGATTTTACAACTTTCTTCAACTGCCTTTTGACTCTTCTATATTTTTGACGCTGAGTATTCAGTTTAGTTTTTAGTTTCGAAACCTTTGCTTTCATCTCTTTTAATTGCTTATTTCTGAACTTTCTCTGTCTTTCACTTCTTCTTTTTGCTTCATTTGCTCTTTGATCTTCGTTCACAATGGGCCTTATTAGTTCACCAACTATTGGTTGTACTTCATCGTCAGTAGGTGGAGGATTATTCTGGTGTACAAAATTATCAGTAGTATTTTTCAAAAGTTGTTGTTTTTGCCTGTACTTTGATGAATATTTTTTCCATTCTTTTCTAGTTAATCGCTGCTCCCGAGACGTCATGTCTTTAATATTTTTTCTTTGTCCCTTTTCTTTTTTTTTTAAATATTGCAACCTTTGTTTCTCTTTGTATTCACCTAATTTAATGGGTCGCTTTTAATTCTAGCTAAGCGAGCCTTTTCGGCTTCTCTTTTTTTTTCAATATATCTTCTCTATCTTTAGCCATGTTTTGTGTTTTTTTAGGAGCCATGATGTTGCAAACTGAAATACATAAAAAAATGCTTAGATACGCTCAAAAAGTCAGTACCCTGGAAACACGTCAGTCCTTTGGCGCAATATCAGACAACGGACTGACGCCAACGGACTGACGAAACAAACATGAATTTGAGGTTATCTTAGTAATAACGATTATTTTGATACTTTCGAGTATCAAGAAGCTATATTTTAACAAATCTAAGTTAACTATGTATAAGTTAAAATATAAACAGATTTACAAGGAAATAGCGACTCACCATAGGACTGAAAATTTGTCTGGATCGGCACGTAGTCACACGACGAACACAACTCTAGCACTGGCACAGTAATGGCGGCCGAACAATGCCGCAGTCTGCAGCTAACTTTAGTACCAACCTTGAAATTTAACGCGAATCTGAATTTGAGTCGTCGGTATTTAGCGAGAAATTCAAATTCGAACAACACACAGCGGACTGACGAATAAAACTGAATACAAAATTTCTTATTATTTTTACAACAAGTGTGAGAATATTATATTATGAAAGTTGTGATTATATATTATTAAATATATCACAGATTATAGTGGAATAATACGTTTTATTATATTAATGGTAATATTTGATACACAGATTTTTGATTGCGCGCTTTGGAAGTTGTGACACGCCAAAGTACTGACGTTTTGAGAATATATTGTGAAGTTTTACAAATTTGTATTTAAAATGAATAGCTGAAATTGGGTGACCAAATAAAAGGCTTTTAATTGTTTTAAAATTAATTATAAAATATAAACAAAATGTAATAATACATCGTTATATTGACTGATGACATCGAGTTACCCAAATTTTGTATATTCACCCATATATATATATATATTTCATTGTAGTCGTTCACGAATGGAAAAATGTGGTTGCCTATTTTGCATCCTGTTTGTGCTCAGAAAAGAACAGGATACCTGATGTTTCGCCAAACTCTCATTAGGCATTTTCAAAGGTGAAAATCTGAAAATAGAATGAAGAAATTTAGATAGTGACTGTAAGATTTCTTGGAGGTCGTAAACTGTATAATCGGTCAAGAGTTGCAGTGTCATTAGTGGTTTTTACTGGTGTGCCTGTTAATCCCCTTTCGTTGTGATTGGCCGTCGCATTGTTTATGGAACCTTGTGAGAGATTTTCATGAGCGTTCTCATGCATATTTATGAAGAATTTTTCTGGAAGTACCTTCCACGTTTTTGCCAAAGTTAGAGTGTCGTGTCGTCTATTTAACTCCACAATGTTGTGAATTTCGGTAGCTTCCCGTATTACCCTATTTTTGTGATTTTCTACTTTTACGATTTCTTTGCACGTTTTAAAGTCTATTTTTTGTCCTGTATTGAGTTCGTGTTGGAATAAGGCCGATGTAGTCTGCTTATTCCTGATGCTTACTTTATGCTCCTCAGCTCTTAAGGAAATGCGTTGGTTAGTACTTCCCACGTATGCTTTGTGTTGTGCTTTCTCAATAGTCGTCCTATTCTATCGGTAGTACCCTAATATAAAGTAGGATAGCTGCATGTTTGTTCCCCATGACGTCTTTGTTGTTTCCCTGTCGTGTGTTTCGGTGTATTGCTTGCCTTATTTTATGATTTTCTTCAGCTCTCTGGTAGAATTTTAAATTCTTCCTTTTTGGTGTTGAAGTCTGTTAACCTATATGAGCTGGAAATAAGCGTATTGGCGATTGCTCGAATTTGCGCTGGATGATAGTGTGACATGGTGTTCGGGTATTGATGTGTATTGGTTTTCTGTAAATTGTAAATTGAAACTGCCTGTTTGGAGTTTTGGTAACGAGAATGGGAGGCGATTATCTAGTTCTAATTCTAAAGTGAATTGTATTTTAGGATGTAAGGTGTTGATATATGTGAAATAATTCCCTATTTCGCTTTCTTCATGTGGCCCGATGATGAAAATATCATCTACATGTCTAACCCATAACGTTATGATGTTGGTTTAAGAAAGATTAGCATTTTGGAGAGCTTCTTCACCGAAGGAAATCATGAAGAGATGCTATTACTGGTGACAGCGATGAGCCCATCATGGGATCACCCTCTATTTGTTTGTATATTTGTCCGTTGTATGTGAAATATGTGTTATTTAAGCAGTGTTTGGCGGAATTAAATGATGAGAGTTGGGAAATTTTGTTTCTTGGATATCTTCTCTATAGCTTCCTTGACTGGAATGCTTGGGTATAGTGACTTAACATCTAGGCTAGCAATGATGTCGGTCTTGTTCGTTTTTAGGTGTTGTATCCTTCTAATGAAATGTTCAGAGTTACTCAGATAAGAATCCGCTTCCTCCACCTTCGACTGCATTAACGTGGCGATGTAGTTTTCCAGTTTTTAAATTACTGAGTTTTCAGCACTTACTTATGGGAACTCCTTCTTTGTGGAAATTTGGAAGTCCGTTGAGGCTTTGTCACCTGGATGACTTCTCGCATGGTATCTTCCCTGTTCATCACCACGGTAGCGGTACCTTTTTCAGCGGTAGAATTAAAATATCATTATTTCTGCTGATTTAATACAGCGCATGCCTTTTGGATTAATTCATGTTGGCACCTGGTGGTCAAATTTCTTCAGAATTTTGTTTAGTCGACGAGTGTAGTGAAGCTTCAACTGCTGTAATAGTTTCTTGTTTGGAATTGTTTTAGGAGCTATGGTCAAGTTGAATCCTTTACTCAAAACCATTTTTTCAATTTGGTTACGCTTGCAGTATGCGAAATTATACACTTCTCTCTTTATATCTTGAAATTTGTTCGCTATTTGATTTTCTTGATAGCTTTATGTATTTCTTGGAAAGCTTCTCTATTTTGAGTTTTCTGTCTGCTTCCGTTCGCCAAAACGCTAATTTCTCCATCAGGTCCCATATGACTGGAGGTATAGGTTAGTTCAAATCCAGTTGAAGGTTTAAAAGTTTCCCAACTTTGGCCAATTGTTTTCTGGTACGGTGAATCTGTTCGATAAGTGAGGCTCTCTTGCTCTTTTGAAGGGTTCCGTTTGTTTTCCTAGCTTTGTTGTGGTAATTCACTTTGGTAAAACCCTGTAGCACTTTCGAATCTCGACACTTCTGAAAAACAAGATCATACAACAGTTTCGACTGTTTCTCTCTTAGTTTTTCATATTTTCTTGTGGTTATGAGAGTCACATCCCCGTAGAGGTGTTGTATGTTTGATTGTAGTTCTTCACAGATGGAATAATGTGCTTTCCTATGTTGTATCCTTTCGTTTCTTGGTTTGTGCTCTGAAAAGAACAGTTGACAATAAAAACTACTAATGATACCGCACCCCAACAACGATTATACAGTTTATGACCTCGAAGAAAACTATAAAAGCACAGGTATAAATATCTTCATTCTATTTTCAGATTTTCACTTTTGAAAATGCCAAATGAGAGCTTTGCGAAACATCAGGTAAAAGGTTTTTTTCAGAGCACAAATCAAGAAAGGGATGTTCACCGGATACAACATAGGAAATCACATTGTTCCATCCGTGAAGGACTACAATCAAGCATTCAACACCTCTACGGGAAGTAGACCACCACCAGAAAATATCAGAAAACTAAGATAGACGGAATCGAAACTGTTGGCTGATTTTGTTTTTCATAAGAAGTTTCGAGAGTAGGAAAACGAACGAAATCCTTCAAAGAGCAAGCAAGGCCTTACTTATCGAACATACAGCGCTCCAGAAAACAACAATTGTACCAAGTTGAGAAAGAAGTCCTAAACCTTCATTTGGATTTAAGCAACCGAATATATCCAGTCATATGACATCTAGTGGGGAAATTAGCTTTTTGTTAACGCTACCAGGTGATAAACAGGGAAGCATACAAGTAAAAGATGACTGATATCCTACAAGACCAACAACTCGAAACCCAACAACGAATTTGGAAAAAGTTACAAATAGCAAAAGACAGGAATTACCTACAGATATCCAGATGCCCAAGACACTACGGACTTCCAAAAAACATAAAGAGGGAGTCCCCTAAGACCCATCGTAAGTGCTGTAAATTCAGCTACCCAAAAACTGGAAACAAACATAGCCAAGTTCCTGTCTGAGAATATCGCAACACATTTGGAGAATACAACATCTAAAAACGAACAACACCAACATTATTACAAGCCTAAATGTTAAGTCACTATACCTAAGCAATCCAGTCAAAGAAGCTATAGAGAAGATATGCAAGAAAGAAAATTTCCCAACCCACATCATATAACTTGGCGAACACAACCCAAATAACACATATTTCACATACAACGGCAAATATACAAACAGACAGAGGGTGCACCCACGTACTTATTGCTGTCATCAGTAATAGCCAATCTCTTCGTGATTTACTTCGAAGAAGAAGCTCTCCAAAATGCCAATTTTATACCAACGTTATGTGTTCGATACGTAGATGATATTTTCATCATCTGGCCAAATGGAGAAGCCGAATTAGGAATTTTATGCACATATAATAACAATACCTTACATCCGAAAATACAATTCACCTTAGAGTTATGAGAAGATAATCGTCTCCCATTCCCAGATGTTCTCGTTACCAAAACACCAAATACTCAGTTTCAATTTACAGAAAACCAACACCCACTATTAGATAGCTGAACGCCATGTCACTCCATCACCCAGCGCAAATTCAAGCAGATGCCAACACCCTTATTTAAAGATCATTTAGATTAACAGACTCAAACACAAAAAACTAAGAAGTTAAATCATAATAGAAGAGCTAAAGAAAAACGGATACCAACATCATACAATAAAGCAGGCAATACACCGAAACATACGACAAGAAAACAACAAAGATATAGAGGAGAACAAACATGCAGCTATCCTACCTTATGTTAGAGGTACTACCGATAGAATAGGACGATTTTCAAACCCCACAGAACATAGGCAAAGTCCTTGGTAACCCAAAAGATAAGAATCGAGTTAGAGAACCAAGGAGTCTATAATATATCTTGTGGAGACTATCAAAAGTCATAAGTGGGAAGTACCAAACGACACATTTCCGTAAGAGCAGAGGAGCATAAAGAAATCAGCAGAATATATCGACCTTATTCCAACCGAACTCAATACAGGGCATAAAATAGACTTTAAATCGTGCAAGCAAATCGCTAACGAAGAAGATCACAGAAATAACCTAATGGAAATTGAGAAAATCCGGGAGTTAAATAAACGAGACGCTCTACTAAACTTTGCAAAACGTGGAAGGCGTTCCTGGAAAAACACAAAACTCCTACTAATAGATCTAATCGCTTCATAATTATGCATGAGAACGGTCACTACTTCCAGGCAGAACTATCAAAAATAAACAATAATAACTCAAATACCTGTGTTAGCTCACCATTTTTACCCACCTTGCTTTACCAAAATGCGAGCAGAAAAATTTCATGGGTTCCAAATTGGTGTTTAGGAACCACAAGTGTCTATTTATCAGAAAGTCTTCCTCACAGGTGTTCTTAGGTCATTTGAAAGTTAACTAATGGCATTAAGCACTTTGTGGCTTGGAATTACTACCATTTTCCAAACTACACTCTTTAAATACATGCTGTGAAAATTATAATATAAATGAACTTAAAACTCAAAAACAAATCAACATCCGGTATTTTTTCGTCAAACAAACAACCTAGTATTCTGATCTGCTCAAATCTCAACAGTAAAAAGTATTGACTAACTCAAGATACTTGTTAAATACTTTTATATTTATTGTGAAGTCATGAAGAATTAATTGATTTACACAAAATATCATAAGAAAAAATAATTGTATATGATATCTGTATAGTTTTCTGTCATTTGTGGTTTACTATCACTGTTTGCCAAACCACGAAAAATATTTTTTATTTGCAAAATTATAGATGTTATTGGTTATTATGTTTAGGAATATTAAACCAGGAACTAACATATTTATTCATTTCTATAACATTATTGCATCATGTAAATTTCAAACTGTTAGTAATTTTCAGTAAGATGACTAAAACAACTAAACGGCAGCTAGATAAATTTAGTTTTAACATGGTGTGGAATATATATATATATATATATATATATGAAAACAAATTTGCGAATTCGGAATATGTTTAACTGTAATGAATTAAACTGTATTAGGTTAGAAACGAGCTGTTGTGTATCCTGAATACCTACTTCACGACTCTGCTCAAAATCACTGATGCTATCAAAATGTATTTAAAATATCATACATCTAATATAATACAGTCAATAATTTTCATAACTTATGTGAAAACGGCGTTATTCTACATTTTTATTAATGATTTAATAGGGAGCTTAACCACTAGATGGAAGCATCGAAATTCCCACCCGAAATCTGAGCATTGCGATGAATAAGGAGTACATATTCATGGGTGTACCAACAGATCTGAAAAACTTGCCATGAGGCATTAAAGCTTCCCATAAAATCGCTGACTTGTCCCCCCGCTTGACCAAAAAATTTCTGATTTGTCCCTCTCTCTAGGAGAATTTTTTTTTCGATTTGTTCCCGTCTAGGACATTTTTTTCTCTAATTTTGCCCCTCCCTGAACCAAAAGCTGGGTACGCCCTTGGACATATTTAAGCAAATATACATAAGCGAATTAAGGACAGCGATAAAGGGAATTCGATGAATTTACGGGAAAACTAATCAATTCTTCCAAACCTCAGTAGCATAAGTTGAATGGCTTAAACGGAGATAATGGAATACAATATGTGAAATCCTAAGGAACCCAAAAATTAATTAAGTCCTACGTCGCTCAAGGAATACCTAATAGATAAATGTAATAACACACCATCAAAGTTATAGCCAGCAAGCCAGCAACAACGGATAAAGCACACATCATGGATTCAATCCTATAAGCTGTTTGTGCCTTCTGGCCAATCAACAAAACAAAGACACTACGATTTGTGATGCTAGTAGAGAACCACAGCAGCACTGTCGAATTGAATTTTAATATTAATTATTTTTACAAGTGAAGAATGTGTTTTGTGTTATATTATTTTAATGTTGGAAAAAATACTGGCTCGACTCTAAGGGTAATTTCAAAATCAGCTGGTTGTAAAAGCAAAGCTGTAAATTTGTGGGTTGTACAGAACACAAAAGATATTCAGGCACTAGAGGAACAATGGTTTCCAATGTAGGGTATCTGTTTGACCGGGTGCTATATTCTTTGACAAAAAATTGTTCTCACGGATATAATTTGAATTTAAGCAAAAATTCTACCTCGTCGAGTATTCAGATTTATTGTAGATTATCCATAGGGAATACAAATTAATTTGTTTTCGTCTGAAGGTCATGTTCATCTTTACCTTTATATTAACCATCATATCAATCGATTCCTGGATTTGCACACCCTGATAGCACTCCAGTGAGTGCTGATTCTGTATCATGAAATATTTGTTCATTTTATTGGGGATCAGAAAATCCAGTTACTATCAACACAACCAAGTGATTGCTTGCTATCCATTGTCGGCATTTTGGTTCTTTTTGTTTGATGGCCTAAAATAGATTCCATCAAAATAAATGAGTAAAATATATTTCAATAGCAGATACTCGGAGAGTTTGCACTCCTCGTGTTCTTTTACGGCCGGTCGCTATCAGCTAAACTGGAACCTTTTGATGTGTTTAACTTAATGTAATGTAACATATATAGGCCGAAAACACTGTGAAACCTAGAAATAGAGCAAAGTGCAAAAAAACGAAAAAGGATATCATCAGAAGAAAACGATAAGACTTGTTATATATAAAAAACGGAGTAATACAATCACTAACATGTATAATAAAGCAGATGGGATCAATTAGTATAAAAAACAGTTGCCAATTGAAGAACAGGTAAAATCAAAAGACGTGTATGTGTTGGATGACTGCGCAAGAGTACGCTGTCAGACATCAAATCTCTTCTTCTCGTAATAGAGAGTGAAGCTGGGAAACTCCAGGCAAGATTGGTCTGTGTATTTATGGATTTTTTTTGGGAATTACACCATTAATGTAAAATTTATAATAAAAGTGTTAGAAATTATTAAGTTTAAAAACTAAAAGAAAAGATAGAATAAGAAAATTCTGAACATCATATAAAAATAATTCAGTTCCTTTTCAATTGTAAGAAATGAAAAAATTGAGTTATCTTCAGAAATTTAAATATCATAAAAGGGTAATCATGGTAAAATCAAGAAAAAACGTATGAACTATCTCTATTTGGGGTTGTGAAAACGACATGACCATTAGTAATTTGATCCTTAATTCTGCAACTAGAAAGACTGATATCCAAGAAAATAGTGGAGATGAAATCACTTTCAGTTAATTAGAATAAAGCATAGAATAATCAGGCTCTTTCAGCTTTCGTTTTGTGTTCTGAATTCTGAAATTGTATTTTGTGATCGAACTTTTTAAATTCATTCTTTATGAAATTTTTGGGTTCATTGATTCGTTCATATAGTGGCTTAAAGGTCTTTCCACGGAAAGTTTATTGTCTTGAATTTCAGTGTAGCTTGATGGAGTTTGTTATTCATTGTAAGCTATATTTGTATTCGGTTTCGTTAAACAGTTATGATAATTTTTAGCAGAAAGTACCCTTTTTAGAAATGTTGGACCCGTATTAAATTCATTGGTATCAGAACAGTGGATTCGTTCAATCAAATAGATATATAGAGTTTATTTTAATTGAAAATTGTGGATTATTAATACCAAAGTCACAATTAATAGCGTCGCTGACAATTTTGAAGATAAGTCACAAATTCTTCTGATATGAAAAAAGCTTTGTTAGTTTTAAATGCTCTTTAGTATTTTGTTGTGTTATAGGTACTGTATGCATTATAAAATAGCAATAACTTCTCACTTTGCTAAGTAATCTTAATTTCTATTGACAATTCCATGAAGTGCGGTATTATTTCCATGAATCCCTAGATATAAAATAAAAGTCGCCGCCACGGCTATCATTTAAAAAAAGCAACAATTGTGTTTAATATCAATAATCTAAATGAAAACTGGATTTAATTAAACGAATAAAATTCTCACCAGTTCGAAATAAATATGGGGCCCATATCTACTAACACAAGTTCACAAAAAAGGGAACTGAAAACTATGTTCCAACGTTCCAAAACTATATTCCAACGTTTAGAATATACCGAACTTTCAGAAACACTACCGTTAAAAACCTAATTCATTAATTTACTGTAGTTTGCCATCGGATTTTGTGACTGTGTGGTGTCAGCTACATTTAAAGTTCTCTAAGAATTTTTTTGTATTATATTTTGCTAGTTATGAATTATAGATAAAATACCTCAAATAGTCCGAATTCTTCCTGTGATGGCTCCTACATCATTTATTAAAATAAAAAATCCTACAACACCCTTTAAAGATTTCTTGTAAAGGAGAATTTAGAAATGTTGAAAAGGCTGGTATACAAATATACAATGAAAAACAATTTTAGAAACATTCGCATGTGCTAATTGTTTATCTGAATTTCACGTGTTTCCGTGTTCAATGTGCGATATTGTTTTTCAGCCTTGATTTGAAACCGTTTAAAAAGATAAATTTAAAAATACGTTTCAGTATCTCAGACTGCATGTCTAGCTTTGAACGTAGTAAACAAATATCTTTTCAGTGTCAAATACTTTTTAGAATAACATAGCTCTAATTAATCTTACATCACTCAAATAAACATATATATATATATATATATATATATATACGGGGAATGCCACTGGAAACTTATCGGAAGGCAGTTCTGCAGGAAAAGAAACACGTATTTTTCCCTTTGTTTTTGAAATCTTGTTCATGCCCTCTGCAGATATTTTAAGCCCACTTAATTGTCACAAATATTTGTTACTAAATACCATTATTGAAGTAAATATTGAATATGTTGTCCACTCACATTTAAGTAGTAATAAAGATTATCCTCGAAATATTGTAAATCTACCAGTCTAGCAAATGAAGTGTATTATATATAATAAAACCTGTTTTATATATGTCCCACAATAGAAACACCAAAGGAGTAAAATCGAGTTACCCAACTGCAGCTCATTGTCTTTTGCAGCGATCTGGAATAATGCGGAGGTGGTATGTCTTGTGGGAATACTAACTAACGACAGTAAAATAAATAATTGATAATATGTGAGCAACCAAAAATTTATTGTTTTCGAATCAGAAAACAATCATAGCAATCATTCCTTCAAAAAATATGAAAGTAAGCCGGACAATTATGAAACGAATTAACTATAAGAGTTTAATATAGAAGTAACCGATGTGAAAGTTGTATAACCTAATTAAGTTTTTACTCTGTCTTTCAAAACGACGGACACTTTTATACTTTTACAACAAATAATGCTTTATGATCTTTCGTTTCAATCATATTTAACAATTTGAAGCCACCTAAAGCTCCAAGATATACGTTTGTCGTACACCATATATTTTAAGTAATAATAGGCCAGAACAGTGGTTGGAGACAAGTAAGGTCCGCCTCCACATTCTGCTTCGTCCACCTTCGGTCAATAATAGCACCTTTGGCCTCAACTTCGGCTTCGACCAAAAATGAGCCCAAGCTTTTGCCTAAGCCGAAGTAGGGATGTTCATGAGCCAAAAATATCGATATTTTTTTCGATATAATATATCGGAATGTTGTATCGATATTTTCTGATATATCGATGAAATATATCGATATTTTCGATATATCGTATGTAATTTGTATTTAACTGTAATTTAACTAGTATGTAATAAAGAAAAGGAAGAGTTGCAGTTTATCATGTGTAAATAAGGAACAGCGGGTTTAAGAAATGAATCAACTTTATTTACATATCCCACTAATTTTTAAAAATCATGCAGGGTTGCCAGAAAATTCCTAAAAAATCAACAACTTTTACGCATTCGATACATCGAAAAATATCATTCAAGAGATCAGCCATTGATATAAAAAATTGCTATTAAAATTAATTACCTACAAAGTAAAATGATAGCTAATAAACAAGTTCGTGAACCTACCAATTTAATCTTAAAAATAAAATATTGATAATAGAGTTATTAAAAATTTTCTGAATACCTTTATGGGGTCAGTGAGTTTTATTTTTAGATTCCACCACTATCTAAGTACGCAAACAGCAACTCTCAATACTTTGTAATATCCAATTTTTCCACTAAAAGCGGGTTGATGTTGCAATCTTCTGATAACTATTCAATACTGTTGTCAAAATTTTATACTTTAGGTGGTTTTTTATTTTTACGGCTTAAATTTAATAAAATTTAACTAAGAATACCAAAATGATAAAATTATACAAATATCGTGAGATTGATTTTAAATCATCAGATCTGGCAACACAGCACACAGTAACACAAATACTAAACATCTATTCTCCCGTTGCTGTAGTAAACCGGACATTAGTCCAAAAAATGGCAGAACGAATCAGCATTTAGCCTGTACCTTGGCAATATTCTTCTTATACGCACTCTGGTATGTCCTACAAGTGCTGCCCTCATACAAGAGGGCTTTTCATATTTGAAAATTATTTGTGCGAGTACGTCAACTTCTGTCATTTTTTTCGGACGGTTTTCTCATCATGGCATATAAATAAAAATTTTCCAAATTTTGAAAATGACTTTTTTTAATGTTTAGCTACAAATAATTTGTATTTTTTGTAATTATCAATATATTGATTTATTTTGAAGGCTTATTTTAAACCTAATATGTTTTTTTTAACCTGTCAACTAATTCTGCCTCATTTCCACCTTGTGAATGACCATAGCATTTTAACCATCGTCCTAATTGAATACAAGTATGTGTCTACTGTAGAATGCACTAATGAAGCACCATCAATTAATTTTCACTCAATTTCATAGTTAATAAGCTTAGAGCATTACTTTCTAGAGATAGCCTGCAGTGCACAAATGTCGTGGTAAGACTAAGGAGAGAGAGGGCAATAGAGAGGGCAAAAGGCTATTTCACTCGGTTGGGAGCTGCTTCTAACCAAATACGTCCAGCATGTTGTTCATTGGCTGCTTCCACCCATTAAGTGAAACAGCCTCTTACTGTCTCTATTGCTCTCTCTTTCTAGCGTTCCCACGATTTTATGCTTGATAGGCTATATCTAGATGGTAAATGATCTAAGTTAATAAGGGCAATGAAGTCTGTTCAGTATTCAAATTTGAAAAAAAGTCCGAAACATTTGAATTACCGCCTTGTCAAAATAGCGAACTCGCACGCGCGTTACAAAGTTTGTAACGGTCTATATGAAGTACTAAATAGAGAATAATTGAAAATTGTCATTGTGAAATGCTTTTAATTTTGTACGATATTCATATATCGGATAAAATATATCGATATTATATATCGATATCATTTGATTCGATAATATCGGATTGATTCGATATATCGACAGCATATATCGATATATTATGATATATCGATACATATCGAGCATCCCTAAGCCGAAGTTTTCTATCAGCCTCCGAAAACGGACGAATTTGTACGAATGGGCGCAAGTTGCGTGCTGAAGACAGCGGTAACAACGTTGTAATAGTCCAAAACTTATTAGAGAATCGGAACTTGTTACTTAGCACATTTATGGAAGTAAGAACAGTGTCTAATACAGTTAACACATTTTCAGTCAATTAAGTAGTGTTTAAGGTTCCAAATTTTTATATTTTACCGTGATTTTCAACTACAGATTAAAAAAATAGTACCCAAAGTAAATGTGTTTTATAATTTTTTTTGTAGAGTTAAAAAGGTTTTTCCTTTTAGCAGAAACTTACTTTACAACTGTTCAAAAATTTAAGGCTTTGCTGGTTTTCTCGAAAATATATCATTTCAGTACGAATTTCATTTCACGAAATTTTTACATTGCTCCCATTATTCACCAACTAATTTTTATTAATACAATCCTTTTTTAGTTTTTGTCAAAAACCGAAATTTAAACTTTTAAGCTTGATTTATGAATAGTAAAACACACTAAAATAAATATTGAACTCTGACTGTTGAGCTGATAATTACTATGGTCCTTTCCAATTAAAGAAAAATTGTCGCAACACAGGAGTATTGTAAATATAATGTAAAATGAAATGTCAATGGAAAAATCGTATTTGCCAGGAAACAATGAAAATCATTAAGCTGAAAATTTGCTCAGTTAATTACGTGATAAACATGAAACAATCTGCCAATTTTCAATGCTCTATTACAATGCACCACAGCTATTAAATATATATTTCTTTAGTTTCTCTCAAAAACTAACTCACTAATTAATCAGCAAACTAACATTTGATACTAAAATTATTTATACTGAAAAATTACCAAAACTGTTAGAATTACGTTTTGGAAATTTAAACACTCACTTCATACGTTTCAAACACTTGTGGAGTGTTTTACAAAAGATTTCTTTAAGGTTAAAATTGTATTGCTCACACACTTATATTTGGATGTCATGTTAAGTACATTTTCATTATTCCATTTCAACAAAGAAATACAAAATAATTTCATCCTAAAATGAAAATTTCGGGTTCGGCCGTAGGTTAAGGCTAAGGCCAAACAAGTACTGCTTCAAGAACAGTGTGAAACGATTACTGAAATTCAGTGACTATTATAGAAACTAGAAAATATACAAAAAAGTAAATAATCTTATAATATTTGTAGTCATTTTAAACAGAAACCGGTTTAGGAGGTTCGTTTATTAAAAAAGATAACAACACATTTTAATATGCTATTATTAATAGACCATAAAATTATAGGTTGTGCTACTACTGCAAGTACTTTACTTTGTAAAAAATCTGATTAACTTGATACAAAAATAAAACTAAAACTTATACAATTTACTATTTTGAGAATATAAGCTTGCACTATGGATTAAATTTGTTACAAGTAAATTGCAGGATGCTTATATAAAATTCTTGATGTAATTGCACAATAATTATCAGTTTGAAAGATAAATCCCTGTACTTTAAATAATCATACGAACTTGTAGATAGTGGCTTCCGAAATTTATGAACTCGGTTATACCATGGGGATGGGGATATATATTCGTCGAGTATTATTAGATTACCTTTCAGTGGTTGGTGTAATATAATATTCATTTTATAAAAGAGACAGATTGCAAATATATATATATATATATATATATATATATATATATATATATATATATATATAATAAATAGACACAAAAATCAAAATAAATAATATGTGAAATCATTAATGATGCAGCATGTCCAAGCTGCGGGTAAAAACATATAAGTTTACATAAGTATGTTGTTCATTTCTATATGATGTCTTTTGGAAAAAGTCAAGTTGCACACTTCATCATTAAAATACAATACAAATAAAATAACTTCGGGAAATATAAGTTCGAAAAAAAAACGTCTCTAAACACAGATAAGTATAACACAATATAGTATAAAACTATTGATATACATGAATACTAGTTGATCACTTTGTAGACGTTTTTCTCTCAGAATAACTCTGAGGAAGAATTTCTGTACAGACAGCCAGTAATCCGGGCAATTTTACGAAATTGCTTTACTACACTCTGTTCTCCACATACAATTTTCAAATACTTATATGTTGCAGAAAAAAAATATGTAGAGACAACCCGAATGAACAGGCAGTATAGCGGATAATATAAGTTTTTGTTTTTTTGTCTATAATTTTCCACTATTGTTCGTCAGAAGACTACTCACTAGTAGACCACTAATATCATTACAAAATATGGAAATAAGTGTGCCAAAATAATTGCAAAGAAGACTAAGTAATATAGCACAAGACACTGAAACAGAAGCTTTGGAAAATCTTATTAAATCCAAGCTGTTCTCTTTACAAATGGACGAATTCCGAGATTCATGAGCCACAATTAATTTTTATTTATGGTCGAATTAGATAGTCAGAAAGCAGTTACTTTTGTACAAGTGTTTTCAAGAAATTATTGAATATGTACCCAAATGTAGCCATGCAAATCTTGAACAAATGTTTGTGTTTAAGTTGTGCTTAATTTCTAACAACAAATTATGTTTCCAAAGAATTTCTATACAGTGTGGAACAGCCAAATGGAATAAATTCGATAGCAAATAAAGGACAGCGTGTTGGGAAAATCACTTGGAAATGTCGATTTGTATTTTCAAATACGCATTTTTTCAACAATAAAAATTTATATAGGGTGTGTCATGTGACAGTGGCCAATACCAACATTCTTATTTTAAATGCAAACCCCTGTATCTTATTTATTTTTTGGATTCTCCAGAATATTCTAGACATTAATTTATGTACAATGTCCTACATCTATCTTCAACTGTTTCGGAAATATTAAGTGTTTTCAGATTTTTTACAAAAATTATCATTAAAAAAGAAAATTATTTTATTTCACAAGTTCGCTACTTTACACTAAAAACATAATAATAAAACTGATTATTTCTTAATAATATAATAAAAATAAAAAACCATTAATGTCAGTATAGGAAATATTTAATGTGCTCGCCACGAACGTCTTGGCAACATGCTAATCTGGTATAGAAATGTCTTCTAACGTTACTCAACAACTCAGGCGTGACTGATCTAACCGCAAGCGTGATTCGTCTTTTTAGGTTATCTAAGTTAAGGGTGTATACAGTTCTTTGACATATCCCTACAAAAAGTATTCCAGTTGCGTCAAATCAGAAGATCGTGCCGGCCATTCTATCGATCCGCGCCTCCTAATCCACTGATTTGGAAAAGTTTGATTCAGGTACTGCCGGACATTGATTTCGTGATTAGGGCGGTGCTCCATCTTGCTGAAATCATATTGTATTGTCAGGAACTTGTGGGTTTACTGGATCAGGATATAAGTTTTTTAAAGTTGGCACGAGAATATTTTGGAGCAGTTCTAAATATTGATCTCCATTCAAGTTGCCATTAATGAAAAAGGGACCTACGATATGATTTCCAACAATACTTGCCCAAACATTAACTTTTTCAGGATATTGCGTATGTTTCTCTGTCATCCAGTGAGAATTCTCATTAGACCAATAGCGGGAATTTTGACGATTAACATGACCGTGAAGTGTAAATGTGCTCTCATCAGAAAACAAAACATCTTCTAATTGGATCACATTATTATCTAACATTACCAGAAATACATTCTCCTATCGAAATCGTCTTCAATGAGCTCCTGAGTCGGAGTCGTTTTATAGGGGTGCATTTTACTTTCCTTTAATACTCGAAAAATTGATGTGTGACAACATTGGGAGCTGCTTTTCCATCAGAATTATGTGGGTTTTCTTGAAACTCAAGCATAGTATCCAACTTCGTATTATCACTTAGAGCATTGGCAGGTACTTTTTTTATCTTACATGACCAAGCTCGCGAAGCTGCTTTTTTGATAATTGTTCCTTGGAATACAGGCGGCAAATTTGGAAGAAACTTCCATTTGTGTCCGTGTGTTATCTCCATAACCAATCATTTGTAGAATGGTTATTTGGTGCATTTCTGTTAAATGAAACTTTTTTCTTTCATATTAGGTACAGTTAATGAAATTCAAACAACAACAAATTTTTATGCATTAGTACACGCACCGTCTCAGAGACCGGCATATATATATATATATATATATATATATATATATATATATACATATGTTGAATAATTATCAAGGTATTACACAAATAGGGATATATACATTTTCAATATACTGTTTATTATGTATGTGCTGTGAATTTATTTTTATTTATTTTATTATCAATAGTGTCCAGTTATATAAGTTAACAAATAAAAATAAAAATAAATCGAAATCTGAACATATCATAAGAGTTAAAAATGAAAAAGATTTTAACAAGCATCAAATAAAATGTATGCAATGCAAAAAAATGGACACCATTTTCATCTTAATTATTTTTACAGTCCCCGCAAAATAATTGTATATGTTGTTACAAATTTGGCATTAAAAGCCTACCCAACTTTTGGTTAGGGGGGGGGAACAAATCAGAAAAAAAATGCCCTGGAGAGGGACAAATCAGGAAGGGCAAGTCAGCAACTTTATGGGAAGTTTTGTAGGCTCACAGCAGATTTTTCGTATTAAAAGAAAACTCATATTTTGTTTATTTTATATTGAATATTTTGAAAAAGAAGTTAGCTGATGTAATAGGTCACACAACAAGCAACAAACTTTTCTACATGCGTCCGGTCCCAGACAACATGTTCGCATTAAAATTTGTTTCTACTTTAATGTTTAAGTACGTCTTGGGAAATAACACTACAGTTAAGAAAATTGCTGTATATTCCAAATGTTTCGGGGTCGAGGTCAGACCCCCGTTGTCAAGAAATCAAATAGTACATATTGTCAAATATTTTAATATTACATCTTAGAATTGTGCCCTTTTTATTCATAGTTTTTTAACCATTGACAACGGGTCTGACCTAGACACCGAAACGTTTGGAATATACAGCAATTTTCTTAACTGTGGTGTTATTTCACAAGAAGTACTAAAACATTGAAATATATGCCGCAAATATCATTCAAAAAACAATTGTTTCTACTTTGTCTAAGCACCCGCCACTAAAGTGTACCTACGCATTCTTATAATCT
Organism: Octodonta nipae; assembly: GCA_034190945.1. NCBI lineage: Eukaryota > Metazoa > Arthropoda > Insecta > Coleoptera > Chrysomelidae > Octodonta > Octodonta nipae. Next base: position 132,497,103 of record CM067217.1, read on the forward strand.
TCACTAAAGTGTAAACTGGCGCACGTTATCAGCCGGTACCAATTCTTCATGAAAAACGGCTTTAAGAGCTCCACTGGTCTGAGACACCGTGCGCGTGTACTGTAGGGTTAAGGTTAATTTTTGTAATAAATCTGATAATATTTCCGAAACAGTTGAAGACATGTATAGAACATTATACATAAATTATGTCTAGAATTTTCTGGAGAATCCAAAAAATAAATAATATACAGGGGCTTGCATATAAAATAAGAAAGTTATTATTGGCCACTCTCACATGACACACCCTATTATATTTTTTTTATATGTTGAAAAAAATGCGCATTTAAAAATACAAATAGGCGTGTCCAAGCGTTATTCCCTACAAGCCCGTCTTTATTCGTTATCGAAATTATTCCATTTAGCTGTTCCAGTCTGTCTAGTTTCGACACTGACAGGAGCATCCTGAATTTATTTGTACACCGATCTAGTTTGACCTTTTTCAATTTGGTTTAACAAATACAAAAGATGGCATATTTAGAAAAGTAAAAAGTAAATCGAGTTGTAAAAACATTATTAAAAATGCAGTTTAGTTAAAAAAGGAGTAAATTGTAAAATAAATTACTGCAATAGCTTTTCTACATTTCCCCCTTTTAAGTAAAATTTATTCTTCAATGTCAAATTCATTGCATATCAGCTTAATCTATTATCAAGTCTACAAAATGGATTCGATGATGAGGAAAATGAAACTAACTAACTTACTTCACCCCTAAATAGTAATTATGACAAAAAAAAATTAAAAGCTCAGTTTCTGAACACTTGGCAGGATTTTACGCTAAAATTTGACAGTTGGTACGTCTAGCCTACCCAGATGCTCTAGAGTAGGAATGTTTTATCGATGGTATTACCAATACCGAAATCTAGAAAGCTCTATTATTCATTGTTAAAAGGAAGCAACTCCCTCCCTTTTACCTTTTGAAATGGGAGCTGTGACGAATATGTCCAAACTAGGGCAAGAGCAGTTTCATTAGAACTGGGGGACCTAAAGTCAACCAATCATACGAGAGAGATTTTTGGTGAGCTTTTATCCACCTGTCCATATGGAAATAAGCAGGTGGGGATTCTGCAAAGACAGCGACAGTTTAGACATCCGGGCTACCATCAATGGTATAAAAAGCAACATAATGGTGCTTGTGTATGGCTGGTCAACTTCAGAATTTGGAAGTCATCCCAAATTCAGACAATTGATCACAACTTCAACTGCGAACCATTATTGGCAAAGGACTTCTAGTACAGGATGAGCCAAAATACAATTAATCTCGCATCAGCTCCTAGTGACTGATATCCAGACTTTTTTCATACTGCATAGGTAAAAGTTTAATTCGAGGTACAACGTTCTGCAATTTTTTTGGATCTATAAACAACACTTTCAGAAAACGCTTACTAGGGGTTCACATTAGAAGAATAGTGGTCATTACAGAAATGAGTTAACTATTAGGAAAGATGGAAATAGACCTAGATGAGATATGGGTCAACATAAAGAAAGTGTCAGAGAATGTTGACGCTCACAGAGATAAGTCGGATTAATGTAATACTCGAAATATAATGCTAAAGTAGTTTAAGTATTTTAAAAGATTTATAAATAAAGCAGATTTAGGTTAGTACCGGTATTCAATCATGAGTTTGAGGTGTTTCATAATCTGGAAACCACGTAATTACCAGCACTGGTAAAATATATTTATTCTGAAAATCAAATATACTTAAAGAAAAGTATTACAATAGATCTCTTCATCTTACCATAATATTTATATTTTTAATACGCACCGATAGTGTCATTTTAAAATGCCATGTACAGACTATTTCTCCGAACCTTTATTACCTTCTTTTTTGCACTAAATTTTATATAACAAATCTAGTATAAATCCATACAGATATTACAAGATTTCATATTGTGTATATTATTGGTAATTATAATTTATAGCTATACTTCATACGTCAAATTCACAGGCATTGGCCAGCGTTTTCGGGTATGTACAACCAATTTGCTATTCAGTTTGGCACCTTGTCATAATTCTAAAGACTTAACATATTGGAATAGTTGCTGATTTTGTATTTGTTTATTTTAAGAATAAAAAAATCCCATTTAGTATACCGAATGATCAGGAATTAATCTTAATTTTGAAACATTTTCTTTTCTCCTGTTAATATATTTTAGGCCTTTCGTTGCATGTTTGATATTATTTAATATATATTTTTTTCTCCTGTTAATATATTTTAGTAATTACGTTGCATGTCTGAAATTCTTTTCGGGAAAACAATTTTGTTGTGTTAAAATCTTTTGTTATCTGGCCTTATACTATAATTATTTTACTGAAAATTCGCCAAAGATTTATTATATAATATTGACCAGATAAAAACAGACTCTACGGCGCCACTGGGCCACGTGTATTTATTATCAACCCATTTTAAAAGTACACTTATCGTGATATTATTTAATTTGTTCATATCTGCTCAAATAATTAGACACATTTTATGTGAAAAGATTACATGAAATTTGATTATCAGGAACATTTTTTGCAACCATGAACTTGAAGGAGTTTATGTCTATAGTTATTGTATAAACGGAGATTAAGTAGTTCCACAAGTTGTTATATATTATGTTGATTATGCACTTGAAAATGTAATCATATATTTATATAAAGATAGTTATCATTTAATCTGCTGTGGGGTAATGTCCTTTATAACTACTGAATTAATACCAGCAAATATATTTTAGGCAAGTCATTTTTGTCTAGAGGACAAAAAATCTTTTAACAATGTAGGTTTTTGTTAATTTTGAATCAAGTGATTTTCAAATACATTGTTACAGTGTTTTTTGTATTTTTATGAATAAACAAATTTACAGCAGGTGTTATCTTTGTTAACTGAAAGTTATGCCACATGTGTACAATTTAGGTAAAACTTGCAAAAGTCAAGATTCATCTATCTGTATTTTTATTTTTTTTCCCTAACAAAAGTGCACAAAGCGGCATCAGAATTATTACATACCTAAAAAATAATATCTATATGACACAATAGTAATACCAAAATCGGAAAGTAAATACGCAATATTAACAAAAGTGTTGGTTAAATATTTTAAGCATATATACGATATTAATTCAGAATTTGTTAATGTCGAAGTTCTTGAATATTTTGGCTCTTCATTGAGATTTTTTCTCCTCTATTTCTTCTGTAGCAGAAAAGTATTTCAAATTTGTAGAAGACAAAGTGTAGTAGGGCAGTTTGGTAAAATTGCTCTACTACACTTTGGTACAGAAAAAACAGAAGAGACGAAATCTTGGTGAAATTGCCCGGTTTACTATATGTCCTGTACAGAAAGTCTTCTTCCACATAAGTTGTGAGAGAATTAAATCTCTAAAATATGATTAACTAGTCAACTTTTGTACAAATAGGTGTTTGGTATATTTTGTTTACTTATCTGTTGTGGTGACGTTTCAACTCCAATATTAAACTGTACGTCTCAGTCACCTTATGTATTAGTTGTGCAATATTTTTACAAATTTTTTTTGAGTGTCAAATTTTTGCAATTCCGTTTGTTGTTTAATTGTTAGTTGTTTTTATTTTGAACTTACAGTTTGTCAAACAATTTAACAAAGCCATTCAAATCAAGTAAATATCGCTAAAGGGACAAGTCTGAAAACAATAATCCACTCTTCCAAAATCGGTTCATTTTGAGAGTAGTAAGTAAATAAATTATAGGAAAATTGTTTTTGTGTTTAAAACAAAGTGCAAAATACGTTAGTTCGAAGGCATAACAGAAATAATAAAACTCTCACAGTTTTGGATTTTAATAAGTTAGTCATTTTAATTTTCATATTAAACTGTTTGCTCTAGATTTTTTTCAAAATTTTAAGCTCAGGAAACTTCATTCCTACATATTTCAGTTTTTAAATAATTTTGAATTATAAACATGTCCGAAATACTGTTCACTATTACTAAAAAATGAAATCTGCAATAAAGTCAACATGGGAACATAACCTTATGACCAACAACATTATTTTGACAAAAAGTTTGCTGTAAAGATTGTCTATGTCAGCGGTGCAACACAGTTGATTAATTAAGAAACAAAGATAAATGGGTTAAAGTATTTACTTTTCTTCTTCAGCTCGGAATTTGAACTATGGGTCTTTAAGACTAGTTTCGAGGACCTTATTTGACGCATTATTTGACACCTGGAGGGCGATCATCAGTGGTTTGTTAATTCATTTGGTAAAAAAAAAACATAACAGTGGGTTATAGTTTTGTTGATAAAGAACGTTACAACCTGTTATATTATGTTCAATTCGAAAACTTCTATAAATACTGTTTTTGTATCATAAAGCAAAGAACGAAAATATCGCTACTGATATTTTTATTGTTATTAATGCCAACATTTAAATTTCTACACACGAAGTTCAAATTGAATGTGTCTTAAAAAGTTAATAAAAATATTATTAAAATTGATTTTCAAAATATTAATTATTACTAGTACCGCAAAACTAATCAAGTCAAGCCTTTTTCAAATAAAAAGTTAACAAAACACTTGAAAATATAAAACGTCAGTGAACACATTCTTTTTCGCAATTTCCATAAAAACTGTCTCCGAATAATACTGTATTCAGATCGTTTAATTAGCTGCTCCACACCGACCACAGAGCCACTTGCATGACTCAAGAAATCTAAACTGGGGGATAAATTACCTCTCTATCAACCATTGGGAAAGTTGTTGGAACTTTATCATTGACTAGTCTTTTATATGAAAATTCTTAATAAAAATTGGGTTATTCACTTTTAGGATAGTTCTATTATTTAATCAAATTCGTATCAGAGCTCTTGATCAGTGTGACACAGTTTAAGAATGACAATGTTCAACGTTTTGTAGGACATTGTCATTTTGTAAGCCCGGTTTCGTGGCTGCCTACGTCACACCACTTGTGTTGTTAATTAGAATTAAAATGTGTAAATTTTAATCTATAAATGAAAAATAATGCATCTTTTACAAAATTTTGAATATTGGTGCTTTTATTAGGTTTATCTTCACAGATCTCAGTGCTATTATATTTTTGATTTAATATGTATTCATTTTAAATTTTCAGTTGCACTGTTGAGTGTTTTTCCCTTATAGAACAGTTCTAGTACTGTCAGTTTGCAAATTTCTTACAGTTTATGCTTCTGGAAGTACCCTGTAATGCATAAATATCATAAAAAGATTATAAATAGAGGGCAAAAAAGAGTGAGATAACCTGCTGCTCTTTGCTGCCCTCTCCTTCTGGTCTTGTCAAGATGTTTGTGCATTTCAGATTCCCTATATTCTAGTACTGACATTTCATTATATAGGTGTAAAGACCAGATAATGGGTGATTGGCCAAAATGTCCATACAAAAATATTACATGAACATAATTTAAAATAAGAATGGTTTCATTTGAATATATTAAAAAATATATACCCTATATTTTTGAACTGCCTTACATACTCTTTTTAATGTTTTTTTCATTTGACAATAATATTTAAACCGCAATAATTCTATATTAAATTACAGAAAAAAAAAACATGTCGATTTTTAATGCTCATTTAACTATCTAATGAAATAAATCATATCTTTGAAGTATACAACTAAATTTTAGAAAATTGTCCCATTTGGTTAGAGACTCTAAAGGCCAAAAACGTAATTACTTTGACATTTATTAATTAACCTCTGAATTTGCATGGCGTGATTTATAACCTAGGTTTATCACAAAGAAACAACATTGAGTCTGGGGCAATGATCGACAACTCACAAACTGATGTGTATGTTTAGACACTTATGATCAAATACTGGACCGCCAAAAAATGATATGAGTTTTTACTGGTTAGTGGGTACATTAAATTCCTAGTTGCTGTGCCGTGTACGGAAGATTCAAGTCTGCAAATAGCTCATTTTGATTTGTTAATACAAATATGCTTATCAAGTGTATCGCACATTGTTAATGAATAAAATCGAAATGAAAAATTGACCACGAATAAAATTTTCTGGACTTAGACGAGTATTTAATCTTTCAAAAGTACCCGAAGTACTTGACGACTTGTAGTATCGCGTAAATTTCACTATTCATTTTGCATTTAAATATCTAGAAATAAATATATTTATTTGAGATTCATATAATCTATTGTGTGTCTAAAAATATTCAATTTATCATCGTTCCTGAGACTTGATAATTTTTTTTCAAAATGTTAAACTTCCAAATTGTAGGGCTATGCAACTTGTAAACATAATATTTCGATTTATATAGATGTTGAACTTTGGATTTGTCGTCTTCTTCAGTAGTTGTCTACAACGTTTCAATTTCCATGTTTACGTAATGCTATATAAAGGAAAACTATTATGCACACAATTTAAAGCTACCTGCAGTAGTGCTTTAAAATCTAGTGTACTTGTAAACCAATAAATTTATGAATAAGCTTTCAGATGATCTTATACAATGTCTCGTTGGGAAAAATAATGCTGATAACCGTAATAATTGTTAATGTATTCAGTGCAATCTGTCAACAGTCAGCATGTTGTTTAGTTTTAAACCAGTTTCGTTTTCTGTAATGATATACTGAAGCTTGTAATGAAAAGGCAGAGTGCCGTTTAATGTGGCAAATTGCTGCTATTTAGCAGTCTAAATAAAATCGTCACTCATTGACACATCATGAAGGCAATATAATAATTTAATTTCTCGTAAAAAATATTTAGGTAGTTAACTTTTTTCTCTGTTTAGACAATACCAAAAGTCAAGATCTACAAAAATTACAAAATATCCAAGATCTTACTGAAATGTCAAAAACTCTTAACGTGTCTAAAATAAAGAAAATATTTCAAAAACGTCAAAACATAAGATATCAAGTGGAATATCAACTTGAGAATTCTTTCTATATTCCTTAAAATGTGTTGACTGAAAAAAAAATTTAGAAACTCCTGAAAATATCAAGAACTCTAGATGTTTGGGAATAAAAGCAGGGTCTGGCGGAATCCTGACCACATCGTAGCTTCAAGTCGTGTAAATGAGTGAGACATGTGTAGCACAGGTAGTGCTCTTTCCTAGTTCACAAATCCGTCAGCACCCTCTTCACCGTCTATGTAAAAATTAGAAAAAAACGACAATCATTGTGTAAATTTTTTATGACCTTGACGAAGACTTGAAGGTCAAATTAAAGTCATAACCAAATGCATATTTTTGAGCAGGAAAATCAAAATTGCGAACAATTTTGCTTTCAGTTATAACCTTGAGGAATGATGTGTAAATGCAGGAGCCGACAGTCACGAAAGTCTGGGAAGCAATTAGAAAAATATTGGGTTGTCAAAAAAAAACAGAATTTTATAATTTGTTTAGTTATGGACTGATTTTAATTAAATTTGGCTTGTTTAAAAGACAATTACTTGCCTGAAAGTGTTGAATTCTTATTTTAGAATCATTTTAAAAATAAGTTGACGGGCGGGTCTAACCGTTGGTAAATATTAAATCATGATGGAATTTTTGTGAGTTAATCTGTAAAGCCTTAAATAAAAGATTCTGAAAACTAGAGTAAGTAAAATAAATCGATGAGACAGTGTGAGTCAAATCCTACAACAATCACCGCAATAAATTTTAGACTTTAGCCTCATTCCTTGCTTAATAAAAATCAAATCATCTTTTTAATTCCTACCTTTACCTTGTGACAGATCAGTTATTTGTTGAAGGACATTCCATTTTTCTCAAAAGTACTGAAAGGACCCCGCCTTATCCTTATGGAAAATGGATTTCAGTCAAATTATCCGAATCTGTAATATGATGTTGCTTATGATGTGTAGATAAAAAATTTTTATGGGCACCAAGTTCGAAATTCTTTCGGTCTTAAGGTATGAGAGACCAAAGTATTGTTGTACAACTAACTCTTCATAATATGTATACGCTGCCCCAATATTGAACAGAAACAAATACCGATGAAGATGAGTAGAAGTTTTGTAAAAATTATGTAGGATAATAAAACATAAACTAGTTGATAAGGGATAAAAGTCGTTTTAGGGCACTTCAGACAGGTTCGCAAATCAGGACGATAGGCAATTTTTTTCTTGGATCATTTGCCATTGATAAATGACATAAGTAACAGAGTGGCGATACATTACTAGAAAATTGTGAACAGGCTGACTTAACTATTCAACTAAATCCTTTTATTAGTATAATTTCGGAAAAAAACTGCATTTCTGGAAAATATTCAAGATGATAGTAATAGACAGTAACTAAAAGATTCATAAACTGTCCATTTACGGTTCTTATAACTGGAGATACAGGAGTCCCAAGTTTTATAACATATTACGTCACCAAACATTTGTTTCTTTAATAATGATCCTAATAAAATTATTGAGATGAACGTTATCACTCATTTCATTATTCTCGGCGTGATGTATCGTCGCTATGTTACTTATGTCAATTATCTATCGTAAGTTAACCAAGCAAAAAAATAAGAGCATATGGTTCCGAATGTCGAACCGGTCTGATCGGCCCAAAAAATGGGTTTTGTGCCCCATGGTAGATTCAACGAGTTTCTGTTTATTTATTCTCGATAATTTTTATTAAACTTCAACTTATTTTCATCTATATATGTTTCCTTTCGTTTTTCGGTTAAAGTTTACCTATTATCAAGAATAAGTTAAACAGCAACACTCTTAAGAACGAAAGAATTTTGAACTTGGTGCCCATGAGAACTTTTATCTGCACATCATAAACAACATCATACTATAGATTCAGCTAATTTGACTGAAACCCATTTTTTATAAAGATATGGCGGGGTCTTTTTGAAAATTTAATATTTAAAGTTACATAAATTGACCCAAGAAAGGCAAACATAATTAACATCGGTGTGTTCATAAAAAAGTTATTGCATGAACATATAATTCCGGCTTCTTTCAGGATAACCCTGTGTGTTATTAATTAGCAGTACAATACAATCATTGCAGATTTTGAACACTTTTAGTAAAGCCACGTATTTTAAAAGACTTTTACTTGCCCACTTTGGTCATTTAATCTGAAATTGTGGATAGGTATGTAATCAGATGACAATGCAATATTATGTTGTTATTGAGTTGATCTTATGATAGAATTGGGAGGGGGCAGAGTACCTTAGTACTAGAACAGAGCGATCCGAGTTTAGTCTCGGTTAATTTGACTTAAAAGTCCGCCGTATTATACCATAATAACCCCTTCAGTGATGGGCTCCTTAAATTTATTTTGGCGCGTATTCTAATCAGAGTTGGAACGATGTGAGGAAGGAGCTGAAATATGGTTACATAAAATGATGTTATTGATCAAATATATTTGATGAAAACAAGCTTTAATTTAAACAAAAATAAAATAATTAAGGAATTTATTCTAAAAGGGAACATTTCTGTTTCTTTCTAGTTTCTTGTCTAACTCATATAATAACTGTTTGATATGTTATTAAATCTTAAAATCAAGTGCTATTTACTTATTTGAACTTTGTGGTTTATAATGTCAAGTATTCCAATAGAAACATTTGAACTTTATACGTAATGAAGTGTGAGAGCGAGATACAAAAAGTGCAAACATTTATTAGAAAAGGGGAAGGAAAAAAATCCCTTATCCCGACGGCATTAGATGTAGACAAATGGTTTGAACTAAGCAGTAAGATAATTTTTATAATGATCAATCATATTTTCATATTGAAACAACTAATTTTTGATTATTGCTGACCCGGTAATTCAGAACATGTTATGTTTCTACATTTTATTGGAGACGAGTATCTTAGTATTGTTGTTTCGAATTACATACTGGAACACTTACCGAAGTTTTGTGTACTTTTAATTTTCCGATTGCACTAACTCTTAACAGCGATACTTTGTGATATCTAACTAAAACATATTATACATAGAAACAATTAACTATCAAACAAATTGATAAAGAATTCTTACTGTAAAAAACTGTTAGATTACTTACACATAGTTTTTCTGGAAATGGGGTATATGAAGTTTCAAAAACTAGTACACCTTTCGGAAGGAATCACGGAATTTATAATAACTGAAAACACGGGAGGTAATAAACCCACTTGAAATTGTTTGGAAAATTCCCTTGAGGTTAACGAGTTTATAAAACATATATAATTACTTTCATAATTGTTTTCGATATAAGAGTTGCATTTGTAACTTAAATATCGAGTTTTCGTTTCTTTTTCCAGTAGCAGCAAATGCCGGTCTTATTATGAGTATCTCCACTGTAGTGTTGTTAACGACCATAAAAATAGGCTTCGGTGTTTCTGGAAGACCGCGAAAGTTGCTCTTCTATTCAGAAAAGTACAGATTACACAATTTTACCACGTTTCTCAAAAAACTTGTTGTCATAATTAACTTATATCAATTGCTTAGTATCACTTGAAAAGAAATTCCTATAATATTCATAATCTACACGATTTTAACTACACAAAGTCATTGACACTCACTCTATTTTTTTACTTTTTTTGTATGTATGTTACCTGATTTCTTCTTCTGTTGTGAACAGATTTGAATGAATATGTTCTTGTTTAATAGAGTATATATCCGGATTGGCGAAACTTCAAATTTGGGAAAAGAATTCTATTGGTAAAGTGATGAAATTTGTGAATGAACACATGGATGCGTATAGTATAATTCTATTAAGCGAGATCCCTAGGTGGTTTCATATACCTTTCTGCGACATGCAACATGCAGTTTTTCTTTTCTTTCTTCATAAATATTTTAATTTCAACGTAATATTGCGGGACTTGTAGGCACTGAAAGTTTTGATTGCGAATTTGGAAATTTTCTATGCACATCTCAAGCATATAGGTAGTAAGGTATGTAGTATTTTCGGCTCCTTAAATCAGTGACTACCAAGCTCATTTTATTTGTATATCAGGCAAATACCGATCTAAATGAGTACTTTTCAATCTTGCGAAGACGGTGCTTTTGGTGTCACCTACTCCCAGCCTAACAGAAAATTCAGTGACAACATGTGTCAAGCTCTAAACTGGTATTTGGTGCGATAATACACAGGGTGTAGCAAACAAAACCACAAAGTACAATGATAGAAGCAATAATATTATTAATTAATATAATTAATTTTCGAGTTTTACTAACAAAGGCTCAAAATCACCATCCAAAGAGCTCTCTCGAAGGTAGAACTTTGCACGGTTTGACGGAAGAAGGAGATTGGCAGATCTAAGCAAACTATTATATCAACAAGTTTCTATTTTACATAGTCATTTTCAGAAACTCGTAAAATTTTCTGATCTACACAGAGTCATGTGCCAGGTTGACGACTCAAAACCACTGAGACTGACACAACAACACGTCCAATTACACCAACAGACCACTGATCAGAAATTGTTGAAATGGAAAGAGAAGCCCCTTCATGGAAAATATATAAAGGACGTCAACTAAGATTATGTCGACAGTTCAACGTCGAACTACTGGGTGATCTCTGGTCATATGTTTCCTGAAACGGAAGGCTTTATATTGGCAATCCAAGATCAAGTAATTCCAACTGAGAACAATCTAACGTACATCGTTAAAGACCCTTCTATTAACAACGACAGATGCAGGTACGGTCACCAAACATCTGAATCTATCCAACAAATCAAAAGGAGGTTGTCAAGCGTTCGCTGCAACTGATTACAAAGAACGGCACGATGCTGTCGGTGAAATTACCATAATAAAAATACAATCCAGAATCTGTTTTAGAAAATCACAACTACAAGCTGTACTGGGACCGCACGATACTGTCTGATCGGACTGTTGCTCACAATAGACCAGATATAGTTTTAGTAGATAAAGTTGCTCGGAAAACAACTTTAATTGACATAGCAATTCCTCACAATAATAATATTAATATCAAACAGGCTGAAAAAATAACCAAATTTAGGGATTTGGAATTTCAAATAAAGACTCAGTGGGACATGAACAACACACGAACTGTACCAATTGTCATGTTAACGACAGGACTAATCCCAAAACATCTATTAAACAATTTAAAATACCTCGGTCTGGACGAACATCTTTACCAACAAATGCAAAAAGCCGTCCTATTAGAAACAGCCCGGACGGTCAGGAAATTTATGAGAAACTGCCGCCACTACTCCAACCACGGGCCTGAAAACCTGGCAAAGGCTCCCACAGAGCTAAACCCTTTTGATATCTAGGATGTCTGGGGTTTAGTGAATTTTCCCCTAAACGCACTATGCGTGCCTTAGAGGGAGTGTGCTACCTTACATTGTATGGTCAAGTCGGGATTAATTTAATCTATATATATATATATATATATATATATATATATATATATATATATATATATACACGTTTTAGGCGGTTTCCGGGAATTCATCCGCGTAGTTGATAACTGATCCCCGCCGGGATCGATGGTAAAATGACTCGAATACTCGAGTATTCGAGTAACTAGAAGCGAAAGCAGAAGGCTACGAGAATTATGCGAACCGACCTGAAGAGGGCAGATGTGACTCTGCCGAAACGTCGTCACTTTACCATCGATCCCGGCAGGGATCAGTTATCAACTACGCGGATGGATTCCCGGAAACCACCTAAAACATTTAGTGCCCGCGAAAAAAATATATATATATATATATATATATATATATATATATATATATATATATAGTTTCTTATGAAAGAAATCTTAAGAACGTTGTCCGGAACTTTAGAAAATTTAAGAAAACTCAATGACCATATTAACTTTTCTAATGTAACCTTATGGTGTAACGAGTTTTTATTAGTCGGAATTATGTCAATATATAAAATACCAAATATATAATTTCTCAGTTTTTTAGTGCAAATTTCACAGTCTATTCAATTTTACACTGAACTTTTTGAGAATTGTTTGTTCATCACTGTAAGTTAAAAGTAATCACTCTTAATATGAAAAGTTCAATATAAGATACCTATAGAAAAAATAATTATATAAGGTAGCCGTCAGTAGCTGAATATATATGTTGGTGAAATTATAGGGCAGAGTAGAATAATTGTTAATTAGGGTGGTTAAAAAATAAGGTTGAATTTACAAGGTTCTTAGAATATATCTTGGAATGAAGTTATACAGGGTTATAGGAAAAAGTTAATTTGGGTGGCAATATATAAGTAGGTTTATATACAGGGTGGTTGAAATATATGTCTACTAGAATTATAGTTTTACAGTGTGATTTAAAAATGCTTTATTGTCTAGCCGACGTTGCAATGTGGGGTGGAGAAGAGATATTGTTATACAGGGTGCTATTAAAAAAAGTTACAGAAATGAATGATTTTTAAGACGGCCCAAAAGGAGTTATATAGGACGGAGTAATATGAAAATTATGGTAGCCCATAGGCAGCCGTATATACAAGATGGTTGAAATATAAGGTGAAGGGGACGTTTGGTGGTAGAAATATGAAGGAATAATGTGGAATTATAGTTATATAGGGTGATTAAAAAACTGTTATATGATGTGGTCATAAACAAATCATACACAGGATGGTGGAAATATATGCTGCAGTTGAATTATATTTGTACAGTTTGATAATGTTTTATTTCTTAGCCCATGAGCAGTTGCATATAGTGTGGTGAGAAATTAATGATATACTGGGTGATAATATAAAATGTTATAAATGAAATAATGTAGCCCACAAGGAGTTATATACGATAGTTGAAATATAGGAGTGATTTTATTACGTAAATATGTAATGCATTCTACACCGTCCTATAATTTACAGAAGGCAGCTAACAAATTCGTAGTTGTCCGTAGGCAGTCTTATATACATGATGGTTGGTAAATAGGGTGCAGTGGAATTACAGGAATACAGGGTTGTCAAAAAATTGAAAAAAGGTTACATGGCGTGGTTCATAAGCAGTTCTCTATACAGAAGGGTTGAAGTATAGTCCGGGTAGAATTATAGTTATACAGGATAGTTCCAAAAATATTGTATAATCTATAATCAGTTACGTAAACTGAGTGGTTTAAAATATTATGAAGTGGAATTATTACAAAGTGTTTCAATAAAAGAGAATTGAAATTAAACTGATTTATTTCGTATTAAACAATTACTTTAAAGAGCAAATGCCCGCTACTAAAATTGTCATTCGGTTGCATAATTTAATACACCTGTGTTTTTTACTATTAATTAACACAGTTTAAGTTTATATTTAACACATTTAAGAGATACTGATATATTCACACGTTATTCAGAGGTTAAGTTGTGTTAATTCGTTAACTGTACGCGTGATGGCGTCAGGTATTTTAATGATTTCTCTCATAGAATGTCAAAAACGGTCCAGATAATTACACTCTTTATAAAACGTTTAGACAAGACCACGTCTGTCGGGTCAGTTAGTCAAACATAATTTTGGTTTATCATTTGGTTCGTAAATTTTTTCCTGTCAATTTTATGAAAAAGTATTATTGTGTAATGTTGAGGCTATCGATGTTATCTTGTCGTATCTATTAATGTTATAGAACAAAAAAAAACTAACCCAGTTCAAGAACTAAAAAGTTGAAAACGTATAACTAAAAAGATGAACATAATGATAACAAAATACAACTGTAGAGAATAAATAAATAAAACATTCAATAATGTTATGTACCTACCCAGAAAGTAAAAAATGTAAACTTTAAAAGGTGCTCATTCTGTACAAATTAATGACCTACCAATCTAATATATTTTTGAAGTTGTTGCCAATCAACAATGAAGGTTGAAGAAGTAGTAGATAAGTATGCAGTGCAGGATTTTTGATTTATTCCTTTTCAGAGCACAAACCAAAAACCGGAACTATATAGAACACAACATAGGAAATCATACCTCATGCAAAATAGTTATTCAAAATCAGGAACATATTCTTTTTGATGTTTGCGATCTTCAACTTGTGTTATTGAAAATTACTAGCTGCAACAATTTTTAAATACGTGTCCGGTTATAACATAGAGAGATGAGAAAATGAAAACTATATTATTCTATTTCACCTGGGCACCCAACTAAAGCAGAATAACAGATTCCTGCTACCGCATGCTAGTGTCCGAATGTTCAGAGATTATAAGAGGTGACGGAAACAAAAATATATCAAAATAAAGAAATATCCATATAAAGAAGCAGTTATATCTTGATGGTTTGTGGTTAATTACTTATATATCAGAAATTGTAGGTGTATGCCAACATTAATTCATGGTTAAGAAGTTGCCATTATCTACAGCAGTGGTTTCCAACCTTTTTGTACTTGTGTCCCCCCTTTAAAAAAATTGTTTGCGCCCCCTTAATTTTTCTAACAATCTAATTGTGGATTACGTATATCTATTTTGCTGATTCATTTGTTTGATACATATTCGACTTTTTTGGTTCGTATTCGAAAATGATTTTTTGGAAACAGCTTCATTGCCCACCTTTGCAACAGTCTCGTGCCCCACAGGCTGGAAAGCACTGATCTACAGTCTGAATAAAATACTGTCAAAGCAGTACTTTCTATTAAAACTGCTGCATACTGCTTCTGTTGAAGTATTTTTATTTTGTACACAAAATGCTGCGCCAAATATCAATAAAATTTAGTGTCAGTTTACATATTCAACATAATACCTGAAATTCCTAGATGACGAAATTCATTTTGCAATAAACGTTTCAATTCTATATATGCATATGACTAGTTATTCGCGATTTCAATTAGCACAGGGGAGCACAACTGATGAAAGTTCTCTACTAGAAACAATATATTGTTTGGCGTTCAGGTAATGGCAAACCTTTAAAAATATAGTTTCATAGTATCCTTAACAGCCTCTTTTTTTAAAAATGATATTAAGTTATGAGTTTTGTGGAATATATATTGTTGGACAAATACAACTAATACTGTCCTTTGTATTGAAACCCATTTTTAGTGTCACTATGTGCAAGATCTTGGATTAAAATGTAGTACAATTTACTAATTCAACCAACATTGTCCTCTATATTGAAACCTATTTTTAGTGTCACTGTGTCGTATGCATTTGATTAAAAAATTTAGTAAAACTTACTAATTACTGTTACTTATATTCTCCTTAAAGCAAAACGGGCTACCTTATAATTACAAAAACAGATGCTGTCAGATGGTGGATGAAGCATTCATTTACACTACATTTTACAATGTTGAAGACGCAGAGATATAATAATTAACACGTAAATTTCTTATGTGAATTTTTAATACACTGTACAGCCAAACAAGACGTTGCTTACCTAAAGTCTTTATAATAGTGATTTACTATATACCTACTCTATTAAACTTTCTATTAAAATTCTTTGTTTATATTTGTATGTGAAAGCAATAAAAAGTAACTTAAAGTTTTAAATTGTTCCGCTCTCGTTTAACCATTCATTGTTTTTGTTGTTGTAACTGGTTGTCGGTCAACGTTTCTTATACTTCTTCTTGTTTTCGTGTTCGCAACATCAACTTTGGTAACAGGTGGCTTCGCACTGAGACTACCTTAAGTTATTTGTTCTGGTTGGTTTTAGTTTTAGAAGAAACGTGGTGCACAAGGGTATTAATAGTCATTCTTTGTTTAACTTGGATATATAGGATTATCAAATCGTAAAAAATATTTACATAGTTCTTTTCTAGAAAAATAACTTACTTAGCACAATAACTTTATGTACTTTAAAATATTTTGTATGCTTCTGCATAACTTTAAAACATAATCGTTTTATATTAAATTCGAGAAGTACATATCAACTGAAATACTAAGCATGGACGAAGCGCAACGAACTGAATGTTAGTGGTTCAACATGTGATAACGCCTAGTCATCCAGTAAAACAACATAACATTTGATTACATTGAGTTATATCCTCGCAAAAACTAGTCTTGTGGTATTTACTTGCTACCTGAATCCAACCGCGCGTTATGAATGAGGTGTTGGGGAAAATTGTCACCTGGTAGTCTTTCAATATTATTAAGTATTTAGATAGGACGCTAGATAGCGTTAGCTCTTTTATAATGACTAATATTCTGACAATTTACACATGGTGTTTGTTGAATTAAATTAAATTTTAGTTTGGTGCTGACGTTGTATTATTACAACAAAATTAAGAGGAAAACTGGATTACACTCTCCTATATTCCGCAAAAACTAGTCTTGAGATGTTAACTTGCCACATGAGAATCCAACCGAGTGTTATGAATGAGGTCTTGCGGTGGCATATCAAAACGTTTTTAAAGACATTTGTGTAAAGAGTCACCCGGTAGACTTCTTTAAATATTATCGTTTTATTGAACGTTTAGTCGTTATATGTCCATATTAGCCAGAACCATCGTTTTTAGAAATGACCCTAGGTAGCGTTTACTCTCTTCTAATGACTAATTTCTCGTAATCTACACATGATATTTGTTCAATTAAATAAAGTTTTAATTGCGAGTTAATACGTTATTATTATGACAAAACCGGAGAAGTTAGTACTTTGGTTTTAATTATTTAGTTTAGTTAAGAACGCTTTATTTATCAGTTTATCAGAAGTTTACTTACTTCTATAGTTTAGTGTTTACATATATCGCCATGTTAAGATCCATATTGTATTAATTAAAAGTGGAGTACCTAAGAGCAGTTTGTGTCAATTGCCAGGAACGTTTGCTGCCCTCGCACAGAAAAATTCTTTCGCCTGATTAACTGAGAGAATGCAGGTCTATAGATTGGTAAATCAGTTTTCTTGTTTAATATGTGTCAATGTGTATTTCAATATACTTAAGGTAACTTGAAGATGCGGTTGTCAGGTAACATTTTTCTGAAGCAATTAAGTTCGCGTGGCTCTTCGTATTTGTCAAACTATAGTGACAATTGCGAATAAGTATACATTTACGGTAGTTTAAGGTTGTTTTAGTTCGTATGCATCACAATATCACTTCTGTTGAACTTCATGTATCAAACTAGAAACGTAAAAAAATTGCTTCCGAAACAGTTTGCTTGTGTTTTCTATACCTTGGAAAACAAAAACAAACTGAAACAAACCAAAAACTCTTATTTCCATCGAGCAGACAACATTTTGTTGTTTTGTTTTGGTTTACGATTCTTTTGCACTGGTTGTCGCGAGGAAGACAGAACATGTTTACAAATATTACAAAATGGAAAATTATAAGTTATAATAATTATATATATATATATATATATATATATATATATATATATATATATTATATTCAGCGGGCATCATAAAATGCATTTTATTTTCAGCAGCAGATTAAATTTCTGTCAATGTGGATGAATATATTTTTTTAACATCTCCTACATGTCAATACTCATATAACAGTTATTTTCAAATAATGTCCTATGAACAAAATATTGTAAGTAGATTATATAATAACAGTAATTGATTTGAATATACAATGTACTAAAATTATAAATATTGAACTTAAAATCGTCCCTTCATTTTTGGGGAAAATCCTCTTGACAGTCTTCCATAACAGCAAGGCGAAAACAGAAAACACAACACGAGCCTTTCCACTTAACAGAAGTGAGGTTCAAAACACGTCGAAACCTTTTCACAGCGGGACTCGAAAAGCAAACTCCAACTGTCTTTGCACATCACTGGCACCAACTTCTTTAAATGTACACATTTTGAGAGTTCGTACAGTTTTGTGCTATAATTATTTATTATTTTACATTTGTCATTTGTACAGTAAAATGTTGTAAGGTACATTTTTTGCCATGGCTTGAAAACAAAAAAGGTTAGGTACGGTTATGTTATACACATTGCTGGTGGTGGGTTATAACTGGGTTGAATATTTATTAATAAAAAAAATGAGTTGTAAATTATCATACTATCCCTTATTGATTGTGCTTGCTTTTTGTCTTAATGCTTAAAAGTCATTAAAATTATGTTATTTTTTTTTAGGTAAGAGCTTCAAAATTTGGAATAGCACTAATGAACAACAGAATGGTGAGTTAGTCTAACATACCATATTTGACTTAATTAAATATAATAATTTTTAGCTTTTCATACATATTACGAAATTAAATTTATATAAATCATTATTTACATACATAATAATGAAGTAAAGAAGGAACTGAATGACGAGTAGTCCCAATTTTGATCATTTGTTGAGTTATTTTTCAGTGGTGCTACAAATTTTATAGCCTGAATTATCTACAGCTTCATAAATGATTCGATACATTCGACACCTAATAATTGATAATTAAATATGGGGTCAAAAGCCAAAAAATTTAAATGATTGTTGCGAGTACAAATATTGGTACACGTCCCACATATCCCTAAAATCACTTTTTACTGAACCATTTTGTCACATGGTCGACCAATAAAGTTTTTAATTCTTTACATCACGCTGACTTTAGCTCATTCAGATTCCAAATTAAAGACAGACTTTAAAGGTCGTTATCAGGCATTACAGGCATTCCAATGTGTTTTTTTTTTTCAAATTCGGTTATTTAAAAAAAATATAAAATCACCACTTAGGGACAACGTACGCAATTTGGATCAGGAGAATAGTATTTGATTGCTATGCATTCAAATGTACACGAACCTTGTGTTTGAGGTTACATTGTATTTCCATTAGCTTAAATTGTTGTACAATATTGGATATCTAAGCGAGGACTTGTTTATAAGTAGATAAGCTGAAATCCAATTCATTTGAGATAGTCACATATTACTTTACATTAGAAAAACTGAAAGAATTGGACCCAATAAAGTTTCGAGATTAATTTTTAGTGCCCTATAACGATCATAACGAGAACAAAGCCTCCTGCTAATAAAGCTCCACAAAATTATATCACCAGGGATAAAATACCTTTGGATCTTAGTACAAAATGCTGCATATTTCAACAATTTCGGGGTCTTGGTCAGCCCTGTTGTCATGATAATAAAGAAACATTTTGAAAATGTAGAATTGGTTAAATTTAAAACATTTGACAATATTAAGTGACGTAAACTAAGAGAGTTTTGATAATATACAAGGTAGCAAATGTAAATATGAAAGATAATTTAATACTACAGCATCTGGCAAAATTTTATGTGCCGCTACGAGGGGCCTGTTTATTATACTAAAATTTGTTCAACTATATAATATATTGTTAGAACTATATACCTATTGAAACACTAAAAAAATGAAAATCATTCTATTGTAAACAAAAAAATTAAAACACCAGAAATAGTTATTATAAAATCCTTGCGACTGGAATGCACTTATATTGGAGAAACATCTAAACTTTTAAGGTTACGAATAAATGAATATAAAAATTACATAAATATATGACAATTCGAAAAATCTAAAAGTCGTGAACATGTTTTGAAACCTAGGTTATAAGAAGCGAATGCTAGAATAGTCTGATTTGATTTTACTACTACTTCATTTCTGCATGCCGATACGTAAAGAATAAATTACTAATGGTCATGTTCTTTTGAAGAACCCTATATCGAGATAGTTCGTAAGGTTTGTCCTAGTACTTTCTTATGACTTTTTATCCTCTTAAGTTTAGTCACATGTTGATATTTTAATTATAAATTTTAGATATTCAACAATTTCATAAAGCTCCTTTGTTTGAGTTTGTGTTTGAGATCCATATATAATTTCGATAAAAACGCTTTCTTACTACAAAGTTACAATTTTTTGCACTAATAATAGAAGACGTTTTTGTCATTTCTTGATTATTTCACCTATTATGTTTAAATTGAGAGCCTCTTGAATATGGAATTGGTTCGTTCAAATTCTTAACGCGAGCAACATATCATCATCTCCTCAGTTTGACGGTAGCTCCAAATCCATTCAGGTAAAGATTATACACCTGATGTAATGTTATGACTACTTCACCTCACTTGAATCATGCCACTTGCGACGTCTTCCAAACATTTATTTGTGTCACTTCTCGCCTAAGCATAAACAACAGTGTCCAAACTAAGCATTATATTAATTTATTAATATCAAACTAAGCGCAAACCTCATGGAAATTATAATTAAAAGGCCGCATGTATAGATGCGCTTCTTCTTAAAAAAGATAGATTTTGAACCTATGCGGATCAAATTTGAAGAATCGACTGACAGAAAAATCGAGGTTTGGAAGATCGATTTCTCAAGTAATTGCCTATTATATTATGTAAATGTTTTATAAACGGACATAATTATATTTCCAATATGTACGTCATTTCCAAAACAAAAAAAAAATATCTCTATTTATGAATGTTGGGGGTCGATTTACTAGATACGCGTATTGCTTAATATCCACTAAAAAATCGATTGTCTTCGCCTCGAATCGATTCTCAAAGTAATTGATATTAGTTCGCCATCACTAGCAGTCTGACTTTGTTGAGGGTAGGTTTACAGTTACAACCTTGTCCGTTTACAGATTCTTATTAAAATTTCTTTGTTTGAAGGATTTCGAGTAGAATAGCTATACATTGACTTTCAAAAGCTTTTGATTCATTTCTAAATTCCCTGACTTTATATTTGAATAACTACTCTATATAACTATGTAACTATCTCGGAAACCTGTACAACCAATTTATAAAATTCAATTCTCAATTAGACATAGTTAAATCAAAAGCTTATTATCCTCAGAAACACGGAGGAGTTCTCAAATCTGAGCATCCTGTGACGTTTCTTGACCAAAACTTATTCACTATCAATTCTTTACACACCAGTTGTTTCTAAATCTTTACGGATTCATAAACAGCAAGGACATTAACAATATTTTTTGTTAAAATCAGAAATTTTCCTAGAACATTTTTGGTGAGATTAGATAGACATAGGATCATTCGTATGATTCCTAGTGAACAATTTTAGGTGTAATACTTGGAAATCCACATAATGTAGTGGCAACATTGAACGGTTGTTACTTAATAAAGTAAAGATTATTGCGACACCTTCTGTTAAGTTGCGGGCTTTTCAATTTCTAGATCGGAATATTAAGTAATAAATTGCCCAAAACAGATGAGGTTTGAGTTGGCATTTAACAACTAGAAAATTCACCGCAGTTTCTTCAATAGCTTACTGTTGTTTTTAAATCTATTTGTTCTTTATATATAAATTGTCTCCTGTTTACTTTAATTAATCACACAAAAGTAAATGAGCAGCGGAACTATTCCCAATAGCTTAAGTGCAGAATCGAGAAATTAAGAATTACATCATTAAAATGTCTAAACTTTTTCGGAACCATGATCTCAACTTCTCAAAAGGAAAATCAAAATGGCATACTATCATGTACTTCTAGTTCTTTTATATGCACTGGATACATGGACTCTCCTAAAACAATAAAAGTGTGTGTGATAACTGTGATGTGTCTGTAAAGGAGGATCCTTAAGCTACCCTTGACCCAACAAGGTAGTGACGCGGATGTGTTGGATAAAATGGGTAAGAACAAAGAAATACTCAATACTAACAAAAGGCAGAACTAGAATATCTTGGCCACTTCATAGAAACAGGGAAAGATAAGAACTGTTACAAGTTGTTCTTCATGGTAGTGGAGAAAAAAATCTCTTAGCTGGGAAATTTACATTCTTTGAAATAACAACAAGGGAACTGTTTCGAATTTCTGTGGATAAAGTAATAATAGCCATGTTAACTGCTAGAATCCACTAACAACTTGGTCCTCAAAGAAGAAAAAGTTAATCACATCGTGTCATAATATCGTGTCCCATCTGTTTCTTTATGTATAATGTAAAATTTTGAATATAACCTCTAAGGAATTTTTTCATATGGGTATCATAATAAGAAATATCTATTATAACTAGACTAAAACTGAAATTGAACTAGTATGATATTTTTAAATGACTTCAAGTTAGTTTCATCATTTATGGAACGAAGTTAAATAGTGATGACATCACCCTACAAACAAAATTTAAATTTCCAAGGCTTATTTAAAAGCCATATCAAATCAAATATATTATGCCGACACAGATATTTAGGCGCTTAAGCATTGCATACAATGTATCAAAAAATGTTTAAAAGGGCAGTCGGCAGTCGAAATATATGAGAAATGTAACTTGATACGACCGTACAATGTATGGTGTTTACTCTGGAACACTTCGAACGGTAATTTATGGGCTAATAATTATTAGTTTACCACGCTTCGAAATGCTGTAGAGAGCACGTTTGAACGTATAAGAGCTTCTCGGACTTCTCGACTTTGTTGCCACAGAATGTATTAGAAACGAGCTTATAGTATATCTTTTATACCAACATTTGTTTTCTTTAGGTTCCGTAAGATTAGGTATAGAAAGTTTTGAATGTATTCTATTTTGAAGTGAAAGCGTACATTTAGGGATTGTCACAAAAAATATTAAATATTCCAGTAAAAACAGATACGTACATATAGTTTTTATATGTATGCCCAATGTAAAATTTTTTAACCGGTTTCAAAATAGGGGAGGTTCTCTTTACAACGGAATCTTTTTAACATGCCTTCCAAAAGGGAAAAGTTTATCAATACGGCGTGAATTTTTATTCTATGTATGTTGCCTTATTTCTTCTCCAGTTGTGAACCGACGTGAATGATTGATTTGTTGTCTAATAGAGTATACATCCTGATTGGTGAAATTCTAACATAAGAGAAGGTTTCTCCCGTAAATGGAATAAAGTTGGTACTGAACACATACCTGTATGAAAATCAACGAATTTATTAGATATATTGGCGATTTCTCCAAAGCCCCCTACCGATTTGTATAGTTTTTCAATTGCATTTCCTCATTTATATTTGAATTCGTACTAGTACTAGTGCCGAAACTGTAGACATTGGAAGTGTTAATCGTGAATTTAACAATGCTCTATGTACATCGCAAGCATACTATAATATATTATAATTAATTTTATCAAACATATTTTCAGCTCATTATCAGCGAATACCAAACTCATTTTGTTTCTATATGCATTAACTATTTTTAATTCTGGGGTTTAGAGTCACCGATTCTGGGTCTAATAGAAAACTCTTAATTACTTTTCGGGGTGTTCATATTCAAGGTGTTTAGAAAAGCACACAAAATGATACTGTAAAGTGATAGAAAAAAAGTAATAATAACACTGGTCAATGTTTTTAAATTTTTCCTGCAATTATAATGTAGTTTGCAACTAACGTGCATGTGCAGATTTCAAAGCCCACGTTATTTTATTTGTAACAGCTCTCCTTATTAGCTATTTTCAAATTACCCACAATTAAAGATTATGTGCGGATTTTATTTAAAACGAAGGGTGGAACTGACATGTTATGGCTGATTACTGTTGGAGTTTACAAAAGGACTAGTTTGCTGTCGAACATTCAAGAAAATCACATAAAAGGAAATTTAATGGGCGTTAACAACAAATAAATATAGTTAAAAATATTATATTGAAAAAAAAGTTGATTTGAATTAAATAAAAAAGTAGAGATGATACAATTAAATTAGATAATATTTTTTCTCTTATTATTATCTCTAATATTTTTCAGAATATATGTAAGTTAAATTTTAGGAAACAATTTAGTGTTGACTAGTATAATTAATTTATTTAGACATATTTATGACTTAAGTCAATTGGTCCTAAGTTTATTTTGCAGTAACTTCTACCTGCCATTTTAAACAAAAATTTACCTATTATTGTGTGATGACAGAGCTTTCGATGTTACCTGCTCTCGGCCTATTAAGGTCACACCTACAAAAAAAAATGAAGAATAAAAACTACTGGAGTTATAAATAGTAGTGAAAAGCTGAAAAGAGAAATTTTAAACATAAATAATAGACGTCAAGAAAAAAACTAAGTTGAAAATAAAAAGTCTTGTTTAATATTACCCGACTTCAAAGTAGAACTAAAAAGTCGAAGATAATTAACAAAACTATAAATTAAATAGCACATTCACTATTGTTAGGGAGCTACATATAAAGTAAAGAATGTAAAAAATAAAAGCTGATAATTGTGTACAGTTTAATTATCTACCTATCTAGTATATTTTTCAACTCATTGCAGAGCAACATTAAGTCGGATGAAGTAGTAGCTATGTAAGCATTGCAGGATTTTAGGTTTGTTTGGCCTCGATTTATATATACCTACTAGATAGGTAATTAATTTGTACACATTGAGCTCCTTTTATTGTTTACATTCTTTACTTTCTGTAAAAATTAATGTGCTATTTATAAAATAATGTTGTCTTTTGTTAATTATATTATTTTCCTAGTTCGAACTCGATTAATATATATTTTTTAAAATGTAGAATTTCCGTTTAGTAGAAAATGGGGAAAAACCTTTATCAAGAGAGCTGGCTGGATAGTTTCTGTTAAGGGATTTAATTTTATTTATAAGAAGTTTGTCTGGCTCTTCTAATGTGTGGCACAATTGGAGCAATTTTTAGTCACTAGACTTTTATGTAGTTCTACATGATAGTGCATGAAAGAAAAGGGATTTTCTTCATTTTTCTATTCTCTATGTGTTTCTACATCCTTTATTTAACTATCCTTGTTTGTATGTCCGTTTGGTAGTGTGTTTATATAAAGGAATAAGATCGGTGTATCTAAAGCGCTAATAGATACAAAGAGCATTAAATAAGGAAAAACAGCCTATATTTCTCCGTTCTCACATTTTACAAGGAAAACCTAGTTCCAAATTTACTGATTATGTATTATTTTAATATCTATTGATTTATTAATGCAATAAATACTGAAAATAATATCCACTATTTTCGAGACACACAGCTTATCTGAAACTCTTAACTTACATTTGTAAATGTTTCTCTGAAAATAGCTCAGCATTCTTCAATCATTCCTGCAGTTCCATTAACTCACTAATAACCGATTTTAGGTGACTCCACAGAAAAAGGCTTTGTGGCATTAGGTTCCTGGATCTAAATAGCCATTCAGTTAATACTCTTCTTCCAATCGACGGACTGGAATAGTGGTCAACTATCCATTACCTCAGCTGGACTACATAATGCGGAGGTGCGCTATCTTGTTGGAAATAGACCTCTCTAATATGTGAAATAAAGCACCGATATTAGCATCTCCCAGACAATAATTCTCCAATAAAGGTAGTTTTGTTAGTCTGAAGCTGGTAGACAATGTAACGCGTTCCACGAAGTTTCCTTGGACATTCACCGTCATGAAATGGTTGATCTCTCAACGTTCCAATACCTTCGTTTCTGCTATTCTGCAATCGGGTTGACATTTAAAATTACTGAGTTGCCGCAGTAGAATTTAGGGAACTAAAGCAAACATAAAAATTCAGAAATTTTCCACTGTTCTTAGGGGAA
This sequence comes from Octodonta nipae, assembly GCA_034190945.1. Classification (NCBI taxonomy): domain Eukaryota; kingdom Metazoa; phylum Arthropoda; class Insecta; order Coleoptera; family Chrysomelidae; genus Octodonta; species Octodonta nipae. Next base: position 132,523,291 of record CM067217.1, read on the forward strand.
ACCAGAACGTATTTTCCTTATGTTGCGTCTGCAAGTTCTATTTGAAAATGTTTAACAAAAATGGGATCTAATCTTCACAACTATCTTTTGTTTCTTCAGAGCCAGCAAATTTTTTTCTAATAGAGAGCAGTAGGTTTGTGATAAATATCGATAAAGGATTGCAAGAGTGAATTAGTAATATGTCGTGCGTTAACTTTGATTAACAATTTTGTTGTTTCGAAAATAATCTTCAGTGTAAACATAAAAGAATAAAAACATATTTACAAGTAGGTCAATCAAAAAAAATTGGTAGGTATAATAACAAATAATTACATCTAGTGTATTTAGCTGCATAGTACGTAAACAGAAGAATTCATCCTTTGTCTCTGATTAAAAAATAAGTAGTATGTACCAACGCTCTTAACAAATTTTGAATTTTAAGAAACCAGAAATATATATACGAGAAAGTAGAATACAAATGAATACTTAAGATACTTCCTCTTTTATTATATTATTACTTTATGGTATTTTAATGAAGAATACGTTTTGTAATTTAGATTAATTATCACGTATTCGACAAAACATTATGTAAAAGAAGTACCTAATAGCTTTAGAAAATTTATGTTCATTTTCATTTTGTAGGACTGAATATTTGATTAGCAAATGTTATAAACCTAACACTATTTTCCAAGATATAAGCAAAATCATATGATTCAACACCTCGTTCGTGTATAAACATAGGCTCTCAGCAATTTCTAATATCTTTGCTGATGGAAGAACTCGTTAATCTACTCGATATTTATTTAAACTTGAAATAGTTTTGAGGAGCTTTTCCTCTGTTACATTTTAATCATTAGGTTATTGTACTTGCTCAAGATCTGGTCTAAAAATATATATGTAGGTACGGACAGTGCTAAAAGTAAGCCAAAAATATATCTGTAAAAACTGACAATTTTTGAGGAGTTTTTTATTACGTGGACATACAATTATATGTCCAATCCTCTGATAAAATGTATCTTGAATCAAATAATTACTCAAACTTAAAATCAATGATTCGCAGCTCAGTAATGTAGCGATATTTTTTTCTATACGTGCTTCATTCTCCTCAGGGCCTGCGAGTACCTCTAATTAAAGAATATGTACTCTGGCAATTAATGTTTCAAAATACTAATTTGACGATCTTCATAACTCAAAATATTGATCAGTGATATGTTTTAAGTACATGTGTGAATAAAAGGTTCTATGTAGCAACTAATATATTATGTTAAGTAACTTGTGCCAATGGACGTATTATGAGGACTATCTATAAACTTTATAAATAAATTTGCCCTTAACGTAGCCCTTTTTCTCTCAAATTTTCAAGTTTTTAATTTTAAATTTATATTTCACTAAGCATTGGCAACATGATCATGCCAAATCTTAAAACATTTAAATTTTTAAATATACACTTCTTAATCCCAAGTGTGGGGTAATTTCACAAAAATTTGTTTAATATCAAGCTTTAAACTTGAAAGAAACATATGTTTGTTTGCTACAAAATTTTAGAATTCAATGCATATATTATACTCTTGTAAATATGACCATATTGTTCTATAAATGATAATAAGCAAAGCATTTTTTTCATAGAATTTTCATAGATCGCTACATATTTTTAAATTTCTTTCGTGTATATATTTTCCGATAAAGGTTGTTACTACTGCCAGGATAACATAACACAAATAGAGTGTTCACAACATATACTAAAATTATGATTCAATTGGAGTTTAAAGATTCAGCTATATTTTGTATTAGCTGACATTGCAATATCTTTTATTTAAGACAATACCGATTACAGATGTTTTGTTCTCTTACACCAATATCTAGATATGAACCCAAACTTGGATTCCTGCTTTCATTTTATTTCAGGATTACTTTTATTCAAGAGTCACTTAAGGAGTGGTTGAACATTTAGAAAATTGTTTGACGCTGACCAGGCACCCCTGTAACCTCTTTCAGTCCGAAACGTGACAATTTAACTAAGCTGTTTACAACACAGGTTTAGCAGCATCATTCATATTTTCTATTAGATTTGATTAATCTCGTAAAAGTGTCCTTATTTGACCTGCTAAATATATTTCATTATGAAATATTTAATTTGGGTTCCTTAATTTTTATTCCAGCTCTATCAAAAGCTTCGTTGATAAGTAATTAATTTAATTCTGACTACTTATCAGTCTGTTTTCAGAAAAAGAAGATCGAACTCATACTCATTTTTGATTGAGTTTGGTAATTTTAATGCTATTAACGACAAAATTTTCAAATAAATTGTATTCAACGCTGTGAATCCTAGTGCATCTAAAGAAATGAATAAACTCTTTCTCATATGTAAAATACTTTTGTGTTTCTCTTTTTTTAACAGATTTCCAATATTGTTCATATTTGTCCAACATCGTTAAAACAAAAACTATACATATATTTTAATTTTTTGTATATATTTTTCTGTCATTTAGTTAGACTTTCAAATAGAGTATTAATCGGACTTGTTCATGATGTTGGAGAAACTGAGTTTTCTGTGCTATTGCGTTATAAATATTTGACCTATGAATTAGGTCCATACAAATTGCCTTCTTCCAGACGTTGTCTCTTTCAGTTCTCCCCTGTACCCAAATTTCTAGTCAATATGATCTATGGTGCAACCATTGCTCCAACCTAAAGAAGTTGGGGCGCTTCCATTGTTTACTTTTTCCTCCAAATGCCTGATCGTTACCAAATAAAATACATTACATTTTATATGTGAAAAGCAAAATAATGGGGGAGTCTCATTAGCCACTTCGTTCAATGTTCTTCAGTTGGTGAAAGATATCAATTACATTGCATTATTATTTAAGGTAATCAGACGAGACTGACACAATAGCCATTCTAATTGTTTGGTTTTTGCTCTGTTTAGTTTTATATCGCCTACAAAAAGATTAAGATTTTTAAATTTGTTTCAAATGACAGAAATCAACATCGAAGTAAGTTTTCAGTTTGACAACATAGAACTCGTTCTGTAGAATATTAACGTTTGTTTCTAGGAATGTTGCCGTAGACAATTTGAAATTTTTCTTCAATACTCAACATTCTGACAAAAAATATTTAATTAAGCGTTCCTAGGTTACTACATTGTTATGTCTAATTAATCGAATTGATTTCGTTTCTTTGTCTTTTCGTTTCTCACATTTACAACCTCAAGACTATGTTAACATATCTACTATTACTGGCATACTGGATGGTATGATCCAACCTGCGTTTCTCTAAAAAGGTCGATTTACAACAATTGAACAAAGAGCTAGAGCTAGAAAAAGAGCATTCTTTCTTGATCTTTTAGTGTAAACGAAAGCTCGTTTTCAGCGTTTACACCAAAAGATCAACGAGCTAGAATCAGAAACAAGAATTCTTGCACAATAGATGTTTAGATCAGCCGAATGAATGTTCTTTGCTCATTCGTGTCAATTCTGTAGTTGGTAGTGGTTCGCTATGTCTGACTTTGACCATAATTACAATTTTTTTACTTCTTCAACATTACATTCTAGTAGAATTGCAATTTCCTGCTGAGAATCTTGTTTGTATGATGTATTTTTATAGTGAGTACAGATATCTGGAATTTTCATAGGCTTCTATCATTAATTATACATTTGAAGAGACCGCTCGTGGGAGCGAGCACGATCGAACACCTAAGAATGCTTTAAGCAACTGTTCGCATGCTCTGCATGCTCTAGCGCATCGAGCGAGCGAGCATTCTTAGAATATTGCATAGAATCTTTGCGAACGCAGACAGAACAACGAAAAAATGATCTACATCTGTTTACACTAAAAAATTTGATAGAGTGGGTATAGAAGGAGCATTCCCTCGTCTAATTTAATTCGACCCTAAGGTGATTAAAGTGTTTAAATTAGTTCTTAGGACCAGCTAAGTCAACATACAAATTTCGAGTCATATGGGAAGACCGTTACATGAAAAAAATCACCAGCTATTCGATATATTTTTACTATACTATTTATCTATCCGCTCAACACATATAATCGTAAAATTATATAGAAGAAGGCTGAATGGCAGTTGCTGCTTAAAATGTTATTGGAGACCAAGTAGCAAACAGAATGGCCTAACACCTACAATAAAATTTCATGTCTGAAAATTCCTTGGAATTATTTTTGCTACTAAGCTTACTAGTGAGACTAATCCGATTATTTCAAGATACGGTTCTCGACAAGTACGTGCTAATCCAAGAGGCGTTTAAATAAACAATGGCAACAATAAATCCTTTCTTGAAGTCTTGGAAAGAACAGTTGCGGCACTGCGGGCTATTTTGATAAAACTAGCGGCTACTGTTGAAAATTGTACATGTCAAGACGTTGATATTTGCTTCCTCTTCTCAGATCGATTACTGATTTGGCTTTCCATAACAAAGTCACGTAGCGGCAATGAAACACTACGATTATTTATTCTTTTATCGTCTACAATTTAACCAAACGCCTTTCTGTTCACCTTTCAAGTGCTGAGTCGCTGCCATAGACGTTTTCACGCTACACGGTGAAGTTAAAAGATTAACGCAAATTGATACTTGCGGTTATGTAAATATTTAGAAAATTAAACGTGTGAATATTTTGTTAAGAATATATCGCTTAGAGCTTTGGCCATTTAAGAGACGAGAGGGTGATAAGAATTTACGAGACGTGAACAAGATATGAGTGTCGAAGAAACGACCCAGACGAATACAATTGAGTTCTTGAAATATTAACGAACGTTTAAATTCTTAAATTATGCCGAAATAGTTTTTAGTTGATAAATTTCAACTACTTTCTAAGTAGCCAGGTCCTTTACGAAAATACTTGACAAAATTATTTATAGAACAACCCCGACATCAACTTGTTCTAGTAATAAAAGATAACTAATTGACATAAAATTCAACATTTTTTATCGTTGCGTTTTTGTTTTTTTTTACAAAAAAAAAACGAAAAAATTGGTTACAATTTACTTTTTTACCTTCTACACAAAATCCACCTATGAAACCGTGTTTGCCACTATGGGCAATGTTAAAGGAAAATGAAAAACCTACAAATTGAGCTACTATAAGCTCAAATTCGTTAATTGGTTTCTTAGATAATGGAATCTTTATCCAAAACTCCAAAACAATAAATAATCCTTTATATATTTTTTTCTTTTATGGCTAAAACATTCTTATTAACTGAAGCGATAGATCTTCTCATACCCAATTCATGTTCTAAGAATAAATACTGTAGCCCCGGTAATTTTTGCAAAATATCAGTCAATCCTATGGAATAGACTTTGAAACCTTTAGTTTTCCTTCAATATACATCGTTTTATGTCGATTGTGTTGTTATTGCCCAAAAAACATATGGAAGACATATTTTTTTGAATAAACTACCGTTGGAAAGTAGAATAATTGATGTAGAGATCCTTCATCCCCCTTTTCCAAAATTTAAAGCATAAATACATATAACTATTGAAAATATTTGGCCATTCCATAAAAATTTATTTGCACGAGTCCATTCGAAAAATTACTATATCCTTATAATAAATAATCTGAATGCAAATTTTACTTTTAAGCAGACACATATTTATGTTTCTTGGATAATATGGATTTATATAATAAATTTAGCCAAATAGAATACCTATACTCCATTTAGCCACAAATGATAATGACGGAGCAATCATAATATGCAAAATGCGAAGGCTGTTGCAAACGATTTCTCCATTTGTATATGTTTCAATAAAAGATCAAATCATGTATATTTAAGGAAATTTAGCTTGTCATTAATTAGTATCTATTAATAAAAATTGCGTTGTTAACTAATTGAAGAATACCATTTTTTTATTATTAACAATTATCAATTTGTATCAGGGTTTAATCTCTATATAAAATAAAATATAAGATGTACTGAAAGTGTAAACAAAGGAACCTACTATTACTTACGTATGTTTTAAAAAAATCAGTGAATAGAGAATGCAAATTTCCGTTTTTTATTTAAATTTAAAATAAGTACGTCTTTTTCATAATTAAAATTGTTGCTCTATCATTGTCATCAGTGTCTATTTAAATGGAATTTAGGGCGTCCATTTTGCTAAATTAATTACACAAATCCATATTATGCTAGAAATATAAATATGTGTCTCCTTAAAATTAAAACTTGCATCAAGATTATTTATTATAAAGATGTAGATAGACAGGTACCACCCCTTAGCAATCTTTCGAATGGACTCGTCCAGAAAAATTATAGATAATGGCCAATTTTGTCAGTATTTATATGTATTTGTACTTTAAATTTTAAAAAGTGAGATGAGAGGTCTCGAGATCAACTCTTCTTCCATCGGTAGTATGGCCTTTCAAAAAAATATGTCTTCCATAGGATTGTCTGAAATTTTGCAAAAACCACCGGTGCTACGGTATTTATTTTTAGAACAAGAATTGGGTATGAGAAGGTCTACTACCACTTCAGGTAATAAGAATGTTTTAGCTATAAAAAAATATACAAGCGATGATTAATTTTTTTGGAATTTCGGGTAAAGATTTCATTATCTAAGAAACCAATTAACAAAATTGGGCGTGTAGTTCATCATTTTGTAGTTTTTTAATTTCTCTTAAACGTTGCCCATAGTAGCAAACACGGTTTCATAAGTGGATTATGTGTAAATTTTAAATCGGTACCGATTTTTCTTGGTTTTTTGTTGTTAAAAACCAACACGCATCGATAAAAAATGTTGAATTTTATGTCAATTAGTCATGTTATCATTAGACACATTGATGTTGTTTTTGTTCTACTATTAATTTTGTCACCAAAAGGACTTTTTCTCCGTAAATGACCTAAGCTAAAGATGCATATAAAAATTTGAAAAATGTTAAGTATTATTTACGTGTGCAACTAAACATTACCTGCTTTTATAAATTGAATGTTTTACCACTGAAATTCATTTTATCTTACAATTCAACTTATACAATTTGTTTGGTTAAAGTTTTAGACACTTTAGAAAAAAAGTAAGTTCACATAATACAGTTTTTGAAAAAGCAATTGTTCTTTACCTTTGACTACCTACGTTTTTCATTAATGTTGTTACCTATTACAATTGAAAGATTATATAGAAAGTAATAACAAAAATGAAATAATTAGAATTTCTTAATCCAAGTGGAATGTCTCCCTAAGTTTGTTAGGAATAAGAATTTCCAAAACCTTTGTTAAACTCTGAAAATTTTTGAGACTAACAGTGGCCGTTTTGGACCCAGTTTACTGCAATTTTGGCGTCATTATCTCAGCATATGTCACAATTGAATAGAATTTAATTTGTTGGTAATCAAACATATCTACTTAAAATTCAGATAAACATCAAAAATGCCTTTTTGGAAAATTGATATATGGAAGCTGAAGACATGATGCATAAGGAAAACTTTATTACAGAAACCATGTCACACGAACGCACCTCTCTTCCAGCTCTCTGCGAAGAATCTCCAAATTTGTCCGGTTTGCCCAATTTTGGTAGGGCCTTTAGTATTCAGTGAACTGAGGTTTTTTACGTTTAGTGTTCAGTCCCATTTGGGAAATTCATATCGGGCAACTAGATGAGCCTGCCAAGTACAGAAAAATAATATTCCTGGCGGACCTAGATTTTATGCGATGTGGTTGTGGCGATATTGTTTTAATAAGGGTGTCTTCTGACAGATGGACAAGTTTGTTTTCTGATGCTAATTTGTAATGTCTTCTAAATAAAAAAAACATAGGTCATATATAACAGTCAAGCCGTTGTCTAATTGGAAGAGTTGTTTTGTTTATTTCTAAATTTAGTTCTGCCGCTCCTGTGAAATTGTATTATATGTTCCAAGTTCACACCATGCTCATAAATTGTGGGTTTTTAAAAGTAGTTACTTATATTATTATTATCTTCATTTATTCGTACATATTCTAATATAAAATGAATTACATTCGCAAGGAAACGTTTACAAATATACTAGTAGGTAGTGTTTAGTGTTGTGAATTGTGTTTTTTTGTTATCAATATGATTGAGTTCATTTCCATTTTTGTTAATACATAACTGAGTATATAAATTTAGTGAATGAAGAGTGTTGTTCCAACAGTTGTTTTACTACAAGACATTCTGGACAAGGGTATCTTACTATTGTTTAGATTTATTCTCTCGAAACTTGCTAGTGTGAAGATATTTTTGAATTGTGTGGCTGGAACAGTTTTTCTAAGAAATGTGCATCGTTTTCGAGATGATAAATAGATTTTCATGTGAGATTAGAAATGATTTAAAATAATTTTGAAAGTTCACAACATGGGAATTCCTAGAACTGAAAAGGCCTTAAGGGGATATGCTGTCGCTATGTCATGCCTTCGAAGAATTCGGCCAATTTCGTCCGTAGTTCGAAGGCATGACATAGCGACAGCATACAAACTGCACCAGACCATAGGCACAAGTTTAGGAAATCCCAAACCAAAAGTTAAACTGGAAAACCAAGGGGTATATAGTAAGTTATACTATATACCCACAAGTTGTGGAACGTGCGACAAACAAACAGAAGAATTTCAGCCCGTTTAGATGACCACAGATTAGCGGTCAAAAATAAACAGACAACATCAGCTTTGTTCCAACACCAACAATCGGGCTATAAAATCAGTTTCGATAGTTGCAAACAGATCGCACAAACAACTCATTACAAAACTAGACTAATACGAGAAGCCATTGAAATCGAGAAAAGTGGACATCTAAACAAAAGAGATGACAATTATTCAACATCAAAATAAAACAGAATTAGCCACGCAAAATACAAACCCGTCAACAAGTGAGACACCCGACACGGCAACAAAGGGGGCAAAGTCAACACCGACCAATCAGGCGCGATATAACCTCCGACGGAGGCATATAAAATAAACAGCTCAGTTAGATCACGTTAACAACGCATTGAGAATGCCAAGTGAGACCTTGGATTCAAACATGAATCAATATAACGAACGGATGTACTCCCGGATAAATATTTCTTCATATTGTTCCATCCGTGAAAGCCTACGACTAGACATATATATATATATATATATATATATATATATATATATATATATATATATAGTATTGTAGTAAGGGTAATTTTTGGAACTACTTATTACACCTTATTATGTGAGAAGAGAAAACTCTCATAATTCCGCTATATAATAATTGATAAACGAATAAAAGGTTAATTTCTACCTTAATATTCTGGTATAAGTATAAAATAATCAGTGATTGAGTATGTCATACATTTAGTAAACTTTTTAGTTTCTATTTCCAGAAAATGTTATTTTACAACTCATTTAATTATTTTCTCTAATATATATTATTGAAGACCTGATAAGATAACCTGTCGTTAGATTAGAGGATTAAAATCTTCATTATATGCTATATAAAAAGAATTAGAACAGTCACATCTTTAAAAAGAAAAGCAATATAAATTAAATTTGTTGGATGTATTTGTAAAAAACTAGCATCATTCTAAAGCTCTGTCAAAAACCAATTAATATTTATTAAGTATTCGTTACCACACTAAACTCAATTTAGATAATAGCACCTCCGGCAGTTACTAAAACATTAATAACCAATACCATTAAAAACTATAATTTCTGAAAATTTATATTTTATACATACCTTTTTGTAATATTTATCCCAAATTGAAATATGTGAGGACTCGTATCCCCCTTATCACAACTGTGAAACAATATCGACTTAAATAATACAATTTTCTTAAGTAGTTTCAAATTAAAATTAAAAAAATAAAATTAAAATGTTGGAGTGTATTGTCAAACATTTTAATTCAATTTGAAAATTGTCATGTAACTGCTAATGCGAAAAATCTGTAATTTTTCTTTTTCTTTGTCTTAATTGCCATTGAGAACGGTGTCTGAAATATTTGGAAGTTTTGCACTATACAGACAGTGTGTTGTAATTCACAAAAAACATAAATACAAAGTATTGTTGTCACAATTATGATTCAGAACCCAACGCTGGTTTGGATGAGGGTAATTGGGTAATTGGATCCAGAGTATATCCCTGATTCAATTCGGGCTTCGTAGTTTTAACGTCAGCTTCAATAAATAAAACGAACTAAGTCGAGCCTTATCATGCTTGTGCAAAAAATGTTGACCGAAATGAGGGGCAAATAGTACAAGGTGTTCTTCTTGATGTAATGACAGTAGGGGATTACTTTGGTAAATCGCTCTCTCGTTTCTGCTACTTGTATTAATTATTCCTAATTTATTCATTTCCTATGACGAATATTTCATTCTACCAATACTTTTACTTCCTTTGTTTCTTTCTATCACAAATAATTGAGGTAGATAGTATTTGATTTTTATTCCATTTTCTAAATTTTCGAAGGATTTCTTGAATATCGCAACAGATTAAACACTACGGAATACATCCCTTTCGAACACTTGTAAGTATCGATATTTTTGCAGATTTATTAACTAGGCTTGTCGCCCACTGATGCCAATACAAATTTTTAATCTTTTTCACCCACACCAAAGTTTTGAATTATCTGGATTAATTGGACACAGCAGATAGGATTGAAAGTATTTCTAGATCAGTAAAGCATATGAAGATGGGCGTTTTTATAGGAGTATCTCTTGTGTCCATGCCAGTGCTGAATCCAAATTAATTTCATAATTTGGCCTCACATTGTTTTGATTCTCTTAATTTTTAATAGTAGGTATATTATAGGCGTAACTCATGAAACAAATCAGTCTATAGTCGTGGTATTTGGGAGGGTTTGGTGTTCTCGGGAGTGCAACAAAAATGGAATTGAGCCAGTTTGGGAATGATTTATGTATCTATATTTTCTGAATTGATCAGCGCCTAGCTTTCTGGATATATTTCATTATCATCTCGACTCTTATTGGTTTTTAGAAGTTTAAATGCCTGTTCTACCTCACTTCTGATATTTGGCCCCTCTATTCGTAATTTTAGAAGAAAACAATCTTTCTCTCTGTTACAGAATAGGGGTGTTTTATACATGATTTCTAGTTTGTTGTTTTTCCTCACTGTTTCTCATAAGTCTGCCCCGTGAATTGACCATTAATCTTGTCATCTTTTGTTGATTGTACATTTTTTTAGTTTTGGTCTTATCTAAATGAATCATGCTTTTTTCTCCACGATTCTTTTATTTCGTCGCATTTACTACGGTATTCGCCTTAACCATTTTTATATCTGGCCTTATTTCTTAATTTAGCCCATTTTACTCTGTATGATTCTTAACCAGCCGCTTTTGAACCATTTTCTTCAGAATGTCTTCTGTCACCATCTACTCTTTTTTTGATGGTCTTGATGTTTTTGGAATTACATCTGTCCAGTACATAGGGTTCAGCAATAAGGTTTTTGTTATTTTGTCTTATGTTGCCTAAACTAACTCTAAATCTATATAATTAAATAATGTAAATTAATTAATTAATTAATGAAGTAGAAATAGATTATGCCCTAACCTTAAACGCCCTGTAGATCATTATGATTCTTAATATTACACGGAACATTACAACTTCAGAAAACGCTATATGCATTTATTTTTTTAAAGATGAAGTTTCATGTTTTTTCCTTAACATTGTTTGAAACTATAAATTTATATATTCTTTTAATCGGATAACAACACGGAAAACACAAGAAAAGTTTTCTGTGATACATAAACACAATAATTGCTTTTCTAGTAATGAGATGTCATCACAACACTATTAGGCGATTAAGTGTTGCCAAGTTTCTAAAGTGCAACTGTCAACAGACTAACAATTGAGAACATATGACATGTCAACGTTCTATTGTTAAGACACAGTGTTAAATTATTACAAGAATGTTCAATTAAATAGAAGTGAATTTTAAACTGCTAATTATATTATATTAGGTGTATGTATAAGTGCTCTTTAAAGTTACGTCTCTTAAATCGTTTTTCAGTTAGGATGAAGAATTGTCAAACTGTAAATTTTAGTGAAGTAGGTATTACGTAATATCTGTATATTTATTTCTGATTTTTTTTCTTTATTGGAGTTTTGCTTTACATTCTAAAACTATTCGAATGCGATATTTGTGTGAATTGAAATTGGAATTGTATAAACTTTTATATAAATTTTTTTTCAGATATTTCTTTATTTCTTGAAAAAAAAACAAGCAGAAGGCTTAACATAAAATAACGAAGTAACTACTTTTCTTCATTTGTGTTGTTGGTATTCCATCTATTACTATCTGCAACCATTATTTTCTATATCAAATATTGACGAAAAATAAATATTCTGAAACTGTGGAATGCCTTTGGTTAGACATTCTTCTAGCAATGGCCGACAAATTGTAAACCAAGATTTATCATTAATATTTTCTTGGGCTAAATGTTCAAGACTTTAAAGCAGCAATTCCCAAACTTTTTCTGTTGACGGCGCCCTTAGGGTTTTTGTATTTTATCACGGCGCCCTAGTCCAACAAAAAGGAGAGAGATGTTGTCAGTTTTTTTCTACGGAACGAACGATTTAACAAGCGCACGGTTTTTAAAGTTAAATTCCGTAAAAGATAATTCAAGAGCACCAGGCCGCGCGCTTGTTACTCTTGCCCAGGCTTAGAACATGATACACTGCCGTACAGAAAAAGGGCAATAGCGAGGGTAAGGGGGTATTTAACTCGTTTGGGAACTGCATCCAATGAATTCATTGTCTGCACCTACCAATTGAGTGAAATAGTCTCTTATTCTCACTATTGCCTTCTCTTTCTATCCTTGGCACGACATTTGTACATTGCAAGCTACCTAGAGAAGGTGTATGCTCTAAGTCCCCAGGTCGCCGCGGCGCACACTTTGGGAACTCCTGCACTCAACAATGAAGAGGCAGGATACTTATGAACCCCCTCAATAGCCATTTTCGAATTAACATATTTTTATAATGACTTAAGTAGAGGTACTAGCCGAATTCAACATTACGTATAAAAAAGTGAAGGTCATCTTGGCATTGTATGCTTTTTCGATTTGGGAGAATTAAGTTGTGAGTCAAAGTTAATTCTACATTTTTCTACAATAGTTAAAATTTAATTTTAATGTTTGAGTAAGAATTTACTGTCTTTATTGGAGCATTCAAAATTCTTTACATTTGTCACTGTTCAAACACTTTCTTATTAGAAATGTATAGCTCTTCACATATTATCGTGACGTATTTTTATAATTTAAAAGTGTTATTAAGTATCACCAACCTATATAAAACACAAGCCTATCAATGGTTCTATTTCAATTTGCTTGCCTACTTCATGGTAATATATTTATCTTCTGGTTTTTCTTCAGTTTTTTAGTTAAATCATTTAGTTCAAGCTATTTCATTTCTTTAGCAAGTTAGCTAGAAAAACGGAGTTATGAAGTGCTGAAATAAGTTACTGACGGTGAGTGAAAATAATTCTAATAAGATTTCTTTATGAATTAGTCTTAATGAATTTAAAACTTGAATACTCTTTAATTAAGACAACGTCAACATTTTTTCTTAAACTTAAAGTGTAATCATTCTTATTTTCAATAAACTGCCTTATTTGATTAACAAAGTTATATTTGAAGACTCGAGATGTAAGACCGACATCTAGGATATATTGATATAACTGAAATGTTGATATTTTTGGTTCTATTTTGTGCAGTTGGTTTAAATTTAAAGTTGATAACAACAATGTACTTTCCCATATTGCATACCATAATGCTTTTTGAACCAGACTACTGGGTGCTGTAGCTGACAATTTTAAATTAACTAATCAGAAATCCCCACTAGATACATTGTTGTCTTAGTTATTTGCACTTGTACTAAATATTAAGCTCGTAACATCTACAACTGAAACAGATTTAGTAAGTTTAGACTTTTTACACATCCTTAATTGATTTTTTGACGATTTGAACGAAAAAAACTATTACATGTATAATAATATAAAAATGGTCTGCAGGGTCTAGGACTGGAAGTAATGTAATGCGTATCCAACAGATAATATATGCTGTTGTTATTTTGGAAAAAATAATTTTATCCACACAATGCTTTTCAAAACTAATGAAAACAATCTATTTTCACATGTACAGTTTGATCCAATATTGCGTGGATGGAAGATTGTTGCTATACGGATATATATTTTAAAAAGGGTGAGGGGTAGTGAGCGATCTGAAACATACACAGGGTGATTAAGTTACATTTCTTTGATGGAAAACCCGTATATTATTACATATTTGGATTCCTCTGTTAATTTTACTAAGACTTTATTCACAATACATGTTAACTAAAATGCACAATTTTGGAGGTTACTCGATATTTTGTCGAAATGTTGACATTAAGAAATAGGTAAATATTAGAACTGGTGTGGTGTCCTAGGCGGCTTTAAGTCGGGGAAAGTATTGACATTGACAACTACAAAAAAATCGAGATAAGAAATTTGTTAAAAAAATAGGACATTCGAATAAATGTAGTTAAAGAGTAAAATCTGCAATTTACATTATGGAATATTTAAAAATTTTACTCACTCAAAAATCATCGTGAAAATTTAGATGTTTACAAAAAAAATTTCTACCTGAAATCTACAAAAATGCACTGAATAATAATCAACTAATCAATCAATAATAATCATTTGATTAAAAATGATAATGATAAAATCTGTCGACAAATTAAAACCTTACCCTTATTAAACGTTTCTGAAATTTACTATCTCTTATGATATTGACATGATTATCTGCACTGTGTTCTTGATCCTGGAAACTCAAAGCCAAATATCTCCAACTAATTCATCATCGACTGTACATCAGTTGTCCATCTAAACGGTTAATTCGGTTCCATACCAAATAATAACTTCAAAATCCCATCTCGAAAATAACAGCCCCAGAACGAAGAAAATTCTAACTTTAAAAGTCCCTAGTTAGAACATGGCTCCAAAAGTAGAACAACCCACCATAAAACAGGATTCAAAACGTGGAAAAATCCACCGTACGTCAAATCCACGCTAACTCAAAATTCACCGTAAGTCAGGACTCAAATATACCGCAGGATAAACTCCTCCCTAGTAAGCCAACAGCAACTCCATCGTATTAGAGGCACATAATCTCCCTCAACTAACTCGTGAGATTAGTCAAGAAGGCTTCAATTTTTTTTACACGTTACAAGCCTCCATACTTCCAAGTGCCTGAATGACAATGATGAATTCTTTTTATTGTGCCAGATATCGTCACTCCAATTTTGAAGTGTTTAACTATGGATCACTTGATTTTTTTTAATGGAACTCCCATTTTTTTTTCACGTTACCTGATATAAGGTTATGTGTATCTGTTTCTAACAGTTTCTTCAGAAACCAAGAAATCAAAATGATTCATGATTTCTATGTGATTTCTTATTACTCATAAAATATTTTTCATCTAAGAAGACCGCGAAGTTTAATTTCCATGCCATCTAATGTGAAATTTCATTACTTATTAACATTATAATATATTTTCGATATCTATTTCTAACCTCAATTTCACTTTGACAATAATAATTTTTCACTACGATATGTTAAGATTTCACTGATAAATGAAGCTACTGAAAATGGCGATTTTTACTCAAAATAAAATATTCTATATGGTTTGTACTCCTGGACAATACTTTAAATATCCGTTAATTGGTAAGTCAAACATCCAAAGGTGATATCCCGATAGTAAGCGTCATCCAAGTGTAGAGTCATTTAAAAATCTTTTGGAAAGATTCGGTGCTACAGGAAGTGTTCGCTACTCTCAAAAACAAGAAAGGACTAAATCAGTGATAACCGAAGATAATAAATTCAGTATTCCCGCTGCCTTAATAGAAAATCCCCATGTGTGTACGCGGCATATTGAGAGCATATAGAGAGTTCCATCCTTACAATGTCCAATTAAACCAAGAGCTTCAAGAGGAGGACATTCAAAACATAATTAATTTTAGCAATTGAGTAGAACAATAATTTAAAGGGAATTTAAATTTTTTTAATGAAATCTTATTTACGGACGTTTGCACTTTTCATCTCAACGGATTTCTGAACAAACACAATTTTTATTAATATTCGGGACCAAACCCACATCTTTTCTATCCTGTTGTTGGTCTATTTTTCTTTGACGGTATTTTGAATTTCAGCATGTACCTAATTTTCTTCATTAATTTGAACCACTCGAAGATGTTCCGCTTGCCTAAATAAGAGACATGTATTTTCAGCAAGATGGGGCACCTCCTCACCTTGCCCGTGTAAGTAATGTTTTTGCAACTAAGAAATCATGATCAAGGTTCACAATTCTTTTCGCCCAAGAACTTATATATGCATTCAACAAGGAGGTCAACATTTTGAAAATTTACTTTGAAGTTATGATGTTATGTATTATTTATTTACTGAACCAATTTGTTACTAGCGAGGTTATTGGAAATTCTGGTTCATTTATTTGACTGTTTCATAAAGATTTATAGTGAACCTTCTGTTTGTTTTCCATGGCCAACTTTACTTTTGACTTTTGGAAAAATCACTATAGTAACATGGAATTGAGAATTAAAAGGAAAGTATTAGCAATAGATATAGATAATCAGTATATAGTTGGAAAGGTAATGAAATTTCATTTTCGATGGCATGGAAATTAAACTCCACGGCCTTCTAAGACAGAAAATACTTAATGAATAATAGTAAATTAGACAAAAAGCATGAATCATTTAAATTTCTTGGTTTCTGGAGAAACTGTTAGAAATAGATTCGCTTAACCTGATATCGGAGAAAATAATATTAAATGAATTATCAGATAACGTGAAAAAAATTGGGGTATCTATTTAAGAAAATCAAGTTATCCATTGTTAAACTCTTCAAAATTGGAGTGACGATATCTGGAACAATAAAAAGAGTTCATCATAGTCATACTGGCACTTGACAGTATGGAGGGTGGTCAGTAGTTTCCCCCAATTATTACCAAACAGCTCTAATATTCATCTGTTCCTAGATGCCAACAGTTTGACAAAATATCGAATAACTTCCTAACAGTGCATTTTAGGTAACATGTATTAGTGATGCGCGATATTTCTATACCGGTCACTTTGACCGGTGATTGAGATGGTCGCTGATATTATCGGCGACGCTGGTTCGACGTGGCACTGTACGTCTGGGTATCGGGTATCGTCCATTGTTCTACCGGCGACGCCGATCTAACTCTGCGCAAAGCAGCGAATTGGGTAATTGCGTGCACGACCACGGTAGGTACTTTTTATTAGACATAATCCTCGTATTATTGTATCGTTTTTTTGGCCCTTTGTCGTTGTGGGACATGTTTGTCTAGTTTTGCATTAAATATGTTATTTTAATTGATTATTTAACACTTTGTTAAATTTTTACATTTTTATTGATTTTTAATTTGACATACGTTTCGCCAAGTCTGGATTAAATAGAAATTCGAGTTTATAAGGAATGCAAAATTTTCTTACAAAGGAACTGCAGATTGGATAATAAAATAATTAAATGTGTCGTCTTAATTGTAGGGATTTTCGGGGTAGTGGGCGGGGTGTCGGTCAGGTAAATTATACATTTATTAAACATTTCTGACACCAGATGTGTAAACATTAAGAGGTTCTCATTCTCTACAAATTAATTACCTAGCAATCTAGTATATTTTTGAAGTCGGTGCCAAGCAACAATCAAGTTTGATGAACTAGTATATAAGTACGAAATGAAGGATTTTAGATTTGCTTGGCACCGATTTCAAAAATATACTAGATTGGTAGGTAATTAATTTGTACAGAATGAGCACTTTTAATGTTTACATTTTTTACTTCCTGGGTAGGATAAATAACAACATCAGTTATATTTTTTTTAAATGTTTTATATCTATTATAATTAAAGTGACCTCCTCATATAGTCAAAATATTAAGTAGATGTACTGGGTCAGAATTATTAGAATTTAACAAATTTGATATTTTAATTAAAAATTAACTTACTAGTAACTTACTAGTAAATAACCCAATTCGTAGAGGAGAGGATAACAATTTATTTTACATTATTATATATCAGTCAAGTTCTTTAGGTGCTGTAAGGATTAATTATGTTGACATTCAACTATAAAGAAAAACTCTTGTAAGCTGATCAGAAAATAGGAAACACAATTGCACTAAATATAACGTAACAAGTTGCATGTAAGACTATTTATAATTATGTTAATTTAGTATTCCGTAAAGTCTTGTTGAACAGTCGAATCTCATAATAAACATACTTTGCTTAAGTTGGCGTTATGCCCACAATACAATTTTACTGCAGTTAGTCTACTCGACAATTGAACTTGAACATTTTCGAATAATTTCATGTGAGAATTCGTAAACTAAGATCAGGCGATTACATAAACCATAATTTTAGAACTTATACAGTAAACATTGCATAATTTAAATTTGTGTTATTTCTGAATTTATAAAATTTTCCCGATTAAGAATAAATAAAATCATGCTGATTTCTTATTGTTAGCAGTAGGGACGGGTTTAAATAAGGGCACTTTGGGCACTGGATCAATGGGCCCTACAAAATAAAATATATATATTTCAATAAACATCGACCGGAAATTGTAAATGCCAAGCAAAATCCAAGAAACGTTTACAATAAAGAAATCAAAGATACAGTATTTATAAAGTTTGTTAGTATGTTTTCTGTCTCTAAACATATATATATAAATTAAATTTAAGATTTTTTTAAATATATGGGCAACCGAATTATTTATTTCACATACATTTTTTTATTATTGATAATAAATGTAAAATAGAAAAGAGTAATTGCCAATTTTGAATCCCTGAAGTAGGCGTCTACCAAATTTGTGCCCAGAATCCTCCACCAACTTAAATTCGGCACTGGTTAGGAGTATTTTCTTGTTTAGAATACACACAATATTGGTTAACATTTGTAATTACAGTTTTTTTTTGATTAACCATCACATGGGAAATAAATCTGTAAACACCAAAATTTTAAAGTATGTTTTCCTCGAAATAATTACGAAGGCAAATTTCTAATAAATAAATAATCGTCAACAAAGACACAAGAAGAAAATTTCGCTGAAAACATAAACAAGATACACCTCCAAGTGTTTTAATAGAATTATTATTTCTTACATGAACATTTGTTTTCTTAAACCCATTGAATATTAAAACAATTTAGTCTAATCCTTAATAGAACTTGAGCACAATAAGCAGTTTTTAATGCAGAAACACTAGTATATATGTATGGATCTGTGGTGTCTGGCATCCAACAGTTTCCAATTCATTTGTGAAATTACACCATTGACATATAGATACGGTCATTTTAAGGGATGCTTTTACAATAGGTCATGTTGTAGTGAGTTCTACCATATATGTATAAGTGTATCTAAAAATTTACTATATTATACATTTTCTACGTTCATTTCCCTTCTCTTCTTGTTATTTCTTCTTTTATCTATAAATATTTGTTTATGCTTTTTTGAGTTTACTTTGTAATTTACATCAAGTTGTATGAACAAAAATTACTTTAATTGAATCCCGTTCAATTTACAAGGTTCTTAAGTCATCAAAGTACGAATAATTTGAGTTATGATCATAGAACAAATGTTAAATGACTAACACAGACAAACATAATATTAAACTCCTTGTAAGTATATTTAGTGAAACATTGAAGGGAAACTTTAATAAAACTTACAGATGTAGGGTGATAACAAGCACTTTCTAGACGGCTAATCAAATCATTTTCATTGTTTAAACAGTTTGTAAATAAATTTTCATAAGTTTTCCCGCATTCACCTAAAAACATGTTTTACGTGTCTAGCAGATTACATTATACAGTGTGGAACAGCCAAATCTAATAAATTCGATAACGAATAAAGGAGGGCTTGTAGGGAAAAACGCTTGGACATTTCGATTTGTATTTTTAAATGCGCTTTTTTCAATAAAACAATATCTAGGTTGTGTCATGTGACAGTGTCTAATACCAACTTTCTTATTTTAAATGCAAGTCCACGAATATTATTATTTATTTTTTAGATTCTCCAGAAAATTCTAGACATAATTCATGTACAATCTCCAATACCTATCTTCAACAGTTTCGGAAATATTAATTGTTTTCAGATTTATTACAAACATTAACATTAAAAAAAGAAAATTATTTTATTTCACAAATTCGATATATTACACTCAATACTTAATTAAGTCCCATGTTGCTCTTGATATTGAGATAGTAAGCAAAAACCATTCCTGCGTTCCTTTTTACTGATTTGAAAAAAAAAGTTTTGTTTATTTTTGTCAAAACTTGTTGTCTGCCTGCATGACTGTGGTGATCAGTGTAAGTGCTATTGTTGTTTGAATTTCGTTAACTGTACGTAATAATATTAGAAAAATGGTTGATTTAACAGAAAAGCACAAAATTACCTTTCTACAAATGATTGGTTATGGAGATAGCACACGGAAACAAATGGAACTTTCTCGCTTATTTCACAAAATGTTTCAAATTTGCCGCCTGTATCCCAAGGAACAAATAGCAAAATAGACAAGCAGTTTCGCGAACTTGGTCATGTAAGACATTTAAAAAAAGTAGTTGCAAATGCTTTAAGTGATAATACGTAATTGGATATTATGCTTGAGGTTCAAGAAAATCCACATAATTTTGGTCGAAAAGGAGCTCCAGTGTTCAACGTTAGCCACACAACAATTTTTTAGAGTATTTTAAGGAAAGTAAAATGCATCCCTATAAAATGATGCCGACTCAGGAGCTCATGGAAGACGATTTCGAAAGGAGAACATTTTTTTGTGAACAAGTGAAGGTAAGGTTAGATAACAATGTGATCCAATAGAAAATGTTTTGTTTTCTGATAAGAGCACATCTACACCTCACGGTCATGTTAACCGTCAAATTTGCCGCTATTGATCTAATGAGAAATCGCGCTGGATGACATACGCAATATCTTGAAATAGTTAATGTTTGGGCAGGAATTGTCCCTTTTTCATTAATTGCAACTTAAATGGAGATAAATATTTAGACCTGCTCCAAAATAATGTCGTGGCAATTTTGACCAACTTATATCCTGATCCAGTAAACCCACAAGTTCCAGCCAATACAAGATGATTTCCAAATTGTTCCAAATCGGTGGATTGGGAGGCGCGGATCGAAACAATGGCCAGCAAGATCTTCTGATTTGACACCATAGTATAACTTTTTGTGGGGATATGTCAAAAGCACTGTATACAAAACTAAACCCCTCAACTTATATTACCTAAAAGGACGAATTACGCTTGCGATTAGATCAATCACGCCTGAGATGGTGAGTAACGTTAGAAGACATTTACCAGATTACATGTTGCCTCGCGGAGACATTTTGAACTTTTCCTACATTGACATAAATGTATATATATATATATATATATATATATATATATATATATATATATATATATATATTATGAAGAAATAATCAGTATTACTTATTATGTTTTTAGTGTAATGTAGGTAATTTGTGAAATAAATGATTTTTTTAATGATTATTTTTGAAATAAATCTAAAAACACTCAATATTTCCGAAAAAGTTTAAGATAGGTGTAGGACATTGTATATCAATTCTGAATATAATTTTCTAGAGAATTCAAAAAATAAATAATGTACAGGGGCTTCCCAACACGCCTTCTTTTATTCATTAACGAATTTATTACATTAGGCTGTTCTACATTGTATATACATAACCTTTTTTAATGCTAAACCCATGTGCACCATCAAAATTAGCCGAATATGAGTCAATGTGAAATCTATCTCTCTCTCTCTCTCTCTCTCTCTCTCTCTCTCTCTCTCTTTTCCTATATGTAGGTAATAAGTATGTATGTATATATAATTTAGATCGGTTTTAAAAAATATAGAGATTTTCATATCTATATTAGGAGTTTTTCAAGTTGTATAATTATATTTACTTATTAATTCAACATCTCTTGCAGATAAGTTATTTTAAATTTTGTTCATTGAAGTATTATTCTTTTAAACATTTCAGTAATATATTGATCAGAGCAGAAATTGATATTGGGTGGCCATGCTGAAGAAATTAATGTCCACATAATTCATTCTACAGAAGTATCATAAAAACTAACTAATAATTAGAAAACATAAAACTTTGAAGCGGTGAATATACACGCTTTTATTAAAGTAAATTTTATGGCGGTATGCACTTCTGCTATAATATTTCCATAAATTCTTTCCCTTGAGCTTGATTTAGGGCTAATACATCTTCAGATTTAATGAAGATACTTCGACTAATTTTAATTTGGTTTAGTGATTGTAGATAATATGCTTTTAATGTACGTAATGATTTTCTTTGCAGTTAGATTACATCTTTAATTATATGCTATTAATATTTTCATTAATTTGCAAGAATGGCGCTACATATACTAATTGTCAATAAAATCCAAGCAACAAAAGAGAATTTAACTTTTCCTCATAAAAGTGGTTTTGACTAAATGAATATATAAGTATTGGCTTCTCTTACTGTCAGTACTTACCTACATGTTAAAATAATTTCTTTTAAGACGAAGAAAACAGAGAAGGGTGCAGGGAAGTCGGCAGCGCGATTATGTAATCAGATCACATCCCATGCTCCTGCCGCTGCTACTCGCGTTTCTAGCACTCCCCAAATTATCGGAAGTCAAAGGCAGTGCGAGTTGATGCGATAAGTTGTCTTCCATTCCTAAATTGCATTGCAAACTGAGTTTGAGAGCAGTATGTAAAGACTTTACGCTCTCAATCCTACCGCGGCAGTAATACTGGCAGTCAACCAGCAGTGCGGATAGCAGAGCCAGGGGCATAATTCAAAAGAGCCACAATAACACAATGGATTAGAAAACAAAGCAGAAAAAATTTTCTTACTAAATGCACCCAAAAATCTATTTAGAAGTTAGCATTTCAAACCATAACGTTCAAGATTGGATCATAGATCTGAAAATGACGGATTACCTGGTTTGTAACTCGAAGTGCTAGTAACCTGAAAACAACCATAACAACTTACCAAGAAGCACGTAGTTTGCCCGTTACAAGACTGCCTTTTAGGCACCGGGGTTATACAAAACACCAGCTGCGAGCTGCAATTGAGGAAACCATTACATTACAGCAATATTTGGACCTACCAGTGCAGCTGTTATACGCCTGCACCTAAAAACATAAGTTAAGTACCAATTGTACCCTTTTCTGCTTCGGATGATTCCAATAACAAAGATGATGTGTGAAATGTCTTTCAGTGTCGCAATTAAAATATTGTCTATTTTTTATATTCTATAAGACAAACATTACTACATTTGTACTTTACGAATCCTATCGAACTGTATACCTCCTACTTTATCGCTCCAGACGTTATTGGCTATAATCATATTTCGAAATTTTTATTTGATAAGGGGATTTGTTAACTCTGAAAACAAAGCGCAATTTGAAACTTACATATTTTTTATTTTTCAACAGAATTAATCGAAACAAACAATATATTTGAGTACAAACTCACCACCACATCCAAATTGGTTCAGTCTATCTGGAGACTGGCCTGCAAGAATGCGCAGTTATGGGGGCAAAAAGTCTTTGTTATAAATCAACACACTTTTCCACATCAAAATATGCAGGGAACTAGATAACACTGTCATGTGTTTGATCCTGAACTCAAAGACAACCTTCGTGCATTCTTGTATTATTAGAGTACGTCGTGCATCGTAGTGTTAAGCAAATTATTAAATTGCAACTTGTATAATTTTATCGTTAACAACTAATCCTTTCCTGTAGTAGTTAAAATTCTGTCAGGAGATTATCGTAGTAATATTAAAAGTAATAAAGCTAAGAAACTATGTGGTAGATATTTTTAGTTTTCTTCATTACTAACAGAATTAATTTCTTGAGTTCATTTTTGTACCGTAAAGTTCCATAGGCGTTTGTACATTATTCAAATCGTAGATAAACTCATTGGGTTAAAGATTCCATAAAGTTTATAGCTTTGGCGCAAATGCTCTTTCTGATGCTTCAATGAATGATAAATTAATAAACGTATGAATGGACTTATTGTGGAATCACATAAAGTGAAATATGATCTATAGCTCCAATTATGATAATTGTTTTTTATCACAATAAATGGTCTGAGATACGAAATATTACGGGTGGTCGCAAGACTTGGTGTTACAAAGTTTATTTTTGTTCGAACTTTGAACAAACAAATAACTCCATCGGCCTATCTGCATGTATAAATACTTTCTTGGAAATGTATACAATATTCTTTAGCAAACTGTTTGCCTAACGATAAGCAATTTGAGGTATAGGAGGAGCGTACAGGCAAAACTAAATGAATCAATTTTGTATAATTTTTACCTTCTTTTAGTTGAGTTACAAAACTTATTATTAATCTAGTTTTGTGATTACCGTCTTGAGTTGTAAACTAAAAATGTTTTATACAAAAAATTATATCAAAATTCACGCAACAGAGATTCAGGTTGTATGTTCACTACAATCTATGTTCTACAAATAGTAAATATATGCGTTATATCCTACATGTAATGTATATTTTCAGATTCAGTGTATTCTGTAGATAGGTTAATTTCATTTGAAATTAATATAAGGTAAATATTCCACGGGTTAACTGTTCAACGAATTGCTATGTAATACGTATATTCATTGAAAACTAAGTAGTTATTTCAAACATCTCGATCTCATTGTAGGTGCATACAGGGTAGATATGTCACGAATATTCGGCTAATATTCAGTATTCGGCGTATTCTGCCACTTTTTTTGGTATTTCGGTATTAGGCCGAATAATACGTACTATTCGGCCGAATGCCGAATACCAAATCATGGACAAAAAAGACACATCATATTACCCAAGATTTGTATTTATTAACAAATTACAACACTTCAATAAGTAAAATTCATCAGTGGTAAGTTATGATGAATAAAAACAAGCTTTTCAGCATTTGATGGTAGCAAACGATTACGCTTTTCGCCGTAAATGACACCAGCTTCAGAAAACAACCTCTCACTATTCACGCTATTCCCGGGAGAAGAAAAATAAACTTTAGCAAATTTCGAAAGGTTTGGGTATTGTTTTTCATTTGCTGACCAACACTTGTAAGGATCAGCTTTCCGATCTAGACGAATTATTTTCAAATAAAAATCCATCTCATTTGCCACAGTATTCTTCTCTACGTTCTCCCCATCATTACTATTTTCACAAAGTTCAATTTTACGTTCAAAGTTCAATTTTACGTAACTTGATTATAAGAAATGAAAACAAACCTGTGAAGAAAAATGTATAGAGAATTATAAAGTCTTTAATTGAAACCCTATTGTGCATCACCGCACTTGTTTTCTGTTGTCTTGGTCAGAAGAAACACAGAATATCCTTTGAGGGTTTAAAAAATGTTAGTGATTTTCTTTAACTCATTGCTGGTGATGTGTATGACGCATGAGCATTACTTTAGACTCGATACAATGATCTATAAAGAAGGATCTTCGATTAAATTTTCATTAATTGGCCAATTATTATGTATGAATTAATCTTTATATTTGAAACTTACCTGCAATATCGAATAATAATTTTTTTCTGTAACTTTACCGCAACACGCCACTATATATAACCGCATTTTTAAATTATTCTCGTTTTTGCATTAACCTGATATAGATTACTGTTTTATTATAGTCATTGATTCTAAGGTTATAGGAATTTTTGTAATTTTGCAATAATTTTGATCCCTTCTATTAGCAGGGAACTTAAAATAGTTAAAATAGAGATGTAGTAGCAGAAAATTAATATCCCAATTATACTTTCTAACAGTTGTTTTTATTATTGTTATAATATAAATGACTATATATTTCATTATACTGACAACAAAGTCAGATATGAGACTGCATATACAGGTTTCATGAAAAAGACAAGTAAAATTCTTCATTTATTTTAATGTAGTTTTACTTAATATATCTCTGAGTAACGAAATTTAAAGCCATTTTAAAAATAAACCATACTTGCCGAACTTGAGTTTGGTAATTGATATTGTTGAAGATTAAAAAAGTCAGTATCTTTGAACAAGTTAATTATAATGAAAATGGCAAAATAATGCAACAGATACACTAAATTGGCACCAAATAAATTTTAGTTCAAACTGTTTCCATTTTTCTACTTGACAGTGTCTTAGGGATCAATAAATTTTCCCTGAGTTTTATTAACTGTTTCTAGTCGAAATGCTATTTATTTATTGTATCATTTCAGCTTGTAAATCTTTTATGTTCTGGAGTGAGATCTGATGATCTTGGTGGCCATTCATTCAGTCCTCGCCTTCCGGTCTACTTATTAGGGAAACCATCGAATAGTGTCTGCCGCCATCTTATTCATACCACATAGTTCCATCAGTATTTCTGGGATTGTTTGCACTAGGAATGAAATTTGTTAAACTTGTAATAAAAAGGTTTATTAAAATAGAAGGATCTAATGATTTTATTTCGAACAATTCCTACTCAAACAATTTTATATTGATATTGTTTGTACCCAGGCGCCAGTGGCGATTCCCAATTTCTCCCTGCGAAATTCCTGATATTATTGAATTTAATACTAACTACTTCAATGGGCATAAATCCTAGATCAACCATTTTTAATCTGTTTAAGAAGCAGCCCCACTCTCTTTTTTGGGACAATTTAGTGCGAGGTTGCCCTCTTTGAGCATGAGAGTGCTCCCCCTGAAGCTCTTGTCTAGATCTGCCCCTCCTTGTGATGACCTCTCATCCATTTAGGATTATTTTTTACCAAATAGCTACAAATTTGCTTGCTGACTTCACTATTTATTACAACTTTCCCTAAATTTCATGTGCCTACTTTTTATGCTTCAATACTTTATGAACAGGAAGTTAAAGGAATATCCTAATCACGACTAATTTGCCAAACGCTGATGTGTAGATTTTCTTCCACACACAATAAAACGTTGCATTTAATATTTCGGAAATTGCTGATTTAGAACGTGAACAAGCAAATTAACAATCATTTAACTGATAATACATTCAGAAGGGTCACTGTCATTGGTAGAAACTAGCTTACTGAATAATAAACACTGCACTAGATTTGACAAGATTTACTTATTTTTAAAATAGTGTACGTTTAACCGTATTAACTACCGCATAAAAGTAAGATACATTTCTTGAGTCGCCTCTAAAATGTACAATCAAAAATGTGTCCAATATTCCATTTAAAAAATGTTGATGATGTAGTTACTAGATGTTTTACCCTGTATATTTCACTGTTATGTAAAATAACACTAACTAAAAAGAAGACTTTACCTGTTTCAGGATTTTATTCGAAAATTTATTTCATAATTTATGGTACAAAAGATCTTTTTGCAGTAAATCATAAAAGTGAGTTCGGACGACTTGCCGCTCGGTTTGTCAACTTGATTTTGTACCCTTATTAAAATGAAAGGTAATCACAGAAGGTATTCGTATATTAATTGATGAACAATACTGTTCAACCATTTATGCCATCAAAAGTTCCTACTTTATGCACACAACAAGAGTGAATTTATTTTTATAGGGTTTTGAGAGTTAACGTCTCTTGACGCGTGGTAACCATGGTGTAATATTAGCTGCGAAATTAATGAAGATTTTATTTAACAACCACCGATGGCGCCACCATAACACGTGTACCAATTATTTGGTCAAAAAATTTATTAAAATTAAAAATATCGTAAGAATTAAATCTGGTTTAGTTTCTAGATACACAAATACTATTAAAATGGTAAATGGTGCTTTAAATTTGCACAATTTTATATTATAACTCTAATACCTTAAGCCATCTGGCGACGAGGGGTTGACTATATATACTATTTTTGTTTTTGAAAAACTCAAACTGCTATAAAATAAAATAAGGGATTTTTTATATACAGTATTAGCTAGAATTATGTGTGACAATGTAGTTTTATGATGAAAAAAAGTACCAGCAGACTGGTAATTGACCTTAAAGTGGTACACATGCTACGCAGCGCCATCTAGTAGCTAGAGATTTAAATCCTAAATAAAGGATCGCTTTTTGGATACCACCGTGGTGGTAACCAAGATCTGTCGGTCCAGATAAAAAAGGCTCGCCGGGCTGCTTTGTGCCCTTATTGAATCAATATAAATCGATAAAAATAAAAATTTGAAGGTATTTACTTGGATAGTAAATATGAAAGTGGGTCGAAAAATATACGGCCTTGTTATCTTGACGTGTCAAGCTACGGGTCATCATAACCGCAAGTATTACCAAAACCAGAGCTAGGAGGTTCGGATGGGAAAAAAACTTAACTCGAAATAACACGACAACTGTAAAATTGATACTGGATTGTACGAGAGGATTCGTTGATGGTAGAAAAACAACATAATTTAATTGAAGGATTATTCTCGAAATTTGAACAAAAACAAGATCAGATTGAATTAAAACGACAAAATGATTTTAAAGTATTTGAAGAAAATCAAGGCCAATCTGAAGGAAAAAACAACTGCAATTTGAACAACTAATGCAAATAGTATCGCAAGTTAATGAAACAGTTAATGAAAGAATGCAAATAAGTGGAATCTGACATAAAAGAAAAAACGACGGACATAAAGATTCCGGAAAGTAATGTGGAGACTCCTGAAATCAAAGTAGATGACATTGATTCCATCCAGAATTTGAAATCAGTTCCATTAAAAACACAGTACAAGGTGAGGTACAAGATAAAATCAGTGCCACCCAAAACAAAGTGAAAACTGAAATTAAAAAAGTACAACATGATTTGCAGAGAGTGAAATACCAGCACACCGTGAGTACCAAAGTTTCCTTTACTAAACCAGGCACATTTGATGGCAGTTCCTCTTAGCCCATGTATAAACGGCAATTTGAAGCCAGTGGCTACAGCTAAGTGGATGGGATAACCAAGAAAAATCTACGTCTCTTGTAATTTTCTTAAGAGTTCCGGCCTTAGAACTCCTCCAAAACATACCAGTCGATGAACAAGGCAATTTCGACAAGATGATCGCCATCCTGGACAAGAGATACGACAATCAATCCCTGAGCTACGTATACCAGGCAATTAAGTGGGAAAACGCAAAAATCCGGAGGGAGCCTTCAAGAATTCGAAACGGAGATCAGACGGTGAGTACACTTGTCCTACCCAGACCTGTTCGAGGAAACGAAAGACCAATTGGCCAGACAGAGTTTCATAAACGGTATCAGGGATGTGGAAGTACAAAGAAATCTAAGATTTAGTGGCATCAAGAAAAGTAATGAGGCTTTATTTCGGGTCTTGGGAGTAGAGGCAGTCATGAACATGTCCAAACCCTGAGTGCGAGCAGTTTCCTTCAGCCAGGACGAACCAGAACCATCCCTCTAGGCAGTATTGTCCGGAATCCATAAATTTCTAGAATGATCACAAAGAATTGATCACAGAGGAGCCTGCTACCGGTGTGGACGGACAGGAACTTGAACTGATTGTCGAGTGAGGCTACCTGAACGATCACCGAGCAGGGGTAACCAACAGAACAGCCACATGTCCAGGGAGCGTCAGCCAGTCAGACTGACCCTCCACCAGCCCCCAAAACACTATCCATCCGAGGATTTTGCCGAGATAGTAGCAGCCTAGTCATCAGGGGCACCATCAATGGCCGAGCAATTACCATCACCACTGGCACGGCTGTGTCCATTTCCCAGTCCAGGGTTTTGAGGTCATCAGAAATCCGGCCAGTTTACAGTAACATCCAGCTCAGAACAGTCATCGGCGTGTCCGTGTCAATACAGAGTGAGGCAGATGTCGTGCTACAGATAGGGGACAACATGCTCCGGCAGAGGGTTCTGGTAGCGAATATTGAGGACGATTTTATACTGGGTATGGATCTAATTAGCCAACATGGATTTATGTTCGACCCGAGATATGATGTTTTTCGGTTAATAAATGAGGAATTTGTATTAACACGACCCGCTAACAGCTCATCGACCTCCATAAAAATTGTAGCAAAATCTCCAACCAGAATTACAGTCGAACGGAACAGATTAATCATGGGCAGCTGGAAAGCAATCCTGAGAGCTGCGTTGGAATGGTGGAGCCCGTACACTCAGCTCATGACTACTTAGTGGGGCGGGCTATAGTTCAAACCGGACGAGATAGACCAATTAGAGTCCTGAATTTGCCCGACAACGATATCAGTATTGCCCATGGTCAAGAGTTAGGTTGTTTCGAGCGAGGAAGTGTACCAGACTTCGGTGAAGGAGACAGCGCCCAGTAAAGAATTCCTATAACAATTTGCTGACTGTTTGACACACCTGACACAAGAGGAACAGAAAAAAGCCATGAAATTTATCTCAAAGCACTGGCCCATTTTTAACAGAGAAGATGAAACCATCGGTCGCACCAACATCATCCAGCACCGAATAGAGACCAGGAAGGCTCAACCCATCAGAATACCACCTAGGCGACTACCATTGGGACAACAACAGGCAGTCGAGGAAAACATCGAGTCCAAGTTACAAAATGGAGTTATTGAGTCATCCATCAGCCCGTGGTCCGCTCCCGTCATGCTAGGTAGAAAGAAGAATGGAACCACCCAATTTTGGGTGGATTACAGAAAGCTAAATGACGTTGGAATCAGGATTGCGAGACAATATTCAGACGACTGAAGGCAGCCCTATGTTCCAGCCCAATCCTAGCCTTTCCTACACAGTCCGACAAGTTCATTTTAGACACCGACGCCATTAACACAGGTTTGGGGGCCGTCCTATCCCAGGTGCAAGATGGTGGAGGGAGGATGATCGAGTACTGCAGCCGTGGATTCTCGAAACCGGAAAGAAATTATTGCGTCACCAGAAAAGAACTTCTTGCAATAATAAGGGCTGTAGACCATTTCCACAAATACCTCTGTGGTCGTCATTTCTTAATCGGAACAGATCATGCCGCCCTCAAATGGCTACTGGACATGAAGACACCGGAAGGACAACTGGCCAGGTGGATGGAGAAATTACCGCAATACGATTTCAAGATAGAACAAAGTGCCGGCCGTTTGCACAATAATGCCGATGCCCTATCCAGAAGACCCTGTAGAGCAGAATGCGGACATTGTCTGAAGACAGAACAGCGAGAGGGTATCTCCATCAGACAGATCCGAGTGCGGGCCAATGAAGACTGGACAAGGGAACAATGCATCCAGGACCAAATGGCTGATTCAGACATCGAACTAATCTTGTCACTCAAAATGAGAGGGGCACCCAGGCCACGATGGGACGAGGTAGCTAGATACTCGGGTGTGCTGAAATCGTTATGGGCCCAATGGGTCTCTCTAAGTGTAGTGAATGGAATGCTTAAGCGAATTTAGGAAAGCACTGATGGCCGAGAAACCAAGTCCCAACTGGTAGGCCCTAAGAAAAAGGTACCATCCATCCTGATCAAAGTACATGATGGGATTACCATCTGGGCATGAAGAAAACCCTAGACAAAGTTTGCCAGCGATACTACAATATAAATTAATTTGAAGACTTCAGAGCTTGGTGCCGGAAATGTGAAACCTGTGCAGCCAGCAAGGACCAAGGGCAGAATGCAGCAGTAAAATGTGGGCGTCCGATTTGAGAGAATTGTCATCGATGTCGCCGGTCCGTTTCCCTAGTCTGAGAAGGGGAACAAATACATTCTGGTCTCAGTGGATTACTTCAGCAAATGGTCTGAGGCATATGCGATACCCAACCAAGAGGCAACTAATCTAGCGACGGTGCTAGTAGAACAGCTATTCAGCAGGTTTGGCGTCCCGATGGAACTACATTCAGACCAGGGGCGTAACTTCGAATCGAATGTATTCCAGAAGGTCGGCACCATGTTGGGGATCAGGAAAACGAGAACAACACTATTGCACCCACAGTCAGACGGAATAGTGGAAAGATTCAACAGGACCTTGGAACAACACCTATCCATGGTCATCAGCAATAACCAGCGTGATTGGGATGAGCATATTCTCCTATTCCTGTTGGCATATCGTTCAGCCGTACATAATAGTACAGGCCTGACTCCAGCCAGGGTCCTATTCGGAAAAGAGCTTCGATTACCCTGCGATTTGGCTTTTGGGTCCACCGAAGAACCTTCCCAAGACATCGACGATTATGCCGACCAGCTCCGACATAACATGCTGGCAATACACGAACTAGCCCGAACGCAGATGTTGGCCACCACTGACCGGATGAAGACGCGATACGACCTCAAGATCAAGAGTAGATCTCCAAAGCTTACACCCGCCTGGAATGGTGGTCAAGAGGCTTTATGACGTCTACCGAATCCGTCGAGACCCCAGGGCTAAGTTGAAGGTCCATTTAGATCAACTCGCTCCCTACCATGGAGAGGATGTTTCTAATCGGGACGATCAGAATTAAAGGGAGGCAGTCTTATAAGAATCTATCCAGTCCGTCATTGGTTTCATTCCGTGAGACATGCATCGCTGGGATAGAAAAAAAAGAAGAGCTATATGAGATGGGAAAAAACTGTACTCGAAATAACTCGACAACTGTAAAATTTATACTGGATTGTACGAGAGGACTCGATGCTGATTTTAAAAGGAGCGGCCCATCATCGCAGCAGGCATTTAGTGCAGCGAAGAGCTTATGTTGTATAATTATTGTGATATTCGAATCAGCTGTTTTGTACATTTGATGTAAATAAAAGTTTCTAGAAAGTGAGAGTAAATATTAATTTTTAAGTTTAAATTGAACCCACGGAGTATATAACAATACTATAACTTTGTAAATGTGAATTCATCCAATTTTATTTTTATTTCCTTTTATGTCTGTTTCACATATTAAACATTGTAACGAATGTACTTTATCAATATTAAAAGTTTCCAAATAGTTCACAAAATGAACTAAATATTGTTAACTATAATTACAAGAACGCTAATATAGTTAATACCACTGACCTCAACATTATGTTGATTACTTTTAGGATGCATACCTATAAAAGAATACTCGATTCTTACAAGGTGTACAAGTTCTTGTAACAAGTATAAACGAATATATAAGTAAAATGATGGTACAAAAAATTCATATATTACAAAATCAAGTTGTTGGATATTGTTTCAAATGAGCAAGTTCTTGTTTCATTAGACACGTTAAGTAAGTGCATATATATACGGGAGAACTGCTATGGGTGAATGATTTAATCCGCTTTTGCTTGTACATCGTCAAGATTCTTTAAGGCTTTGATAGAGCTTCCTTTTCTACTAACTGATAACGGAATTTAAATCGAGTATGAGTTTACTTGTACAAAGCTTGATAGTCTGGTTTGTCAGTTTGCTAACAAAACGCCTTATTCCTTTCATGGTATAATATTTTTATTGTAGTCTAGCATTTATTTCAGACATAGTTTAATACCATTTTCGGTTTGTAAGGAATAAAATAATTAAGAGGAGGAAATTATTCACAATGTCAAAATACCGTAAGAATTTGAAATTCCAGCAATGTAACATAAAGCAACAACGAACATTTTAAACTTGATAAATATATAAATATGATAATCTAATGACAAGTCCCCTGACCCAGAGAAAATGGGTGTTAAATCAGAATTGTTGACACCAAAAACAAAACATAGATTAATAAGATATTGTTTTTTATTAAGCCATTAACGCCTAGAATTATTAACCTACATTTTTTTTATATTTGTATAAAAAACTTTAAGGTAAATGGATATACTATCACCATGTTAAAGTCCGTCGTTGTTTGTAATATTTGAACAACTATTGATATGGATTTTCCAAATTTGAAAACCTGTCCATACCTGGGACGCCCAAGGAACTCATCAGTTAACATTGTTTCGATAGGATTATCAGCCAGGTAATTAGTACCGCTAGACAGAAGTTCATCCTTTGATGTGGAAGTAATTTCGAAAAGATTGTTGAGGAGGTCTTGAATTATTTTGCCTGTTCATTGGATTTTCTTTCCACAATTTTTTTCCTGCAACAGATAAGCATTTGAAAATTATATATGGAGAACAAAGTGTAGTAAGGTAATTTAGTAAAATTGCCCCTATTACTAGCTGTCTGTACAGAAATTCTTCCTCACAGTTATTCTGAGAGAAATAAATGTCTAGAAATTGATCAACCAGTATTTCTGTATATCTAAGTAATGTATCGTTTATTGTGTTATACTTATCTGTGTGGACGTTTCAACTCTGACTCTGGAGTAGTTGTCAATCGTTTAGTATTGTATTTCGAGCTTTTTTTTTAACAGTGGCTTTGATGTTGATTTTCTTGTTGGTCAAAAATTGTTAGACAAATTATTACTTTGGTGATATACATATTAAATTCAACAACATACAACAGCAAAATTTATGAAATTTGCATAACTCATAAACATCAACTAGAGTCAGGTTATTATGTGTACATTTTCAACAGATGCTTCACCGATGAGAAGAATGTAACAAAGATTGGACCACGACTTTAGGTTGTATTTAGATTATTGTTTGGGTTGTAAAACTTCTGTAATATTGTAATGTATTATAATATTGCTTTTCCGTATTTGTCGTTTGTTCTTTTAAAGTCTTCTACGACTACACAGCCTATAAGTCTATATTATTTCCTTAAGTGAAAACAAATCAAATAGGACAGTTGTTACTATTAAAAGTATATTTTAAACCAGATGGTTATTTTTTTGGGGTATTTAATTGTTCATCAGGTCCTTGGATTTAAAAAATGAAAATTTTACACTGTTGCCGGACAATTGTATGCAGAACATGTATAAAATATTTTAATGCTTTTTGAATATAGCTAATAAATGATCGACCAGTATAAATCTACAAAAATATTTAGTAATGTCAACCAAACAAACCATCGTTTACCTACACTTCAATTTCAACAAATGAAAAGTTATTATAAACCTTCGTTATTACGTAACAGAATTTTAACAATACTTCATTTTTAATTAGTCGTTAACTGCCTATTGTATGAAGCAATAAATGTGTGTATTTAATTTCTGCTAATAAATACTTAGCAATTTTGCAACTGCTTGATGAGTAATAAATAATATAATTAATGGAAATATGTCTTCTTGAATGCTTGTAATGAGTAGTTCGCAGTTGGCAGCCGCCATTTTGAAATGTGGGTTAGTATATATACTCGTATATGGTTTAGAGATATATGTCTCTCAGTGGCTTAAAGGGAAAGAGCTTCAACCCTCACAACTGTCTCAAGCTTGATAAGACCTGGGGTCGATTCGCAGTCAGATCAAGGTTATTTCAAATAACAAAAAAATACTCAATTCGGGGTGGAGTCGTCTCTGGTGTAAATGGCAAAAATCAGAAATGTCGTCACCTTGCCTTTTACCAACCCGTGGTGATGCAGCGTGTTAAGGTATGTCGTATATCACCCGTTAAATTCTAGAAAAAATATTCTTCATCTTCTTAATCCTTCAATACCAAATCTCCCCATAAAAAACCTTAAGTTCTTCCCCAAGACTTGTAAGTTTTTCCGGTAGGCTCTTGAGCTTGTCTCTTCATTTTGTCTCTTCATTTTGTCTCTTCATTCTTACATTTCTTCATACAATTAGTTATTTCAGATTAGTTTCTCAATCTTTATCCGCGAATTCCCAAAAGGACTGCTAAAACTATGTTCTTCTTCTCAGTCAACCAGTTCTGCAGTTGTTACGTCCTGCTATTCTGCTTCTTCTTCTTCTTCATTTCAGTTAGGCAACAAAAGACCATTTCTCCATGGATCTTCAGTTTAATTCAATAAAGGCCTTCAGTTCTTCTTACAGATCTCAAGCTGTCCTTCTTCTTCGATTCTTCACAAGACCTTAAGTTCTTTAGTTCCAGAACAGTTCAAGTTTCTCTGCAATCTGTCAATCCTTCAGGGAAGGTACAGCATGAAATATTGGTTGAAATGATGATATATAAAACCTGAGTGATATTTTAAATGGATCTTTCTCTATTTTAAAAGCAGATTGTCTTTTATTTTATAACATGTTTTCTTATATCAATAGTTCTGTAATCTACTCTGTTAACATAACGAGATACATATTTACCACACTGATTGTCAAATGTGAGATATTTCATAGCTTGTTTACTTATGCAGGGCGCCTGCTACAAGTTCCTTCATTACTTACCATACAATATTTGTATAGCAATGTAAGAAGTACTATAACAGTGTAAATATGAACAGATAACATCAGGAACGACAACAAACAGTCAGCCTTTGCTTAAAAAACAGAAAATACAATTATACAAAGTTTATTAAAAGAGAAACAGTGTTTACAATAAAATAAATTTTAGTATTTTTTGGTCATATTTAAAACAACCTTTCACGCAAAATGCTGGGTCTTCTAGGTTGATTGGAGACAAATAATGTGTTTCGGCGGCTCTTAGTTTTCGAACATGGCTTTGTCGGCCTCTTTTTTTTCAACAGGTGGAATACTCTGTGAATAATGAGGCTTTAGCATTAATGTATTTTTGCTCTGGCAGTAATACCTACTTTTTTCACTAATTAAATATCTTCTTCAATCAACGTGAAAAAGTCTATGCGCATTGTGTTTATACAACTGATGAAAGGAAATTGGCTCTTTAGACCGCCATCAAGAAAAATTCCGTGACATTCAACTTTTTAATAATTGTTATATTGAGACCAACGAACTCAATAACTGTATACTACAAGAAAATTAAATTCATTTAGATTTAAAAATAAATCCATAAATAGATGTAAAACAGTTTTGTTGCCATGGTGACGAAACTGTCATATTTTCACTTATAACAAGGCAGGAATACATTTTGGCAAACGCAAAAAACGGAAAAAAGCCATGTTCTTTCTTGTTCAAAGACTGGCTGGTAGAGGGGCGCCTTTAGTTTTATTGACAGGTATTTCAATTTTGGTCTATAATTCCCTATGGCCATCATCGACTAACACAGTATGCTCCGAAAACTGAGCAGGACATTCTTTTGGAAGGATAGTTTGTACAGCTCTTATTAAATACTTTGATAAGGATAAAAAATACCAGATTGTCAAAGAATTAGGCTAAACCCTTTTATTAGTAGTCTTGTTTTATACGTTTTATTGATAATTAATGCTTTTATTTCATAAATTCAGAGACAGAAAATGTGATCACTTTTTGAAGCTCAAAGAATAGCTATTGGTCGACAATATATTTGTTTTGTCGACGCCATGGTTTTATATTAGAAGAAAGTGGTTTTCAATGATTTTATCATATCCTGTGATACGATAGATGGCCTCATTTCCCCCAGATATTGAATTTTGAGATACGAAAATGATTTCTGCATAATCTTCAGTCAAATTCAATACCTACCTGTAAATTTCCATTAAAAAAGGTATATCACAAGTTGTCTAAATTCCTGCTTTAAATTTACAAAGCAATATTGTAACACATATCCGATATTGAAATTAAGAATGTTACTTGTTGGCTTGATAACTGATGAGAAGTGACAACACTGGAAGAAAGGTAACATTGTATACACTTAATATGTTGATTCAGGATAGCCCTCCAAAATATAGTATATTTTAGTGCTCACATATAAAAAATATTTAAAGTTACACAAACAGCAGTAGGTAAGTTTGATTGTAAATTATTCATCTCACCCCATAGTTACAATGATCCCTGGGAATGTTTTTATCAACATTCGATTTGAACTTTTATAATCTGGGGGCTGAACTTTGAGAGCACTTACTCAAAAATCAAATAACTGCAATTACTTTAAAAAGGTAGGTACTTTTATTTATATTATAAGATTGTAATATCTGCTGGCTGCTGGTATTTTGAAAATGCGCACGAATTCACTATTTTTAAACTGAGGTACAACTTTCTAAAAACATTTATATGTTTTGTCATTTCTAGTACACCTAAATATCCATCCTATAGTCTTCATTACTAAACGAACTATGGACCCATATCTGTGTAAAAGCACATGTTAATTAAAAATATCGTTTATGTAAAATCTATTTTTAACTTCAGGATTTAACAGGAATTAGCAATTATAAAGAATTTTATTCCTTCTACGTTAAACTAAAAACAGTTTACTAATGTAACTTTTGCTATATCAAGTTGCCTTCAACTGTTAACTTTAAATTCAAAAAAGAAAGCTTAACTAATCGGAGTTCTATGAGTGGGATAGACTCTGAACAAATAACTTCTTACCACGTACACAGGACTCAAGGCTTAAGCTCACCAAATCTTATAACGATATATTTCTTTCACAATATAATTGTAGGCTGCTATTGTTATCGGCTATATAATTTTTTTTTAATTTGGCATCCGTTTATTTAGTTATCGGTTCATTTTTAACAATTTTCTTCCGCAAATACTGTTTTCAGAAAATTGCCCCAATATTACCGTTGAACCGATTCAAAACTATAGTTAGTTCCTATAAACTAGTGATAAATTTGTGCACACTTATGTACAACTGTAACGGATAGGTCCCTTTTTTCATAAATTATCTAATAAGTAATTTCCATATTACAGGTCTCAACTTAGCATTCAACTTCTTTTCTTTTAGTTAGGCCAGTACCGAAGTGACTTTATTTTCCAGCTACAAAAGACATAAAGGTTCCCTGTCATTGTTCAAAAACCGGAACTAATGAATTCATGTCACTCACCAAAAAATGTATACACTCAAAAAATCATTACCTACCTAACGAGGCTGGAAAATGTTTTACTGCTTTCTTATAGTCCTGTTAACCCCTAAACAACATATTTTTACTACCTATTAAAATAACCCCTGATATTTTTTACGAAGTCTCTTGTCTGAAAAGGCTGCCATGAGTTCGGATCGATTCTAATTTTGAAATTGCGGCTCGATTAGTTTTCATATGGATACTCGAAAATACATTACAATAAACCGAGTAGATTAGAATTTTTATGGACGATAGTATTTCTTTCAGTTTGATACAGCTGATTTCCTAGATAGAACTTTTCGTATTCGGATTCTAAAGCCTTCGGTCGTAAAAAATACATAAAACCGATCTAGTAGAACGCAATGACTAAGTTATATTGCCAGGAGAAGCGCATTGTGCACGGGAGCTTGCAATATTTTTCAGAGGGTTATAATTCGGTAGGTGGAGCGAGTTTTAGGATTAAATGAAATGACTTTATAGAATTTAAATTACATTTTACACTTTACTCGCTCAATAAAATTTATATATAACCAACGTTTATGATCATTTTCGGTGTAATACAAATCGATTCAAAGTAATTAAATAAGAAATAAGTTAGATTTTGATATATGGCTATCCATTAGGGAGAATAAAAAGTCAATATTCTCCAGCTTGTGTTATTTGCCAACTATAATGTTTGCGTACGAATATAATTGTGCAAAGACCTTGTGTGGAACTTTCGATAAAAATGGTAGAGTAATGTTTTCGTCCTTTATGTATTTAGCTTTATACAGATATCCATATCTATCACACGGTGTAGGCAAATCCTAAAATTACAAAGAAAAACTAAATAAGGAACTAAAGGTTTTTACTTAAAAACGAACAAACATAATACTTGTAACGAAGATAGCACTGGTCTAAAAGCATTTAGAGCTTATTTGATCCCCGTTAAGTGTTTTAGACCTTGAAATGCAAAAAAACTATATTTATCACAAATATTCAATGTCCCAGCTAAATTTTATCAAGTTCGCTTGGGTGGTTGGTGTAGGTACATCCACAGAAATTTTGTAATCAATTTCACCCTCTTTGGAGTTGAATTTTGAACAAAAATGTAGCCCTTGCTCATTTCTGAAGTTCCGGACCTGTACCTAATTTCATCAAATCCTTTCAATGGTTTAGACGCAAAGACGTAGAAGACAAGCAAACATTTTGGAATAACGGCCTCTTGCAAGGGCTGCATAATGAGCATGGAATGTTTATTAGGATTCCGTACGTACAAGAGACGGAAACTCTTATAAAATCACCAATGATTTCTTCCTTTTTCACATCACAGCAATTTTCTCCAAAACTGCTGGACGCAAAATGTTGAAATTTGGTCTCTGTGTGTAGTCTGGTGACCCGATCAAGGTTGCATATCGTAAATGAAGAAATTTTGATTTTAGGGCTACTTCTGGGGGTAAATTTACAAAAATCGTCCCCTAACCCGAAACGGTTTAATTTAAAATTTGGAAAAAAATTGTGCATATAGGACGCTGCCCAAATTTACTGGAAAAAACAGGGGAAAAAATAAAAACCAAAAAAATTCAAAACATCATGTAATATTTATATCAAAGGAAAGGGCTCATTATGAGGAAGCAAATGTATTTTTACATTTTATTAATGTATATTATTTGAAAGATATTAACAAAAATAAAAAAACGATAAGACGTACACTTTTGATAAAAAAGGGAAATAGGGCTTCACTTGAACTTTACAGAAAAAATAAGAAGACAATTCTAATAGGTACTAATGGTGGTGAAAATTATAGAAGTAAACAGAAAATAAAAAATTTTCAAAAGCAAAATGAAATAGTTCATTATGAGAAACACAAATATATTTTTTCAAAATTTTAAAACAAATTGTTAAAAATATATTAACAAAAATATTTAAAAAACAACCATCCCCTCTTTATTTCCATTAACCTAACCTAAAATTTTGATAAACAACAGAGCCTTACCTGAGCATTACAGAAAAAAATTAAAAGACAACCCTAATATTATTTTTGCAGGGCAAACAATAGTATTAAACGGAAAAAATTAAGCTTTTTTTCAAACACATTATGTAACATATCAAATGAAAGGGATCATTATGAGGAATACAAAAGTATTTTTTACATTTTTTTAAATACGGTTTTTAAATTCTATCAGGGAAACTATAAAATCTAAAATTTGGAGAAAATGGACACGAAGGGCCTCCAGTGAAAGATCTCAATATGAGGAATAGAAAATTATTAGAAATATATCCAAAGTATTTGCGAACAACTGAGCCCAAAATAATTTTGAATATACTGCCTCATTCAAAATTTACAATAAAAGTAAAACACAAATTCTAACATTAATTTATAAATATATTTTATTTGTAAGTAATTTCGAAAAGATTGTTGAGGAGGTCTTGAATTATTTTGTCTATTCATGGGTTTTCCTCCTCCAAATTTTTCCTGTAACAGATAAGTATTTAAAAATTGTATATGTAGAACAAAGTGTAGTAAGGCAATTTCGTAAAATTGCCCGGATTACTGGCTGTCTGTACAGAGATTCTTCCTCACAGTTTTTCTGAGAGAAAGAGATGTCTATAAAATGATCAACCAGTATTCCTGTATATAAGTAATGTATTGTATATTGTGTAATACTTATCTGTGTATGGAGACGTTTCAACTCCGACTGGAGTCGTTGTCATCGTTTAGTGTTGTTTTCGAGGTTTTTTTTCTAAAAAATTTTCGCTTTGATTTGAATTTATTGTTTGTAATTTGGAGGAGAGAAAACCCATGAATAGACAAAATATATTTTATTTGTGTTTTAAAAATTATTTGTTTAAAAGATTAAAAAATTTAAACGTCGGTTAAGTCTAACCAGAGTTACTACCACTAAAATCAATAAATTCTCGGTTTAATTTCCTGCCTTTATTTTACCTACTACGATAAAAAAGTGCGAAAACAAAAAATTGAGTAATTTACTTCTCACTACAAGGGTAGTATATTTTTGACAAATTATACAGAATTTTTTTCTGAAAAATGGTGTTTTTTAATATTACCATAAGAGTTCCGCTCCTAGCTCATGACACTTTCCCTCAAAATTTTTTCCAAGACTCTACGTTTTTACTACTGGAGATACAGAACCTGGCCACCACTACATTTATTTCTATTTAGTAAATATCATTAAACTTGAAAGGGTGTATAAAAAACTGAAATTATTAAAGATCCAAACTATTCTGAGCTACTTTTCAGAAGTGAAGCATTGTTGAGTAACGATCTACGCATTCTACCAGTTCTGTCATACAGAGCTCAGTCGTTGACCATAACAACATTTAATAAACATACTAAGAGTGAGATCAGTGTTAATCACTACACTTAAAGATGAGAGAACAATTCCTGGATCAACAACATAACAAAAATAAAACATTTTAAAAAATATATATAACCGAATTCCACCTATAACTAAAAAGCTGAAAATAATTATAACAAAATACAACTCTAGCAAATAAATAACACATTCAATGTTGTTAGGTACCTACCCAGGAAATAAAAAATGTAAACATTTATAATAATTAATTTGTACAGAATGAGCACTTCTGTACAAATTAATTACCTGCCAATCTAGTATAGTTTTGAAGTTGGTGCCAAGCAAATCTAAAATCCTGCATTGCCTACTTATCTAC
Organism: Octodonta nipae; assembly: GCA_034190945.1. Classification (NCBI taxonomy): domain Eukaryota; kingdom Metazoa; phylum Arthropoda; class Insecta; order Coleoptera; family Chrysomelidae; genus Octodonta; species Octodonta nipae. The sequence continues at coordinate 132,565,532 of CM067217.1, forward strand.
TACTTCATCAAACTTGATTGTTGCTTGGCACCGACTTCAAAAATATACTAGATTGGTAGGTAATTAATTTGTACAGAATGAACACCTTTTAATATTTAAATTTTTTACTTCCTGGGTAGGTACCTAACAACATTGAATGTGTTATTTATCGACTAGAGTTGTATTTTGTTATAATTATTATCAGCTTTTTAGTTATAGGTGGAAGTCGGTTATATATTTTTTTAAATGTTTTATTTTCAACTTTTTAGTTTTTTTGAACTCAGGTAGTTTTCATTCTTTATTTTATATTTTGTATGTATAACCTTAATAGACAGGACCAGGTAACATCGAAAGCCTCAGCATTACACAATGATACATTTTCATGTAAACTGACAGGTAAATGTTTACGAACAAAATGTACTAGTACGCGTTGACTTAATAAGCTCAAAATATATTTATGCCTTATGGACCACGCCATGTAATCTTTTTTCAACTTTTTTTGACAACTTTGTATAACTATAGATAATTCCACTCCACCCTATTTACCAACCACCCTGTACATACGACTGCCCACGGACAAGCATAAAGTTGTTAGCTGCCTTAAATTATAGGATGGAGTAGAATCCATCCCGTATTTACGGAGTCAAATCCGTCCTATATTTCAACTATCGTATATAAGTAGTTTCTAAATGATTGAGGAGGTAAATGATTATTTTGAATACTTTAAGATCAAATTTGACAACAACAAAACCGGAAAAATTGTGTGTACAGTGTACCTTGTGCCTGCGGAAAAAACATATACCGGTGAGGCATCAAGACCTCTCCAAATTAGAACAAAAGAGCAACAATACAACATCTCAAGAAGACATATAGAGAGATCAAAATCGGCAAATCATGTACTCACGGATAATGGTACACACAAAATAGACTGGAATAAGACAAAAATACTACTTAAAGAAGAACATACCAAAAAAAGAAAAATCAAAGAAAGTGTCTGCATGTTGTTGAATAATGGAGGAATCGGGACACCCTCTGTAGAGATACTGGTTGCATGGCAACAACTTCTGACGAATGAACATCAAAAAGGAAACTTCAAAGTCAATTAATCAGTCAATTGACATTACCAAAAAAGTCAAGCGAATATAGTGCAAAACATTCAAACATACATTGTTCGACAACGATTCCTGATAAGGAATCGAAACGTCCCAAAACAACAGATAAGTACAACAAAAAACACACAAAATAGTATACTGAAATACTAGTTGACAAATCTGTAGACCTACTTTCTCACAGTTAATCCTGCGGGTATATGAGATCACCCAGGGATCTTCCTTAATAGATTAAACGTTAAAAAACTATATACATCCATAAGGAGTTTTCGAAAAATCGACAAATATGTTAGGGATATTCGTCGATTTCCATTCACAAATTTCATCACTTTACCAATAGAATTCTTTTCCAAAATTTGAAGTTTCACCAATCCGGATATATACTCTATTAAACAAGACCATATTCATTCAAAACGTTTCAGCACACGAGAAGAAATCAGGTAATATACAATACATACAAAAAAAAAAATAAACGAGGAATTGATAACCTCCTCATTTTTGGAAGTCGGTTAATAAATGATGAATAACGGACCAGCATAATGAAATAGAAGATCCATAGAGCCGGGTTCCCCTTATGCTTGCATTGAGTAATATAATTGCCTAAATAACTTTGCTACCTGCAAGGAAATTTGAACTCAGATCGGTTGAAAGTATTGTCAAAGGGGCACCTAACGGGGCAGATCAGAAGTATTTATAGGTTATATTTCACACTGAAGAAAACATCAATGAATGGCAAGAGCCTTAGAGGAGGACGACAATATTATGGGGTACTGTCACATTTGATTTGTGAAAGTTTCTGACTGGACATATAAAAAACAAAACTAGATATATATTTTGCGACTAGTATACTTAATGCCAAATGCCTAATATTTACCCGTTTACGCTTGGAATACTGTGTTCATAGTTGCAAAATATTAAACCATGAAATAAAACAAACTGCCTTTGTGATTTAGAAACTTTTAATGAGGTACATTAAATGGGAACCATGAGGCATTGTTTAACCTTAGATATATATTAAAACTAAAGCATTTTTCAGCGAAGGTTTTAAAATTATATTACTTGTTGAATTGATTGATCATGAAAATGTATTGAATATTTCTCTATACACCGAAATGATGTATACTTACACAACGTATTTACTTGATCTAAAAAAATGTTTTTCTAGATGTAGCTTCATAGCTATGCTGCTAGTATCCGACTGGGGTAGCGCTGTAGTCAAATAATTAGCATGACTCTTTCTCTGTTATCTCTCCAGTTTCTCCGTAGTTGTCCTCTCTTAAACTTTTCAGGCTGTATCCAGTCAAGTAATTAACAAATTATATATTTTTAAACAGTACGAGTATAACAGCTGAGCTCCTGTAGATGGTGCTATTTTTACTATACACTGTATTTTGACATATGAATATTTCCGCATGGTAACCAGCGCATTTGTAACCAACTGGTTATGAATTTGTCTGCAACTTTTTTTATGTATGACGAGCGATTATTCAAAAACGGCTTGGGCAAGTTTGATGATTTGAACTGCATTAAATTAAGGAACATTACAGAAATGTCCTATATAATTCTCTATAACACAAGGTTTGCGGTTTTCCAGAAAATTAGAAAAAAAAGTAAATAAGGATAGATAGATAGATAGAATAGATTTCAGTGAATTTCAATGAATCTTTACTGTTTTCTCTAAAACCGCTCAAGAAATTTGAATATTATAGATTGTATTCTACAAATATGTGTTCCAGCTTGATTCCGTATAATTTTCTATAACATAAAACCAATCATTGATACCATACCATAGATCTGAAAATCGGGAAAATATATGCAAAAATACTGTAAACATCATGGTAAATGTCAAATTTTCATGATTAATATCTAGTCTGAATATTAAGATATGTCATGAAAGTAAATAGTACAGGGTGTTTGTAATGCTTTTCATTTTGATTCGTTTGACTTAAGTTTCTTTTAGAGACGAAGTTAAGTTAGACGGCTTATAGTCGCATTTGTAGATGTGTGCGTGCCTGCATGTGATATCAGGTGGTACATTAGCGGCTGTATACATAGGATGGTTGAAATGTAAGTTGGAATTGCATTAGTTATAGAGGGTGGCTCTAAAAATATTGTATTGAGTGGCGCATAACTAGTTGCGGATACAAGGTGGTTGAAGTAAGAGTTGAGTAAAACAATAGCTATACAGAGTGGACATGTGAGTTATAAGACGGAGAATAATAAATGTTATACAAAAGGCTTTAAAAATTGTCAGAAGCAGTTGAATATACAGAATAGCTGACATGTAAGGTGGGGTAAAATTACAGTTATACAGGGCGGTTTAAACAAGTTATATAGTAGTAGTTGCTTATACAAGGTGATTGAAGTAAGGGTGGTGTAAAATTATTGTTATTCAGAGTGTATCAAAAATTTGTTATATGAGCATAAGCAGTTAGGATATTTGAATTATTGGACGTAGGACGGGGTATAATTGTAAACATGGCTTCCGTAAATTTTAGAGGCAGTTGCATACCGGGTGGGTGAAATAATACAGGATGTATAGTCGCCTAAAATGGTAGAAAATATTCCGTTAGTTTATCGAAACGAAAATTTGGAATGTCGGCGAACTCTTCTATATGGTGTACGGTTGTTAGGATATTTGAATTGAACAGGGTATAATTTTAAACATGGGTTCCAAAAATTTTGGAAGCAGTTGCATATATCGGGTGGTTGAAATAAATGGTATAGTAAAATTATAGTCATAAAATGTGATTCCAAAAGGTGACTTTGGTGATATAGGGTAGACCATGAGCAGTTGCCAGTTGCATAAATGGAATACTAGATATATGGGGCGAAGTAAAATCATTGGCATACATGAATAATTTATACAATAGAAAAATAGAAAGAGTCAAGAGGGTGGAGAAGATTTATACTTATACAGGGTGGTTTTAAAGATATCAGGACCGTTGTAATTTTGTGTTGCGTTGAATTGTAATTGCACAGGTTGATTCAGAAAATGAAAGACCAATAAGTTATATAGAGGTGACAAATGCACAGATGCATATACATTGTGGATGTGATATAGAGTGAATTAGAGTTATTGTTTTCTGAATGTTATTTGTGGCATCTTCTAGTTTATTTTAGATTTTCTTGGGAATAATACCACATCTGAGTTCAAACTTGTGTATATTTTAAAACCAAACGTTTCAAAATCCTGTCGGATTTCGTTTTCAATGGATATAAATTTATAAAGTAAAATTGAAATATATGACAATTATTTTGACAAATATGTTTACGTTACTATGGAATTTCTTTGATTTTAAATATACAGGGTGCACAAGAAATTCCAAAGATCATTAAAATCAAACAAATTTTTTCAAGTTGGAAGAACTTGAAAAAATTGTCTTCAGAATTTATTTGTGGCGTTCCTAGGGACGACTTTCTTTTTAAGATAGTGCATTTGCCAAAAAATGCGATCAAAGAATTCTGATAATTCAGTGATCCCATTAAAGTCATAAGGGAAAACCTAGGAAAAAACCTCATGAACTATCCCGATATAGGGTTGTTCAAAAGGATATGCCCATTGTTAATTTCATCTTTAATTATCGGCAACCAGACATGACTGAAATCTACGGAAGTAGAAGCGATGCAGTCGTTTTCATTTAACAGAATTAAGGCAGATTCTTTTAATTTTCGTTTTGTGCAGTGTTCTTCTTTGTGTAATATTGTTGTGTTTTGAAATTGTATTTTATGGCCTTGGTCCCAAGCATGTTCACAAATTTTCGATTTTTCTAACTGACGTTTCTTTATGTAATTTTGATGTTCATTTATTCGAACATTAAGAGGTCTAGAGGTTTCTCCAATATAAATCTTATTACATTCACAAGGAATCTTATAAATGCAATTTTTTGAGTTTTGCGTAGCGTTTTTTGGTTTTGTTTTTGTTATAATAGATTTAAGCGTATTTGTTGTTTTAAATGTAGTTTTGATGTTAAATTTGTTGCCTACTCTTCTCAATCTCTCTGACAGGCCCTGTATATATGGTATTGTTGTTGTTATAATGTGGTTTTCCTGGTTGTCAGTATTATTAGGTGAAGTCTGGTGTTGGTTGTCAGTTGTTTTGTGCTCAATTTTATTTAACTCTTTGTTAATAAATTTTTGAGGGTAATTGTTTGCAGTTAGAACATTTTGTATAAATGATTTTTCTTTGTTGAATTTAGTAGTATCTGAGCAGTTAGTCTTTGCTCTGTCATATAAAGATTTAATAACACCTCTTTTTACCGTATTTGGATGGTTCGAGTTAAAATTGAGATATCTGTTAGTGTGAGTTGGTTTTCTGTAAACTTCTGTTTCAAATGAAGATTGTGTTTTTGTTATTAAAATGTCCAAAAAAAGGTAGTTTGTTATTTTGTTCGATTTCTAATGTAAATTTTATGGTTGGTTCTTTGTTGTTTATGTCGGTTAATAATTCCTGTAAATTTTCCAGATTTTGTTCCCAAATAATGAATATGTCGTCAACATAACGCCACCACACCAACGGTTTATTTTCTTTTGAAAAAATCATTTGTTCTTCAAATTTGTCCATAAAGATGTTACTTAAGGCAGGGGACAGACAAGAACCCATAGCCATGCCAAAATCTTGTTGGTAGAAATCATCGTTTAACTGAAAGTAAGTTGTTTTCGTACAGAAAGTGAGTAATTCCATTATTGTGTTAATAGATAAACGAGTTCGTTGATGAAGTGAATAGTCATGTTCAAATAATTCTTTTACTATAGGAAGTGTTTTAGCTACGGGAACATTGTTATATAAGTTTACTATGTCAAAACTTGCTAGTGTAAATGTATTTTTGTATTGTATATGAGACAATTTTTCTAAGAAATCTGCACTGTTTTTAAGATGAGAAATTGAATTACCTGTAAGTGGAGAGATAATTTTCAGCAAAAATTTTGAAAGTTCATTACATGGAGAATTTATGGAACTGACAATTGGTCTCAAAGGGATGTTGGGTTTATGAATTTTTGGTAAGCCATAGAAGTGTGGAGGTTTAGTATAATGTGGAGTGAGAGTTTTGCGTTCTTGGTCTGTAAATTCGTGTTTGTGACTGTAGAGTAAACGGTATATTTTGCTTTCTACTGAACTTGTCGGGTCTTTGTTTAGTTTAGAGTATTGTCCTTGATTAATTATGTTCATAATTTTGTCATCATAGTCATTTTTATTCAAAATCACTGTTGCATTGCCTTTGTCTGCAGGTAAAATTTTGATTGAATTATCATTTCGTAATTCTTTAACTGAATGTAATTCATTTTTAGAAAGATTATTTTTGATTCTTAAAGGTTTTTCTAGTTCAATTTTCGCTCTAATCCTGTATTCTTCAGCGTCACTTGAATTTAATTTATTTGCGGTTTGTTCTATAGCACTAATAACGTAAAATTTAGGAACTGTTTTCGGGGTAATTGCAAAATTAAGGCCTTTTTGTAAAACTGAAGTTTCAGAAATGTTTAGTTGTTTGTCAGAAAGATTAATAACAGTTTTTGTTAAAATAAAATTCTTGTCTCGAGTAGTATTTGTATTTGTTGATATGTTTTTATTTAAGAGAAGTTGATTGAATTTGTGTAAATGTCTTCGTTTTTGTAATATAAATTCTCTGTTATAACTAGCGAGAGTACTGTTTATAATTCTGTTAAACTCATTTTCTGGTATTTGATAAAAAAGGAAGTTCTGTACATACCCTATATCTTTTTCTAATTTAAACTTATTATATCGATGAAATTGAATTCTATCTCTAATTGCGGCAAAACTTGCACGTTCCAATATTTCGTGGATTCTTCTGCCCATGTATGGCTGACGGAACCTTAAACCTTTTGGAATAATTTTCATCTGCCGACATCTGCACAAGAATGTCCAAAAGGTTTAAGGTTCCGTGAGCCATACATGGGCAGAAGAATCCACGAAATATTGGAACGTGCAAGTTTTGCCGCAATTAGAGATAGAATTCAATTTCATCGATATAATAAGTTTAAATTAGAAAAAGATATAGGGTATGTACAGAACTTCCTTTTTTATCAAATATCAGAAAATGAGTTTAACAGAATTATAAACAGTACTCTCGCTAGTTATAACAGAGAATTTATATTACAAAAACGAAGACATTTACACAAATTCAATCAACTTCTCTTAAATAAAAACATATCAACAAATACAAATACTACTCGAGACAAGAATTTTATTTTAACAAAAACTGTTATTAATCTTTCTGACAAACAACTAAACATTTCTGAAACTTCAGTTTTACAAAAAGGCCTTAATTTTGCAATTACCCCGAAAACAGTTCCTAAATTTGACGTTATTAGTGCTATTGAACAAACCGCAAATAAATTAAATTCAAGTGACGCTGAAGAATACAGGATTAGAGCGAAAATTGAACTAGAAAAACCTTTAAGAATCAAAAATAATCTTTCTAAAAATGAATTACATTCAGTTAAAGAATTACGAAATGATAATTCAATCAAAATTTTACCTGCAGACAAAGGCAATGCAACATTGATTTTGAATAAAAATGACTATGATGACAAAATTATGAACATAATTAATCAAGGACAATACTCTAAACTAAACAAAGACCCGACAAGTTCAGTAGAAAGCAAAATATACCGTTTACTCTACAGTCACAAACACGAATTTACAGACCAAGAACGCAAAACTCTCACTCCACATTATACTAAACCTCCACACTTCTATGGCTTACCAAAAATTCATAAACCCAACATCCCTTTGAGACCAATTGTCAGTTCCATAAATTCTCCATGTAATGAACTTTCAAAATTTTTGCTGAAAATTATCTCTCCACTTACAGGTAATTCAATTTCTCATCTTAAAAACAGTGCAGATTTCTTAGAAAAATTGTCTCATATACAATACAAAAATACATTTACACTAGCAAGTTTTGACATAGTAAACTTATATAACAATGTTCCCGTAGCTAAAACACTTCCTATAGTAAAAGAATTATTAGAACATGACTATTCACTTCATCAACGAACTCGTTTATCTATTAACACAATAATGGAATTACTCACTTTCTGTACGAAAACAACTTACTTTCAGTTAAACGATGATTTCTACCAACAAGATTTTGGCATGGCTATGGGTTCTTGTCTGTCCCCTGCCTTAAGTAACATCTTTATGGACAAATTTGAAGAACAAATGATTTTTTCAAAAGAAAATAAACCGTTGGTGTGGTGGCGTTATGTTGACGACATATTCATTATTTGGGAACAAAATCTGGAAAATTTACAGGAATTATTAACCGACATAAACAACAAAGAACCAACCATAAAATTTACATTAGAAATCGAACAAAATAACAAACTACCTTTTTTTGGACATTTTAATAACAAAAACACAATCTTCATTTGAAACAGAAGTTTACAGAAAACCAACTCACACTAACAGATATCTCAATTTTAACTCGAACCATCCAAATACGGTAAAAAGAGGTGTTATTAAATCTTTATATGACAGAGCAAAGACTAACTGCTCAGATACTACTAAATTCAACAAAGAAAAATCATTTATACAAAATGTTCTAACTGCAAACAATTACCCTCAAAAATTTATTAACAAAGAGTTAAATAAAATTGAGCACAAAACAACTGACAACCAACACCAGACTTCACCTAATAATACTGACAACCAGGAAAACCACATTATAACAACAACAATACCATATATACAGGGCCTGTCAGAGAGATTGAGAAGAGTAGGCAACAAATTTAACATCAAAACTACATTTAAAACAACAAATACGCTTAAATCTATTATAACAAAAACAAAACCAAAAAACGCTACGCAAAACTCAAAAAATTGCATTTATAAGATTCCTTGTGAATGTAATAAGATTTATATTGGAGAAACCTCTAGACCTCTTAATGTTCGAATAAATGAACATCAAAATTACATAAAGAAACGTCAGTTAGAAAAATCGAAAATTTGTGAACATGCTTGGGACCAAGGCCATAAAATACAATTTCAAAACACAACAATATTACACAAAGAAGAACACTGCACAAAACGAAAATTAAAAGAATCTGCCTTAATTCTGTTAAATGAAAACGACTGCATCGCTTCTACTTCCGTAGATTTCAGTCATGTCTGGTTGCCGATAATTAAAGATGAAATTAACAATGGGCATATCCTTTTGAACAACCCTATATCGGGATAGTTCATGAGGTTTTTTCCTAGGTTTTCCCTTATGACTTTAATGGGATCACTGAATTATCAGAATTCTTTGATCGCATTTTTTGGCAAATGCACTATCTTAAAAAGAAAGTCGTCCCTAGGAACGCCACAAATAAATTCTGAAGACAATTTTTTCAAGTTCTTCCAACTTGAAAAAATTTGTTTGATTTTAATGATCTTTGGAATTTCTTGTGCACCCTGTATATTTAAAATCAAAGAAATTCCATAGTAACGTAAACATATTTGTCAAAATAATTGTCATATATTTCAATTTTACTTTATAAATTTATATCCATTGAAAACGAAATCCGACAGGATTTTGAAACGTTTGGTTTTAAAATATACACAAGTTTGAACTCAGATGTGGTATTATTCCCAAGAAAATCTAAAATGAATTAGAGTTACATTTATAGAAAATGGTCCAAACCGAAAAGTTAAAATATGTTTGGATAATATAGACAAACAATAAAAATTAGAGAAGGAGAAAGAGAGATAAAAATACGCTAACATTTTCAATTGAATTGTACCTTAAATCAGATAAAAAAGAAGATATATCTGAAAATAGTGATTGATTGCATCTGATTTCTAAACGTTTTTATTTTAAGTCAGCTGAAGTTAGTTCTTTTTTAAATACTAGCTGTCGCCCCATGGTAGAAATTCGACCAATTGTGTCAATATCTCTGCCAGGTTAAGTAACCTGAAAATTTTATCGTAATATTCTATCCTAGGACTTTAGGGAGAACAGCAATTACACGGAACGGATCCAGATCCGGAACCTTTGTGTGATAGTTTCCTAGAAAATCCTAGATGTAGGTCTTACATCTCGCTTCTACAAATAAGTAACGAAATTCAAGTTTTTTTTAGATATAATTCATAGGACTTTATTTGTGTTCAAATTCGTAATTCTTAATTTAATATGACAATTCAACCCTTAATGGGCTACCCTACATATTTATTTTTTCTAACCTCCTTATATAGCTATAATTGCACTCAATTCTCTAACATTCATTAAAATCCTCATTATAATAATTCCATCCCATTATATATTTCCACCACCCTGTATATGCAACTGCTCATGGACCATACATAATATTTTTTAACATTTTTGGACCACCCGGTAAACCATTCAGTATATGCCACTGCCTATGAGCCACCGTATTTACTCTTTTTGTTTAAGAAATTTTTAACTATCTTCTGTAACTATAATTCAACTCCGACCTATATTCCAATCATCATATATATGGAACTCTTCACAGGCTACTCTATAAATCACTTCCTTTTGTAACATTTTTTATTATCATCCTGTATATCAATAATTCCTCTCACCCTATGTTTCATCTTCCCTATATATACAACTGCTTATGGGTTACGAAATGTTGCATTTCCATTTCCGCCATCCTGTATATGCATCTCTGTATATTTTTTGCACCACCCTGTTTAACTATAATTCTACTGCATCATCTATTACAACAACCCTGTAAATTCAACCGCTAATGGGATTCCCTATATAATTATTTTATTAGATATAATTGCACTCTACTCTATATTTTAAACACCCTATATATGCAACTGCTTATGTGCCACCCACGAAAAAAAAATATTTCTAACATATCTGGAATCGCCCTGTATAATTGTAATATACAACGATTACTTTACCAATAAACAATATCAACGCTTGCATGCCACTACCAGAAGTACATGCTCTAAGTATTGTAACAGTATTGTAACAGCACTGGCGGCGGCGGCCAAAGAGTATAATACTGTAGAGCACGTGAAGTAGCGAAATTCATGTAATATCTTTAGAAACAGAGAGCGTGTCGTTCCTGATTGGTCAATGTCAGTGGTGACGCCTACTATTGGTAGGATAGAGACATAGCAAGCGCTCCCTGATATTTTCTTTCGCTTTCTATTGTTATTACACTGCCACTTACAGTAATGCCCATACCTAATTCACTCTACATATTAAGCTCTTTGGCGGCGGCACATTGGGTGTGTTCAGCAGATACAAACTTTTGTTAACGTTTGCTTACGTTTCATGTTTTGTCTGCATGTTTCATGTTTTGTGCAGCACAAAACATGAAACGTAAGCAAACGTTAACAACAGTTTGTATCTGCTGAACGCACCCACTCAGTTGTTTGGCGTTGACATAATGAATGTAAATAATGATTTTTTATTATATTTTATTTAATGAATGAACCAATATTATAAATTAATATTAGCATTCTGCACTCAAGGTTGTCAATAGCTACTAAACAAAACAAAAAATGAAGAAAATCCGTTGAGAGACGGAGGAGAAAATGGTACCTAATCGTTTTGTCTTTGCCTATTTATATATAGATAAATTATTATTACTTATTGTAACCAGCTCTAACTAATGGCGCCACCTAATGAAATCGGAGAGCAACTTGACTAATATGTCCCGGATTTGTATTTTGTATGTGCTTTTAATGTATTATTTTCTATAATTTTCCTAACGGCACTACGAATATTTAGCTGTTATACAGTTTATTTACCTACCTACTATTTATGTACAGGTTGTCTTTATAGTTACTACAGTATGTAACTTGATAAAAATTCAATGTATCAAAATTGTCTTACAAAAATATTATGACTATTGAACTATTTCTTCTTTGTGTGTTTATTATCACTTTGGCACCATATTATGTACCTCTCTACATCAGAGAGTTAGTGTCAATTATTAAAAATAATCCCAAAAATGTATCGTAACAACCAAACTAGGGTATTCAGACCATTGTTCGGTGTCAAATTCACAAAAAGCAACCGGTAAAATAAATTTGATGTGAAATATATGCATGCGAGAAAGCATTAATTGTGTCACCAGTTCATATCTAGAAATATGGCTGAATGGATTTAACCAGGAAATGGACCTGGCGGTTGTATATTTTTATACAAAACATTTTGTCTTGTTTGAAACAATGTTTAAATTGTATACCAACTATAAAATGTTCAAGGTGTGTAATATGTTACAATTAAGTTACAATTGAAAACAACATTTATAGTATATAATTTAGCATTATTTTATTCGATCGGTCAAAACGTTTTAATCACATTCAATGTCAGTAGCAATCTAAGCTCACACGTCAATTTATCAATTAGTGTAAATTGTTCAACTTTCATCGCGTTAACAACATGTGTCATTAATTATAAATTTCTTCATAATATTTTACATATAAGAACTAGAGTCGAGAATGCAAATATAGAGAATCGGTGTCATTATACCGTACTTAAGAAATTCCTAATGAAAATTGCAGAGCTTTACAAAATCGGGTTAAAATATTATTAGTTCTGGGAAATGGGAAACTTAAACGTTAACCTAGATTAACCTGCCAACAAGTCCAACTACACAAAATTTTAAGCAGTTGGGTGAAAGCGACTTCTAATTAGAGACTGGCAAGTAGTTCCAGACACACCTGACTGTGCTGTAGTTAGCCCCACACTACCTCTTCACTGTTAAGTATATAAGTATATATTATTATATTATAGTCTCTTTATTCAAATTTTTCTTGTTCCCGAAAAAGTCGAAGACACACACATATTTGAACGTCTTCTGGAAAATACAGATTTGGCGGTAACAAATATTACTGTAAAAAATGAACGCTCAAAAATTTGGTTAAGTATGCATCTATGTATACTTATGTGAAATTCATAAGGGCGGACAAGTGCAAAAAACGTCATTGAGCTTAGAGTAAATGAGGGGGAGATAACGCAGTTGGAGAGACAACCCATTGCCTATCATTAGTCAATATACAGCCTTAAAAATATATAATGTTGCCGCCAAAGATTTACGTTAAACGTTACTTTAGGTATTTCCTAAAACATAGTTTAGGTGAGTAACAAATATTTTACAATGGTTGAAATATATGAAGTATCTGCCATTATGAGTTGGTTTCAAATTTGAATTTTTATTACGATAAATGTGAGATAAACATGTATAAGCAGGTTCGGTTTGATCTGGTAGTAAACGTTCGGGCCGCGACCTCTCTCCATTGTATTAGGGATCGATACCGTAAGGAATTGTGGTTAAATTGAAGCATGTAGAAAAAATGGTTTCAGAAAAATATGCCTTAAATATGTGAAAAAGAGCAACAGAGCGCCATGGACTCAAGAAAACCTGATAATAGCGTTCGCTAAGTAAAAGATCACTTTGGAAAAAGACAGGCATATAGAGTATAGAACATACCCTAAGGAAAATTAAGAAGAGGATTGAAAGATAACGAATTAAGAAATGATGGAACCTTCTTCATATCTAGGTCAGTACACCAAAAAAAGACAGCCACTTCAGAAAGTAGGGTTTCCTCTAACTGTGAAGAGTGTAAAAACTTTGGCCCTAGCTAAATGAATAGAAAGTGAGATCAACCATATTAGTGAATGTGAATGCGTTGAGTATCTAGAACTTACTCAAAAATCACATCTAAATTAGAGTAATTTCAATGCTATATGAGACGTGTACACTGTGCACAGTATATACCAAAATTTGCAACCCTAAACTGCATTTGGAAGACTAGCTACCAATACTCAGGTAGTTAAACTTCCTCCAAACGAATCGATCAACAGTGCCATCCTTTTGGGTCGGTTTCGGTTCTTTATTGTGTTAATTTCAATCGAGTCTCACGCGTCACATATAAATTACGAAGATATCACACTTGCATCAGAATATGATACTTATTTGTTTACATTTCCGGTCCGCATTAGTCATTTGTTTCAGCCGCTGGATTTGTGCAATGCAAATGTTCCTCATTTTTGAACAATATCCTTCATTTAGAACACTCTTTTCCAAAAATTTTGCATTGTCAAAGCCTGTACCCAAAAATTTCAATATTAGAACAGGTAGAAATTCAACAAGGCTTCAACTTTTTTAAAAGGTAGTTGCTTCTTAACTTACAGTTAAACTCATAATTTATTTAATTTATTCATATTGCAATAAACTCCCTGTGTTCAAAGTTAATTAATTAAAAAAAAACTGATATTCACTTCACTTTCTAGAACTCTTATTCACACGTAAACATCAAATATTTTCAACAGCTGTTTCTAATACAATAACATCGAAATCATAACAATATGTAAGCTCTACTAACTAACTACTGAAATCAATATCGACTTATATAGAGTACGACGCGTTTTCTGGTCGTTCTACCTTTGTTCGCACAGCGTCCAGATAAAGAGTTTTTGCCCCATTCGAACCTTCTAGTCCTTTGTTTTACTATCCCAGTGATTGATGTTTAATTGGGATGAATAATGCTTTACGTTGCTTTAGTCAGGGACGGCGTAGATAACTTTTATAACAATATGAAGCCCTGAATTAGTTTACCTTTTTCTTGTATCTTGTCTGTCTTTCATTAACTTATGTTTCGTCGTTTGATAATGACACAAAGTCTGTGTCGAAAGTATAGTCTCGTTTATAAATATCTAATTAAGTGAATGATAGAAAACCAAGTAAGTTGATATGTTTGTACCTTACCCGTATCTCTAAAGTAAATATCTATGTCATGAAATAATCTCACCAGACCAAGATTTTTGAAAAACAAAGGACTCCCGACTACCCTTACGGAAAATGACTCTCGGTTATTTATTTTGCTATTTGACAGTTCTGAACTGGTGCATCAAGAGCTTAGATGAACACAAAACTATGAAAACTCTTTGTTTTCGATATACAGTCCCTAAAAGTGGATTTTTGTACCCCTTAGGGTTAAGAAATTGAGTTTTGGGTAAGTTTTTTGGAACTTTGTCATTAGAACAAAAATCTCCATGTTTACAAAATCTAGACGTTTTTGCTGTTGGTGTACAGTCTACCACATTAGATTTTTTTGTCACTTGTACTACATAGCAAAAATACTGCAACGATACTTTTTTGTATTATATATATGTACATAATATATATAGATATTGAGAACAGATACAAACACTGACTTTCTTTAGTTATCTGTGTATATTATGCTGTACAAAAAAAATCGCTGGTGTGTTTTTGCTGTGTAACCCAACAGATAAACACGATAATTTGAACGGCTGTATACTGAACAGAAATGACCTTCAGAATTGGTGTCCCTGGGGACATTTGAACTGCGAGTTCAGAACTATCAAATAACAAAGTTGCAAAAAATTATCTGTAAGCCACATTTTGCTATGCCGTGTAAGGGCTAAAAAATCAACTTTGAGGGTCTGTATACCAAAAACAAAATTCTTCCACAATTTATGATTCTCTTGCTATAAGGGGTAAAATATAAATTTTTCTAATCTCCATTTGATTGTTTTGATTTTATGAGTTTTTTAATTTAAGGTCATACGCGATCAATAGCAAATTATGTTGTGATCAATTCTAGTTTATTAATAAATCCTAATATTTGCCCGTCGTTATCTAAATCTTTATCTTAATAGAACAATAGCACATAATTGGAATCACGTAATTGTGATGTCGCCCCGCACTGTTTAAATGAATTATAAAAGTGTTTTTTATCTGTCATTAGTACAAAATTGCACAAAGCAATTTTCCCTTCACACTAAAATAGCGACTGGGGTAGTGAACGATTCATGATAATTCACTAGTATATAAATAAACCAAACATGTGCAACATGGTAAGTCGTAATTTACGATAGGAATTGTTTTTATTTAGAGTTTAAACTTGAAATATTAAAGTTCGTCGAATTTTTACCCGTACCAATAACTTAACCTTGCGTGGAACACCCCATTACACACATTTTTACAAAATTAATTCTTCTTCATGCTCTACTCTATGTTGAAAAAATCCACACGATCGACGGTTAGTTATCCAAAGGCAAAATGTCTCGTCACGTCCACCGCGTTGTAGGACTTTAATTGTTGCATTTCATTCAATAATAATTTTGCTGTCGATATGCAGTGGAATTTCAACTACTATAAATAGAATCTGTTGGTCAGTTAATAGCGATCTTCGAAAATATTTAATATAAAAACGAGACTTGAAGATATCATGAATCCTAAATTGAATTACAAATATATAATTGTACTTGGTTAATACCCGAAACTGAGAAAATTCAGATCTATAATAACAAACAGCAAGAAGCTAATAGCACAAATTTTGCCCAAGAAATCCAATTAACTTAACTTGAAAGGCACGCAACTTTGATCGTGTCCATTTTCACCTAAAAGTAATGCAGGTTATTTTTCTCTACTTATCAACAGTAAATTGGGCAACAAATGAGTATACCTACTCCCTTTTATTCACAATGAACAATGATTTTAACCTTCAGTGCTTATTAGTCATAAATAAATTGAAGAGGGGCCCCGGGGAATTTGGAATTATGTTTAGCATCATGTGCAACATTTTCAAGCAAGCCTAGAAGCATTAACAGTATCTCAAACTTGAGAATCAGACTATTTATCAAAAAAACTGTTCCGAAATGACTATGCGAGAATATTATAAAATTTACGAATTTACACATTACCGGTTTTTAGGACATAAAGCTAAAATGTATGTAAAGAATCCCAAGGTAATATGACAATTAGCAAACCTTTAAATAAATGGTCTTGCTAAATGTAAAGTAAACATGGGTAAGGTTCTGATTTTGAAATGCATGCATAAATTTATCGGAATTAAATTTGGTAGAATTTATAATTTTAAATTAATGGAAGGTGTAGTAATTCCATCTAAATGATATTAATGTTAGTGAGGTTCTAAGTTATATAAATAGCAATAAATAGTTCTATTTTATAATCCATATAGAAATTCGAAAATATGCATTTGAATTCTGTTTTTATCCCATAAGCTTGGTTGATTAAGAATAATATAATGTTTTGCTCTGGATTTTGAATGACAAATAGGGATCAAATTGTCATATACGATAATAACACAGATAAATAGGCAATAGGCTTTGAGCTATTCTTAGGAACATTTTTCCAAACAACGTAACTTGTTGTCAAGTAAGTTTCATTAACTGGTCTTACTACACTTTGCCATCGCTAATATATATAACTTTTCAGTAATAGAGATTACAGAATGGGAATAGTTTATCAAAATAAATTAAAGGAATTATCCTTACTTAGGTTGTGGAATATATGTACAGTGTAACATAACGCAGTTCAGATATTAATATAAAAACTAAAAACTTTAACAACTTTGTATATATGTATATACATACATATATAGTTAAAAACCTATTCGATTATAAACTTTTATGAAAATTCAATACATGCATCATATGAAAATTTCATCACTTCAAATACTAACAGAAAAATGTTGGTTTTAATATTGAAATGAATTTTTTTCGTTAAGCTAAAACACCTCGAAATATTCGGATATTTAGCCCTTACTCGGTATAATCAAAACACCTACCACACAATGTTTACTTACTTTGAACGAAGGCAGTTTAGCCAATTTAGCCATGTGTCATATTTCATTAACTCAATATTGTTTTAATAAAATGGGCATCACTATCGTTTGTTTTAATAGGATAAATAAGTTGATAAGTTTGTTGCTCTTTTGTTGACAAGTTAAAATATTTATTTCTAACAAAAAAATTTTTGACATATGTCAAATGAGACGTTTTTATTTACAATTATCAATCCTACCACCTTGTAAAATGTCTCCACAGCATTATGTTATACCCTGTAGATATCTAATGTTTCTGCATTCCTACATAGATTTGCTACCGAGCTGACAATATTTAATTTTTATATTATTAATATTTGAAATTACTTTCAAACCATCTGAATAATATTTTGATTCCGGGCAACTATCTATTTATCTTTTGTGATATAATTCTTCTTGCCTTTAGTTAATAGTCACACTAATAGCAATCCACCATCCGTCCAATTAGTAGTAGATAAATCATTTAAAAAAAACACAGCGGCTGTCATTTGAGACTGAACGATGGAAACAAGAGCTTCTCACGAATTATACTTCCCGTTTCATCATTAGTAATGCGCATAAATCTCAGGAGAATTAAAATAGTTGTCACTATTTTGTTAGGAATCAAGTGTTAATCCTAAATCCTAATATGTAAATTGATCCTTAATTTAAATTTAATTGCCAAATAAAGTTTGTTGAATAATATTTCGTAGAGGCGAGATGTAAAGACCGACATCTAGGAGTATAATATTTCGATCATAGTTCTCTTATTTAACATTGGGGCAATATTATAGCGAGGTCACATTAATTATAACATATTAAATTAGGGAAACAGAATTCAAGTAAATATATAAATATCACAGCATCTCCAGACTATTCATCAAAATAGCTGTTTCAATATAGTTAAACCAGTACGTATTTAAAATAGCATCAGTCGTGTACAAATGTAATAAATACACGGGCTATTCATGATTAATACACGATCACAGGGTTGTCATCAGTTTACAAGTCAACTCCCGCGTTTGAGTGCGAGCTTCTGGTATGAGGCTTTCGAGTGAAATAGCTCTCTCTATTGCCCTCTCTTTTTCGTATTGGCACGCTGTTTGTGCATTGCAGGCTACCTCCAGAAGTACAAGTTCTACAAAACGATAATTTTGTATTTATGCTCTTAATTTCATAAGATATATATATATATATATATATATATATATATATATATATATGCTCTAAGGTCTGATATTAAGTGAAGAATTTAACAAAGTCCAAATTCATTCCCCCTAATGATTTATCTCTCTTATGTTAAACAACGTTCATGTTACGGCTATTTCCTGTTATGCTCATTCATAACTAGAAATTTATCTAGAAAAATGAAATTTCAATATATGTATTTTATCTATTTTCATATGTGTCAGTGTGGACCACCGTTAAGAAGCTTTCAACATAATCTTATAGCTGTTGTATAGTCATCATGTTTTGTCCTAATTGCTCTAGGTTTTCATATACCATGAAAAATTTACTTAATCGAGTTAGATACAATAATAGTGTCCTTTCTTCTTTTCTTAGAATGCTGAAGAAAAATTACAAATATATAGCCACATTTGCTTAGCGGATAAAATTAACTGGAGTTGCTGTTATTGGTCCTTTATCTAAATATGCAACTGTCTAAGAAACGCTGAAAATGGGACTCTAGTTTTCAATAAAAATTTGGATCACTGTCATCAACAAGATAGCACATTCTCACTACAAGTTCAGGGAAGCACGTTCCTATACTGATTAATTATCCAAAAAACAAGTGGATTGGATGAAGAAATCATATCGGGTGTTTACTTGATTCACAAAATTTACGGTCCTTCATTTATTTCCATATGGTGACATTACCTGATATAACCAACCATTATAAATCAGGTTACGTCACTTGACTAGTTACACGAAAGTAGAGCGAAGAGGGTTGGTGCCGATATATTTTCTTTAAGAAATTTTTTAACCTCTTTTAGATCACTGTTACATATTGTCTAAGTGTTGTTGTCAATGGTTAAGAAACTACGGATTAAAAAGGCACAATTCTAGGATGTAAATTAAATTTT
Organism: Octodonta nipae; assembly: GCA_034190945.1. Taxonomy (NCBI): domain Eukaryota; kingdom Metazoa; phylum Arthropoda; class Insecta; order Coleoptera; family Chrysomelidae; genus Octodonta; species Octodonta nipae. Next base: position 132,585,265 of record CM067217.1, read on the forward strand.
CTTTAAACTGTGGTGTTATTTCCCAAGAAGCACTTAGACATTGAAAAATATGCCACAAGTATCATTCAGAAAACAACTGTTTACATATTCTTATCGTATTCTAAATAACCTGAACAATTCATTTGTGCTTAACGGCCAATTAGATATATAGGTATTTCTTTTATTCTTAATGATATTTTCATATTCCATATCTAATTAATGAAGCGAAAATCCTTGCAAATATAGAAATACTGATAAGACGGTTGACTAATACTTAAGAGTCTGACAAATTTAATAGTCAGCTATCCAACCGTTCTATTGCCCTCAATAAGCAAAGATAATAAGAATATTTATTTACACTAACGATAGTAATTATGAAATTTAAAACTTATGTTTTCGAACAGGTTTTTTTGGTAAATTCATTGGATTCAATGGAGTAAACGGAAACTGTTGTCAACTTTGTATTTATGCAGCTGTGGCGCACACCAAAGGTCAATGAATAAGTACCTTTAATTATTAGCGGGTTCATAATCTTTGATATATTGGGTTAGACATTTTAAAATGATCACTAAATAATTATTTTGTATTTTAAACATTTTTATACATTGTGACGTCTCTACTTTGTGTTTATGGATTTTTTGGGAATGTCACTACACTTGGGTAAATGAGATCTTATTTATAAAAATTTTCCAACATATCTGGTTCTTTTCAACGAAAAGCGTCTACATTTATTGTTCTTAATCACATCCCGTTTTCAATGGCAATTAAAAAATGAATAAACAAGTTATGATTTTTCGCAAGACAAATGAAACGTAGACATTGAAATTTTGAAAGCAAATAACTAAAAATATTCAAATACCTACTTCTGTTTGCTAGACAGGGTAGCACTAAAAATTGCTAAAGATTATACAAAAGTATTTGAGAGAGTTATCTTTAGAATTTTATTTTGGGCTCCTAGGTACGACTTTGTTATGAGCAGAGTTTCCATGAAAATTTGATTCTATTATAGTTACAAGGGAAAACCTGAGGAATACTTTATGAACTGCACCGAACAATTCTATACTGTTCAAAAACACATGAACATTAAATATTTCTTCATTATTTAACCTCAATAAGAAATGACTGATTTTCAAGCAAGCAGCAGTAATGTAATCGCTTTCTAGTTAGTAAAATTACTGCACTGCAAAAGGAGGAGGTTATCAGTTCGTCGCGTATTTTTTCACTTTTTTTTGTATGTATGTTACCCGATTTCTTCTAGGGTGGTGCACCGTTTTAATGCATAAGGTCTTGTTTAATAGAGTATATATCCGGATTGATGAAACTTCAAATTTTCTATTGGTAAAGTGATAAAATTTGTGAATGAACACATGCGTGCATGAAAATCGACCAATATCTAATATTTTAGTCGATTTTTCGATAACTCCTTATGGATGTGTATAGTTGTTTAACGTTTAATCTATTAAGTACTATCCTTAGGTGATCGCATATAATTTTCTGCGACGTGCAACTTGCAGTTTTGCAGAAAATAACCGAAAATTCCAAAATTCTAATCAAAAATTTTATCGAAATGACATAACGGACATTCTTCATAAATATTTTAATTCCAACGTAATAGTGCGGTAATTTTAGGCACTGGAAGTTTTAATTGCGAATTTGAAAATGTTCTATGTACATCTCAAGCATATAGGTAGTAAAGCATAGTATTTTCGGCTCCTTAAATCAATGAGTACCAAGCTCGTATTGTTTGTATTCCAGGCAAATACCTATTTAAATGCAAATTTTTCCATTTTGCGAAGACGGTGCTTTTGGTTTCTCCCGGCCTAATAGAAAATTCAGTGACAACACATGTCAAACTTTAAACTGATATTTGGTGCGTTTAGAGACAGGATGTTTAGTTATAGCAAACAAAATCACAAAGTAAAGTGATACAAGCAGTTGTATTTATATGAAGATTGAAATATAGGACGGACTATAATGATAGTGGTCAGTAGGTAGCCGTATATACAGGATGGTTGGAATATAGTGTGGACTGGACGTTTGGTGGTATAAAAATGTTGGAAAAAATGTGAAATTAAAATTATATAGGGTGATTATAAAACTGCTAGATGATGTGGACATAAGCAAATCATATACAGGATGGTTGAAGTATATGTTGAAGTTGAATTATCTTTATACAGTGTGATTAAAAAAATATTTATTTTATAGCCCATAAGCAGTTGCATAAATTGTAGAGAGAAATGAATGTTACACAGGGCGATAATACAAAATGTTAAAAATTAAATAATTTATGGGCTAGTGAACAAGGAGTTATATACTATGGTTGAAATATAGGACGGATTTGACTCCGTAAATATGGGATAGATTCTACTCCGTCCTATAGTTTACAGAAAGCAGCTAACAAATTTATGCTTGTCCGTGGGCAGTCGTATGTACAGGATGGTTGGTACATAGGTTGGAGTGGAATTATCTACAGTCATACAGGGTTGTCAAAAGAAATTGAAAAAAGGTTATATGGCGTTGTCCATAAGGCATAAATATGTTTTGGGCTTATTAAGTCAACGCGTACATTTTGTTCGTAAACATTTACCTGTCAATTTAAATGAAAACGTATCATTGTGTAATGTTGAGACTTTCGATTTTACCTGGTCCTGTCTATTAAGGTTATACATACAAAATAAAAATAAAGAATGAAAACTACCTGAGTTCAAAAAAACTAAAAAGTTGAAAATAAAACATTTTTTAAAAAAATATATAACCGACTTCCACCTATCACTAAAAAGCTAAAAATAATTATAAGAAAATACAACTCTAGCAAATAAATTACACATACAATGTTGTTAGGTACCTACCCAGGAAGTAAAAAATGTAAACATTAAAAGGTGTTCATTCTGTACAAATTAATTACCTACCAATCTAGTATATTTTTGAAGTCGGTGCCAAGCAACAATCAAGTATGATGAATTAGTAGATCAGTACGCAATGAAGGATTTTAGATTTGCTTGGAACCGGCTTCAAAATATACTCTATTGGTAGGTAATTAATTTTTATATAATTTTTTAAAAAATGTTTATTTTGGAATTGGCATTTCTTTATGTATTTTTTGTTTTCATTTGTTCAAAAATTTAGAGGCCGACAAGTTTTTTCAAATTAAAACCTTTTATTTTATGTAATTTTTTTGGAGTTTGTGCTGATTTTCAACATAAATATACTCGTATACCTCTGACGCAGACCCCTCAGGAGGCATTTGAGTAACTGGATAAACCACCTAAGCAGGAAAAGGAAAGACATATTGGACACGTATATGGAATCAAAATGGTTTTTAAGACCAGTAACACATTGAGGAGCATGATCACCAAAACAAAGCCCGATAATCATGCAGAACTAAAAAACTGTATTTACAGCATACTCTGTGAATGTTACAATCTCTACATTGGGGAAGACTAAGCGACCACTGGACACCAGGGTTAAGAAGCACCGCATAACTACTCAAAGGAGGGAGTTAACAAAGTTTGGATTAGCTTATCACGCATGGACACAATAACATCTACTGGGATCAGGAAATGGTAATTCACAAGGAAGACCACTGGTGTATAAGAAAATTCATAGAAACGGCATACACAATCTGGAATGAGAACATAATTAGCGAGCCAAGCGTCCAAATTAAAAATGTTTGAAGACCTCATCTTGAGCCACAGCCGCTACGCATCACCGACAACAAATCGTCAGGTACAGCGACGCTGATTGGACCAGACAGGGAATTAAGCGACCCAATGATCATGACCGGTTAAGGATGTAAATAGGGCGGATAATCTAAATTTCACATCATTCACATGATGACGATAGCAGATCCAAAACTATTGACACGTTGTGAGATCAACCATTTCCAGACAATGGAAGTAAAAGGAAACTTCGAGGGACAAGTTACATTGTCTACCAGCTTCCGACTAATAATGAAAGTATGTATCTTCAGAGAAACACTAAAGTTCCCGAACACCACCATCAACATAACATACCAACGACCCGTCACACGTAATGACAAAATACCTACCACCCATACACTTCTTTATCAAACGGAATATTCAGGAGAATAGAAGAGTTGCCAGGAAGAAAGCAATTATCTTTGACTATTCTAATCTATATAATAAGGTTTTAACAATTATATAATTACAGTGATTTCTTGCTTCTACAAACTGTTGGTTTAAAATTTTCCGTCTAAGCATTCTATCTATCGTCTTTCATACCAAATTAATTATTCCCATTCTAGACATTTCCCGGTAGACTCATACTTACGATTAAACTAACCAAGATTTACCTCTGAAACTCACATTGTGCCAATTATCAAGGTTTTTGGAAACGCAGTCAACGCACTACTGCTATTAAATGAAGTTATTAGGTTTGGAAATGAAATGATTATTTATTAATGCTTTTCCCACAAAATAAACCTTTATTAGACAAAAATAAGGACAAAAGGTGTTTTTCATTATGCTTTTAAAAAATCTTCTAACAAAGCATGTTAAAGCATAACGGAGAAAGGCGCTTTTATGCAGCAAATTTATTACTTTGCATATCCTTTGTCTGCTCGTTTTACAATTCTGCCCTCAAGAAGTCATTTTAAAACCATTCGTCTCCACAAACAGAACAAAATATATATTTTGGAATACATAAAGTCCACTGTAAATTTAACGATGTCGTTAACAAGTGTTAGTTGCTCTTAATAAACTGAAGAAACTGAGTTCATAGTCAATAACTTTTAATTGTATCTCCGCCAATTTATACTTTATATTCGAATATAGCGCATTGCCGAGACGGTAAAACCATATTATAACAAAATGTTTAGAAGCGACATTTCAACTTTTACAATCGGAAGATTTATGTGCCGACAGCACTAAATTCTATAACTGATTTAAAATAAATCTTCTATATTTAAGGTTATAAACCTAAAAGTACTCTATAACGCTCCCTTTTATTGCTATTCTATTAGAAAACCATTCTAAAATTTTAAGGGTTCCATTATTCTACAAATCGTAGCAGAGAATTCACAAATGCGATAAAATAATCCAGTGAACTATTAAGTATAAAGTCCAGGACAAAAATAAATTATGAAACGTTACATTCAACTCAGTTTTATGGTAAATAAAGAAATATTTGAAAAATTCCTATGTCTATCAAGTGAAAACTTCTTTCATATAGACTTTATAACGGCAAAATCCCACTCGTTGTTGGGGGGTATTCATTATAGTGATAATGCTAACTTAGATGAGCGCTTTTCAGAAGTCCGTTTTGGCCAGCTGTGAACACCTCAGATAGGGCCTCAGGCAAACACAAACATAGTTATGTACAGCAAGAATAAGAACAAAAATAAATTTACAACTATATTTACAGATATAGAAATAATGGCAAAGTCAACTACAATTTTATTTTAAGTTCAATGGTCCAGTTTGATGAAAATTTTGGATAGTAGTAAATAACTTTTGACTTATCTGGATAGTTATTCTCCTGGGATGACCTGAATGTGCAGTTACTCAGCCATAGTGGAACCAGGTCGGTCAATTTAGAGGGTTCTGAAGCCTTCTGGGTAGTAGTTGGCAGAATCAAGTGGAGCTTCTATGATAATTTAGCAGGAGTAAATAGTCTCCCGCTAGTGTGGTGGGTGCTACTCCTCTCGTTTCCTCGGGCGCAGCCCAATTTCAGTGCGTACAGAAAAAGATAAATACGAGGAAAATAGTAACTTCCTGCCCCTTGAATGGACTTGCTGAACTCCTCCAAATTTTTTATTCGACCCCGGTTCGAAACTTAGATAAGATAAGTCACTGGAATGTCAGTTCAATATGGCTACCGAGTCTCTGTTTACACTCACACTATTGTCCAAGAGTATGACGATAAAGTTATTAGTGAATTACAAATAAAATCAAACTACAGTAACAAAACTACTTCTTGCTTTTACAAGAGAGGTACACTAGGGTAATACAATGGTGATTACAAAACTCAAGGATCAATTTATCATATGCAACACAAAGATATATACAGGGTATTCCATCTCAAACAAGCCACCTTGAATATCTTGGTTCTTTTCAAAACTATTGCAATAAGAAAAAACAGGTCGATTTTAGTTTCGAGGGGAAAATTTTTTGAGGGGAATTAGCACTTGCGTTCATTCAACATAAACAGGCCAATTCAGTGACCTTAAGATTTGAGATAGGGAAAATAGGTGTTGTCGTATATCATTTGAAAGCCCTTGTTACGGATTATACCGTCATAATAAAATTTTCTATTGCTATTCCTGTTCATGTAACAGAAAACCTAACGGACCTAATAGTAAAACCGGATTATTAAATTAAAAGTTTTTACTGCATGGAAAGTATTAAAAAGGAGTTTTTTTAAAGTACGCTCTTAAACTATCCTGTTTCACTGCCGCACCCTGTAATAACACACAATAATTTTTATTTAATTTTAATTTTATTCGATCATTTGAAGCATTGTACAGTTATCTGTAATGTTATTACTTTACTGATTTGTTGAAAATTTAAAAGATAATTATGGTATATACATTGCAAGTACGTGTTGAGCTGGTAAGTCTTTATTACCAAAATCAAAATTGTGCTCGATCTGCTGCAAGGGTTTTTATCCAAAACCATCCCGAACGTAACGTTCGTCATAAATACCTATTGGAGTTGATTTTCAAATTTGTTGAGACTGGCTCGGTAATGAATAAAAAAGAGGTCCCATTGGAATTGTAAATGATGAAGGGGTAGCTGTGGATACATTAAACCATGTCCACCTAATACCAAACACGCAGTCTGTGCAGCAAATCTCTGCAGCTTCCGGTATTAGCAAAACTAATGCTTTTAGATTTTTGCATAAGTACAAATTCCATTCGTACAAAAGTAAATTACTTCGTGAATTGAATGAGGATGATTGGGATCGAAGGCAAGAGTTTTGCGAAATTATGACCCAACGTATGATCGAAAACCCGAATTTCTTGTATAATGTTTGCTTTTCGGATCAGTGCATTATTTCACTTCATGGGGAAGTTAACGGACATAACTGTAGATTCTGGAGCGATACAAATCGTCATTTATTTCGAGAAACTCATAGTCAACATCCGGTAAAACTAAAAGTTTGGGCAGGGATTTTGGAAGATCATATAATTGAACCCCTGTTTATTCCTAGATATTTAAATGGTGAAATTTATTACAATATATTGGAAAATGAAATTAATGCATTGACAATAGAAAAATTAGAAAATGATAATCTACTACATGAAGAGCAATTGCATTTCCAACAAGATGGAGCTCCTCCTCAATACGCCGCAGTAGTTCGTCAATACCTCGATTTGTAATACCCTGGTGGTTCGATTGGAATCAGAAAATTTTTGGACGAACTACATCAACGAGTCATAGCGGAGTGTCGTCAGATAACACCGACTATGCTGAACCATGTCAGAGACGGCTTTCAGTCAAGGTTGTACTATTGTATGAAAGTCAATGGAAGACACTTTGAACATTTGCTTTAGATGCATGGTATTGTAATGAAAATTAGGTTTTGTTAATACTCTTTTGTTATTACATGTACAGAAATTGCAATAAAATTTTTTATTACGACGGTATAGCCCGTAAAAAGGGCTTTCAAGTGATATACGACAACACTTATATTTCCTATCTCAAATCTCAAGGTCATTGAATTGGCCTGTTTTTGTTAAATGTGCGCAAGCACTAATTCACCTCAAAAAATTTCTCCCACGAAACAAAAATCGACCTGTTTTTTCTTATTGCAATAGTTTTAAAATTAACCAAGATATTCAAGGTGCCTCGTTTGAGATGGAATACCCTGTATATATAACAGATTTGATCAAGAACTCCACGATACTAGAAAATTACTTTTGCTTGCAAAATAACCGTTATCCTCTAACTAGGACGAGATTTACTTGTTAAAATTATTCAAATGTTTAACCAAAAGATCGTACTTTGTTTTTGATCGTACTGGTGAACTAATACAAGAAATCCTATAGCCATATACACTATACACAGTTTCTCAAGAAGTTCAACTATTAGGGGTTTCTAATCGGTTGTAGTAGTTTTGTATGTAAACTGACGCAACAGTACGATTTATGGATCACAAACGATGAATTTATATTCACAGACTTGCAAGATACACATGTACAAATGTAGCCAAAAGTAGTTATCAATAATTATAGTTTTCAAATAATAACACTTCCCTTCCTGAATATTCTACAAATAAAATATGTGGACATCAATATATTTAATTTAGGTCTTAAACGATCCGTGGGTTATCCGGAAACAGTATATTGTTTGACCTACTATTGTGCCTTACTTTGCGTTGTCAAAATGATTGAGACGAGCAAATATTTTTGATAATTACAAGATGTGTATAAAACGTGTAGCCAAAAGTAGTTATCATAATCAGTATTTATAAATAATAACCCAATATTTTTAAAAATTTGTTAACATTATTATATGGAGTTGTTATTGTTTATTTATTTATCCTGTTTAATGTATTCCATCAAATATTAAAGATACAAAGTGGAAAAAATGTAACGTACGTAAACGCCTATATTCAAAAAGGAAATTTTATAAATACATGAACAGATTTTTATTGCAAAATGATATTCAGTTGGGAAAAATATAAAAAAGCAATCTTAATATATGTTTTAATAATTATCACAGCAAATTTCAAATTATTCTGACCAAAAAACGGCTGCAACCGATCATTTATATTCGTGAACATCTGAAAACATGTTTTCTTAGAAAGTAGCATTAAAACAAGAAGATTTTTTAAGTGCATAACATCCTTGTGAAGAAACCATGTCAAGCTAAAACCGACTAAGCAGCAAGTACTGTGGAATTCCCGTGGTCAGAACGTATACTTACTGATCAATATCTTCTAAGGATATTTTTATACTTATTTGCCATGTTAAACGGGATTTAGAAAATGACAACCTACAACTGTATTATATCGTGAAAAAGATTGTCCTTTATATTTTTCTATAATGTGAAGCCATTTTTAACCGACTTCTAAAAAAGGAGAAGGTTATCAGTTCATTGGCACGTTTTTTTTTATATATGTTCAGTGATTATTCAAAAACGGATTGGGCAATTTTGATGTTTTAAATGACACTGTATTAAGGAATATTACAGAAAGGTACCATATAATTTTCTATAACGTGAGATTTACGGTTTTCCAGAAAGTAAGAAAAAGCAGTAATTAAGGGACTACACTTCAGTGAATTTCAATGAATCTAGACAGTTTTCCCTAAAACGGCTCAACCACTTTGAATTTTTTATAAATTTTGTTCTTCAAAGAGATGTTCCAGCTTGATTTCGTATAATTTTCTATCACGTAAACTACACCGTTTTTCTGAAAATCGTTAAAATATGTGGAAAAAACCGTACACATCAACGTAAAGTTCAAATTTTCATCACAAATAACTAGTCAAGAGCAATGAAAGTATATCGTACAAGGTGTTTGTAACAATTTTCATTTTATAGGGCTTACAGTCCAATGAAATGGCACAAGATATTCCATTAGTCCGTCGAAAAGAAAAATTGTTAGGTGTACAGTATACAGTGCTAGGTGTGGGTGTGTGTGCGTATATCGAAAATTCAAACAGGAAGCAATGTGCGCAATTGAAATATAGGGCGAAGTAAAATTACAGTTAGACAGGTGAGTTCTTACAAATAATATATGTGATATTAGGTGGTACATAAGCAGTTCCATGCATAGGATGGTTGAAATATAAGGTGGAATAGAATTAAAGTTATACAGGATGATTCAAACATTTTTGGTGGCACATACGTAGAGTGAACTAAAACTATGGATAAAAAATCATATAAAAATGTTGAAATAAGCAATGCAGTAAGGACAATCGAGTTATAGGGCGGAGAGTTCCTAAAATGTTAGAAGCAATTGCATATACAGGATGATTGAAATAAAAGGTGGAATGTGATTATAGTTATACAGGGTGTCTAAAAAATGTTATTTAGTGTGGAACGTAAGTAGCTGCTTATACTTAAAATATGGGTTTGCGTAAATTTATAGGTATACAGGGTGATTTCAACAATAGAAAAATATAAACAGTCAATAGGCAGATTATTAATGCAGGGCGGTTGCAACCTCGTGTTGAGTTGAATTGTAGTGGTACAGGGTGGTTCAGAAAATGATGGACAAATAATTTATATTGGATGACCAATACACAGACACGTATACAGGGTTGTTGCAACATAGGATGAATTAGAGTTACACTTACAGTAAGTGGTTCAAATAATAAAAGAGATAAAAAATATGTGGATAATTAAGAAAAAATATAAATTAGCGAAAGAGGGATAGATAAGAATACCCTAAAATAATCAATAGAGTTGTATCAGATACAAAAAGAATATATGCCAGAAAATAGTAATTGATTGTACACGGTTTCTAAACGGTTCTTATTTGTCGGTTCTTTTTTAAATATAAATTATCCAGAAAGAATGGCATTCAAATACAATTAATACCGCCCAATTTCTCTGGAAAATTCTATTAAGGGACATCCCATGGTCATCTCATGTGGGTATTGATCGAGGATTTGCAATATGCCAGATGCGGATCTAGAGTAGTCTACTGTTTTGTAGACGTAATTATTTTCCACATTTTTACTGTCATGTCACCCTGTAGGTGGGAACCTCCTGACATGTGTGATTTCAAGAAATGGGTGAGAAAGCCTATAAAACGATATGTAAAGAAGTGTCAGACTTACATTTCCTATCAAATGTAATCTGTAGCAAAAAATAATTATTGACAGTTAATATTTCTAAAAAATATATGAGAGTTTGAAATAGAAAATCACAAAATGAGTATAATTAACATTTTTATTAAAACAATAATATTTAGTATCATGAATTTCAGCGTGAAATAGGTATAATTATTTACGAAATATATGGAGTTGATTTGTGTATGTTGCTACTCATTCCACTATACCGCCTGAAGCTAAACAGTTTTTTTGGATTCTAGATTAAGAAACCAAATTGCCTTAATTGGAACAGCTATACTATAAAATGCATACAATATAGAAATGTTTTATCCTGTTGTCAACTTTGAAGTAAGGCCATATTTGAATGTTCTAAGACATGTTTATATTTCCGTTTCTTCAATTCTTTTCAGCCTTATTGTACGCTCTTTACTGAGCATAGGCCTCTCTCAGTTCTCTCCTGTTCTTCCTCTATTTAGTTCTAGTTACATGTTCTTCGAAGCTGCGCCACTGTTTGCATTATGTCGACGACCTTTGTCTGTTTTCAGAAATACTTATTTTTTATGTTTCTGAAGGAAAAGCACATTATGGCAGTTTCCTTTGCTCTTTGTTTTGTCCTTAACTTGTTGGCTATTTGTTGTGTAACAGCCCGTATTTGATCACATTTGAGGAATATTTTTGTTCTTGAATGTTTTACAGATTCGTCCTTATTCCAACTTTCACTGATATGAGTTCCAATTCTATTATAATTTGTTCGAGTTCGTTTTCGGTATATACAAATAGTACAAGTTTAGTAAACTTTTTCCTCGAAGTTTCCTTGGACTTCCATCGTCTTGAAGTGGTTGATCTCACAACGTTTCAATAGCTGAGTATCTGCTATCGTCATCAGGTGAATGATTCACCTATTGAAACGTTGTGAGATCAACCACTTCAAGACGATGGAAGTCCAAGGAAACTTCGAGGAACGAGTTACATTGTATACCAACTTCAGACTAACTTTAGTAAACTTCATGTGGCTTAAGCGTAGAACTGTGGCATATTAAATATCCCCTTGCCGTTCTCCTCTGATACTGGAATAAGTTTGGTACCATCGTATTGTCGTATTATCGCTGTTGCATTATTGTAGATTTAGTCAATAAGAGGTTTTTTAATAGAATGCAATAGCCATAAGTATAGGTAAGTTGATATCAAGAAATTTAAAACTTAAATTGGGAAATATTCACAAGCATTTATTTTTCTTTAAATAGGACTTCCAAGATAACCATTGTGAACCCATTTTTATTCGGTATCATTTCCTATCTACTTTTCACTTATTTTAATGACTACATTTTTTTGTCTTTTATTTTGATTTTCTTATTTTTTTGCTGTAAGTCTTCTTTAGTAATGACACTGTAATCTGAATTGCGTTTGGTTTTGTAATCAACACATAATTAAAAGCAATCAATGTAAATCATATTCTGTTAATTGACAAAACACATACTAATAGACTAAGTATATGTACATTGTACATATATTCAATATGCATCAACATTTTCAAACAATAACTATAAAATCGATTTGATAATAATAGTCCATTGTTAAAATATTCTGCGTGCTCGACTCCTTTCTGCTCAAGTTAGTTATTTATATTCTTCGAATTGTCGGCTCGTTCTGTCGAGAAATTTTCTCTGCCATATTTTTTATCCTATTGGCATTTTTGAGGAATGTTCAAGAAAAAGTTTCAGGAATAATTGGTCGCTATAATTATTTGGAAAAATACTTTAATTACTTTATATTTAATAACATGAGAATACATAATATTTTATGAAATATTTTTGCCAATTATATATTTTTATAATTTATTTCTGCACATATCATTGATTCACTAGCCCGTTTGAGAGTATTGTTTGTTTTGCTAATAAGATAATGATCAAATACCCTGCTCAACAAATAAAGTGGACAATTTTAGGTCTCCTCAAATTTTCAATAAATGAAATAATGATAAATCTGTATAATCGGTTTCTAAGTATTTCAGATTTTTTGGATGTTGACATTGGCAGTTGTGAAGCAATGACTTTTTTTTTTCTATCTAGAACAATTAGTGGGAGAGCTGAATGGCAGTTTGATTAAATTTTTTAAAATATGTGTATATATATCTATATATATATATATATATATATCTCAGTTCCCCGTAACAACGCATTGAGAAGGCCAAGTGAGACTTTGGCGAAACGTCTGCAGGATTCAAACACGAATCAATATGACGAACGGATAAATATTTTTTCACATTGTTTCATCCGTGAAACCCTACGACTAGACATATATATATTAAATTATATCAATAATATTAATTTCATATTTTACATTTTCTTATAATTGCCATTTAGAATGGGGTTTGAACGAGACCCTGAGAGGTTTAAATTCTTGGAAACATACAAATATTTCTGCAGTTTCTCCAGGTGAGGTGTAAATACAAAGTAAATATGTCAAGATTATTATTTATACAGCAATAAACTAGTAATTAAAAAACAGTAATTTTCAATGTATAAAATAAAACCTCAAGAATTACCGAAATCTTATAAACGTAACAAATGCCTGTTACATAAAATTTAATATCAACTATTATTATAATTTACTGTTGAGTGCCAGATAAAATCAAAATATTTATTTAATTACTCAAATTTGGATTGTTGTCAAAAACTATAAAGCTGTGATATTGAACTCAAATGTGGGTCACATTTTAACTAATAATAATCCTTAATAGAGAGCAAAGTTTACAAAATACTGCTTTATTTAAAATGTGCAGCAGCCAGTAATAAGGTCCCACTCGAAATTTGCAAATAAAATGTTCTCTTTCTCGTACAGTCCATATTTCTGTTGTCGTTTGAATCCTTTGTAGGCGTTTTAAAGTGACACGTGCTGACATTTATAATCTTTAAATCTCCATATCTCCGCTTATTTATTAAACATTAGCATTTTCTGTACAACTTCTAGGTGTAACATGGTTAATCTGGTCTATAAATTTGTCTAACACCGAGATTGAATTGTTGGCATAATGGACAGTAATCAATGTAAAGTATCGTGGTTCTGTACTACTAACATCTAACTGGACTTTCAAGGCAACTCCCTAATTCAGTGATCACAGTACTTAATCTTAGATGTCATGTATTTGAAAATTGCCGTACTATAGTACTTATGTAGTATTGTAAACTAAGTATTGCTCTCGGTAGTCGCTATATCAAAATTTTTAAATTAAAACTCCAAAATATTTCAGTATTAAGCATCTATTAAGAACGAATGAATTTTTAACCGACTTCCTAAAAGGAGGAGGTTAACAATTGGTCGCGTATTTTTTGTTTTTTTTTTGTTGTATGTATGTTACCTGATTTCTTCCCCTCTGATGAACCGTTTTAAATGAATATGCTCTTGTTTAATAGAGTATGTATCCGGATTGGTGAAACTTTAAATTTGGGAAAAGAATTCTATTGGTAAATTGATGAAATTTGTGAATGAACACATTCGTGTATGGAAATCGACCAATTCCCTATCATATTGGTCGATTTTTTGAAAACTCCTTATGGACGTGTATAGTTTCGTAACGTTTAATCTATTAAGGAAGATCCCTAGGTGATTTCATGTAATTTTCTGCGACATGCAACTTGCTGTTTTGCAGCAAATCGCCGAAAATTCCAAAATCGTATCAAACATTTCATAGAAATGACAAAGTGGACATTTCCTCATAAATATTTTAATTCCAACCTAATAGTGCGGGAATTGTAGGCACTGGAAGTTTTAATTGTGAATTTGAAAATTTTCTGTGTATATCTCAGGCATATACCTATATGTATAGCATAGTACTTTCAGCTCCTTAATTCAATGAGTACCAAGCTCGTTTTGTATGTATACCAGGCAAATACCTATTTAAATGAAAATTTTTCCATTTTGCGAAGACGGTGCTTTTGGTTGTCATATTTTCCTGGCCTAATTGAAAATTCAGTGACAACACATGTCAAACTCTAAACTGCTATTTGGTGTGTTTATACACAGGGTGTTTAGTTATAGCAAACAAAATAACAAAGTAAAGAAAGTGATAGAAGGAGTTGCATTTATATGTTGATTGAAATATAGGACGGAGTAGTGGTCCATAGGCAGCCGTATATACAGGATGGTTGGAATATAGGGTGGAGTGGACGTTTGGTGGTATAAAAATGTTGGAAAAAATGTGAAATTAAAATTATATAGGGTGATTAAAAAACTGTTATATTATGGATGGTTGTTGAAATATATGCTGAAGTTGAATTATATTTGTACATTGTGATTAAAAAATTAATTATTGTATAGCACATAAGAAGTTGCATAAAGTGTGGAGAGGAATTAATGTTACACAGGGCGACAATATAAAATGTTAAAAATGAAATAATTTATGGGGTAGCCTACAAGGAGTGGAGGACATATATACTATGGTTGAAATATAGGACGGATTTGACTCCGTAAATATGGGATGGATTCTACCCCGTCCTATAGATTACAGAAGGCAGCTAACAAATTTAGGCTTCTCCGTGGCAGTCATATGCAGAGGATGGTTGGTACATATGGCGGAGTGGAATTATCTATAGTTGTACACAGTTGTCAAAAAAAGTTTAATAAAGATTACATGACGTGGTCCATAAGGCATAAATATATTAAGTCAAGGCCTACTAGTATATTTTGTTCGTAAACATTTACCTGTCAATTTAAATGAAAATGTATCATTGTGTAATGTTGAGCCTTTCGATGTTACCTGGTCCTGTCTATTAAGGATATACATACACAATAAAAAATAAAAAATGAAAACTACCTAAGTTCAATAAAACTGAAAAGTTGAAAATAAAACATTTTTAAATAAAATATAACCGACTTCCACCAATAACTTAAAAGCTAAAAATAATTATAACAAAATACAACTCTAGCAAATAAATAACACATTCAATGTTGTTAGGTAGAAGAAACAATCAAGTTTGATGAAGTATTAGATAAGTACGCAATAAAGGATTTTAGATTTGCTTGGCACCGACTTCAAAAATATACTAGATTGGTAGGTAATTAATTTGTACAGAATGAGCACCTTTTAATGATTACATTTTTTACTTCCTGGATAGGTACCTAACAACATGTGTTATTTATTGTTGTATTTTGTTATAATTATTTTTAGCTTTTTAGTTATAGGTGGAAGTCGGTTATATATATTTTTTAAATGTTTTATTACATATACTATTAATCTGCTTGATTGCCGGTTTAGTTATTTTGTTGGGTCTAAATATTGTAACCAATAGTACCGGTAAAACATGTCCCTGCGTTCTGTAATCATCAAATGATGTAAAATCGTATAAAGCAATCATTCTTATGGTCACAGTCTTAAAGCAGAAGCTGGGGTTCACAAGATTGATTGACTTCAATAATAGAGGTAAACTATTTAATTCATTATTGACAATAAATCTTGTTATTGAATGTGCGGATAGAAGAAAAAATGTTAGACTAAAGTTATCAGATAATGAAATATATGATACTTTTGTGGGGTAAAATTTGTCCCCAAAATTCTTCGTCATTGTTGTGAGATCGAACCCACAGAAATTCATATTACTTAATAATTACCATTTTTTCTCAAGTTGTTTTCATTTCCTTGGAGTCGTAAGTTTGCAATTCTGGGTTGTAAATCTATCAATTAAAATTATAAGTATGGTTCAATTAGCCAATTCATGTCGACTTTGTTACTTTTGACGGTATGGTCTAAATTTATGTCTTTGCATTTTTAGAGACCTCATTTCATGCAATTGGATAAAGTTACAAAAATCGTGAAACTATTTACAGATATCCTGATCGCTTTAAAATGATGCAGCAATGCATAAGATTGTATATGTGGCGGCCATTGTACCCTTGTATTCCATTGGCGCCACCATGCGGTTAAGCTTCCGTAGAATCTTCCTCATAACTCGTTATATATGTAACGTTTCGATATTAATATAATTTGCTGTAGAGTGTTACCAAATTAGCAGATTTTTATGAAAAATATAAATTATCTTTTTTTTTAATTTGGTTAGGATACATTTTCGAATATATAATGTCATACAACATTTAAAATACACAGATAATAAGAGGATATGCCTATTCTACATTTTCTAAATTTACTGTCACTAAATGATCATTATTTTTAACTTTTTAGTTATACTTGGAAGTCGGTTATTTATTTTTTTAAATAATGTGTTATATTCTTTAAATAATAGTTATCGCCGATCTGATAAATATTGGTTATTCCAACTTAAATTTAATTGAAGTTATTAGCATCTATACTATTATAAAATTGTAAGTTTGTCTGTTTGTTTGTTTGCTTGTTTGTTTTTGTTTGTTTGTTTGTTTGTTCGGGCATCACGTAAGATCTACTGAACTGATTTTGCTGAATCTTTTTTTGTTGCAAAGTTTGACTTAAAATCTGCTAGACATTTTATCTCCCTAAATTGAGAGAAACGGTAGATATATATATATAGAAAAAACTTCTACCATGTTGGGTAATACAATTTCTCAAATGGTTCCACCGCCCGCACAAAATATTAGATATTGGCATCAGCTTAGCTTTTATTCAAAATTCACATTGTGCCAATGCAACATGTTTCGATTTAACACAAATCAACTGATATAACGAGCGTAATTTTACAGGGTGTTCTGTATTATAGGAAACTTAGAGCGGCCTAGATTTAAATGGATTTAAAAAATCTAAAAAAAAATTATGTTTGGTGTCCTCTAAGCAGCTGCATATATACAATGTGGTTGAAATAAGGGAGAGTGGAATTAGTTATGCGGGGTGGTCTAAAAAAGTTATATTGTTTGGGCCATAAACCGTTCCATAAACCAAGTGGGTGAAAAAGGGTAGAATATTTATACAGTTTGGATAAAAAATCTTAAAAAAAAATGTGTTATGTAAGCAATTATGATCCTTGAATTATGTTCATAATAAGCTATTTGTTAGAAGGAGCTGTTTATACAGGGTGTTTGAAATATAAGATGGAGAGAAATTATAGTTTATGTTGAGGTTAAAAACTTGTTTTATATCCACAAGCAGTTGCATATATAGGATGGGTGAAATATGTATTGTATGTATATATTTCATATATGCAACTGCTTGTGGATATAAAACAAGTTTTTAACCTCAACATAAACTATAATTGTGGATAGCTGTAACTACAGCTATACAGGTGGGTTTAAAAAATAAGTAATGTAATGATCTACAAGCTGTTCCATTTACCAGATGGTTGAAGTATAGGGTAGGGTAGTAGTTGCATATAAAAGGTTGTTGAAATATAGGGTGATGTAGAGTTATAATTATACAGGGTGGCTAAAAATGCTAGAAAAATTTTGTTATATAGAAGTTACATATATTGAGTACCTGACACATGAGGCGCAGTAAAGTTATAGTTATACAGTGTGATTCAAACAAGGTTAGAAAACCTTGTAAATGAAGGGTGGTTTAAATAAAGTGTGGAGAGAAATTATACTTTATTAAGTCGTTGAAAAAATATGCGGAAAAATTTTCTAGTTCATAATAAGTTGAGCAGATGGGATAGCTGAATTTATAGGGTGGAGAAGAGTTATGGTTAATTATTTAAAAAATGTTATATTAGTTAACCAATAAGCAGTAGCGGTAGTTGTAAAACATACAATGTGATTCAGAAACATGCTGAAAAAAATTGTTATATACGGTGCCCAATAAGCAGTTGCGGTTTTGGTGAAGTATATTGGGCGTTGATTGGATTTATAGTTATTCAGGGTGGTACAAAAAATGTTATACTGGGTGGCCGATAAGTAGTTGCATATACAAGGTGGTTGAAATAGCCGGTGGAGTAGAATTATAGTTAAGCAGGTTAGATATATTTTGTTGTAGGGTAGAACATGAGCTGTTGCATATATGTAAGATCTGAAATATGCATCGAAGTAAAATTATATGTAGTTCATACGGTGTGTTTAAAACAATGTTAGAAAAAGCTGCATATAAGGGGTGGTTGAAATGTATTTCAACCAGGGTGGAGACAAATTATACTTCAAAAATAGTTATATAGCGTAGTCCATAAGCAGTTGCATATATAAGATAATGAGTGGACCAGAGTTGTAGTTAAGTGTTTAAAAAATGTTATATTTGGTGACCCCTAAGCAGATGCACAACAGTGTGGTTGAAATATTTTGTAGAGTAAAATCATGGTTATACAGGGTGGTTCAAAAATAAGTTGTAATATTTGACAAATTGGCAGCATTGTATACAGGATGGTTTTAATGTAGAGGGAGGTAGACTTAGTTATACAAAGCGGTTTAAAAAAATGTTGTATAAAATGTTATATAAGGTGGCCAATAAGCAGATGCAGTTTGGGTGAGTCTTTAAATAAAAGTTGGGTGTTAGGGTGCAAAACTGTGTTTTTAAATTTGTGACACACGAAGGGTTCCACCGGTATTTCCATCATGGTAGATCTAAAAAAGTTTAAAAAATATTGTTATATAGGGTAGACCATGAACAATATCTGAAATATGGGGAGAAGCAAGATTATAGTATTAGAATGTGTTTAAAACTACATATAAAGGATGATTAAAATATAGGGTAAAGAGAAATTATACTTTAAAAGGTGGTTCATAAAATATCAGAAATAATTTTTATACAGCGCAGACCATAAGCAGTTGCATAACTGAAATGTAGGGTAGAGAAGAGTTATGGTCAGGTGTTCAAAAAGTTATATTGGGTGACAAATGAACAGCAGTATATACAGAATGGTTGTAATATAGGGTGAAGTATGGTTACAGTTATTCTAGGTGATTAAAAAATGTCGAATAAAATTGTAATATACGGTCGCCCATAAGTACTTGCAGTTTGGGTGAAATATATTCGGGATTGGTGGATTTATAGTTGAGTAGGGTGGTTTAAACAAGTCAGAAATTTTTTTATTTAGGATAATCCATATGTTTCATAAGTTATTTCTTATTGCGAAGCTTGAACATTACGCAAGCGGGTGAAACCGGAGGTAATGGCTAATATAATAATAAAACTAATATTTCAAATTAATTATAGAGATTTCAAATTCGATAGCTTAAACTGATTCTTGAGGCCTAACTATTTGTTCAGTAGTCAAAGCATAAAGACTATCTCTCAATTCGTGATAAGTAGCCTTATTTGTCAAGCTTAGAGTTACTTTCAAAGGTGTAAAAACCTCAGAATGCCTTCGGTTTAATGTTTTATGCCTTTTTATGAATGGCTTTTTTAACTAACTAGCTGTAGCCCAGTGGTCGAAATTCGACCAATTGTGTCAATATCTCTGGCAGGTTAAGTAACCTGAAAATCGTATCGGGACATTCTATCCTAGGACCTTAGGGAGAACAGCAATTACACGGAACGGATCCAGATTCCGAACCTCTGTGTGATAGTTTCCTCGAAAATCCTAGATGTCGGTCTTACATCTCGCTTCTACAAATAAGTAAAGAAATTCAATTTTTTTGAGATCTAATTCTTAGGAAATTATTTGTGTTCAAATTCGTAATTCTTAATTTAATATGACAACAAAGCAACCGCTAATGGGTTACCATACATATTTATTTTTTCTAACCTGTCTGTATAGCTATAATTGCACTCAATTCTCAAACATTTATTAAAATCCTCATTATAATAATTCCATCTCATTATATATTTCCACCATCCTGTATATGCAACTGCTCTTGGACCACGCATAATATTTTTTAACATTTTTGAACCACCCGGTAAACCATTCTGTATATGCCACTGCCTATAAGCCACGGTATTTACTCTTTTTGTTTATGAAATTTTTCACTCTTCTGTAACTATAATTCTACTCTGACCCATATTTCAATCATCATAAATATGGAACTCTTCGTGGGCTACTCTATAAATCATTTCCGTTTCTAACATTTTTTATCATCATCCTGTATATCTATAATTCCTCTCACCCTATATATACAACTTCTTATGCGTTACAAAATGTTGCATTTCCATTTCCGCCACCCTGTATATGCATCTCTGTATAATACTCATTGCACCACCCTGTATAACCGTAATTCTACTGCACCTTCTATTCCAAGAACCCTGTAAATTCAACCGCTAATGGGCTTCCCTATATAATTATTTTATAATTGCCCTCTACTCTGTATTTTAAACACCCTATATATGCAACTGCTTATGTGCCACCCACGAAAAAAATTATTTTGAACATATCTGAAATCGCCCTGTATAATTATAATATACAACGATTACTTTACCACTAAACAATACTCTTGCATGCCACTTCCAGTAGTACATGCTCTAAGGACAGCATTGGTCCCTTTATATATAATTACTCAATGTTTTGAGTCTGGCGGTGGCGGAACGCGGCACATTCAGTTGTTTGGCGTTGACATTATGACGTAAATAATGAATTTTTATTATATTTTATTTAATGAATGAACCAATATTATAAATTAGTATTAGCATTCTGCACTGAAGGTCGTCAGTAGGTACTAAACAAAACAAAAATGAAGAAAATCGGTTGAGAAACAGAGGAGAAAATGGTACCTAATCGTTTTGTCTTAGCCTATTTATATATAGATAATATAATAACTAATAATAACGTTCCCTATCGTTTCGACCATAGAGAGTTACATAATCCCTATTCTGGAATCAATACCTGTTCATTAATTGTGAGTTCCTATATTATTTTGTGACTCATTAGCATGATTTTCTTGATATTTTTTTGTATACGATTTTCGCCATTTTGTCTCTGGTATTCCAATTTGCGCGCTGCTAACTATCAAACACATAAAAATAATTCAGTTTGTCCTTACAGCAATATAAATTCGGAAGATTCGGTCGCTCAGTTGGTTTGTTTTCACATGTAGTTATAGTTTTTGATTGTCAGATTGACGTATCGCACTGACCTCAACGCGCAAATCTCGTTTACGTGGGACACAGCCTAAGGTGTACATAATATTTTCTAAGTATGTATAAATGTAATTATCTCAAGTTTACATTCAAAATAGTGTTGTATGTCTCGAACAGATTCTATAAAGGAGTCTAAAATGTTCCAAATTCTGTACCTAGTGTGTTTTAAATTAGATAGATAACTCGAAGCAGAAACATGGCGACCATTTTTTTTTCAAAGGCAATTCCGAAGCGAAAATTTTATACAAGGGAAAGTAGCGACAATAATAATAAAGTTGTACAAATTCAAACGGCACATTAAGACAACTGGGTGTTATGGTTCTTTCCTTGTTTTACGACTTATATTAGGGGAAGTTTTAAGTTTCTACAGTTTAAAGCTTGAAAGACATTAACGATCATAATTCATACTTTCGGTCAGTAATTTTCGATTCATGTGCGACAAACTTTTACGACATGTTTTTTTATATTTTATTATTTTTCTCGTCTTGTATTTGGTGACGTCATTTTAGAGCTTTTGTAGGGTGAGAAAGATCGTAAAATTCCTGTAAGCTCGTCTCGGTCTGGTTGGGATAGGGATGTAAGGCAACGACTATGAGAAACGTATTCCGGAAGTAGGGGTGTCCAAAATGTTATGCATGTTAAAAGTTAAAACACATGCATATTAAATTCACACTTTATGATCTATAATCATATAGCATACTTTTTAGTTATTATTGTTACCAATATTACATACAAACTGATGAAGTACTTTGTATAATTCTCGTTTGAGAAAACGGTAAATGATATAATTGAGCGTGAATGCTATGTTTGTAAATGCATTGTATAATCGCCAACTTCGTCAGAATAATACTTTTAATAGTTTATAAAAAGTTCACAGACATTACCCAAACTGAAGTTTATAACTAACAATAAATCAATAAAACATTAAAAATATATATAACCGACTTCTACCTAAAACTCTAATTATAACAAAATACAACTCTAGCAAATAAATAACACATTCCATGTTGTTATGTACTTACCCAGAAAGTAAAAAATGTAAACATTAAAACGTGTTCATTCTGTACAAATTAATACCTACCAATCTAGTATATTTTTGAAGTCGGTGCCAAGCAAATTTAAAATCCTACATTGGGTACTTATCTAATACTTCATCAAACTTGATTGTTGCTTGGCACCGACTTCAAAAATATACTAGATTGGTAAGTAGTTAATTTGTACAGAATGAGCACCTTTTAATGTTAAAATTTTTTACTTTCTGGGTAGGTACCTAACAACATTGAATGTGTTATTTAATTGGAAGGGTTATATATATTTTTTAAATGTTTTGTTTTCAACTTTTTAGTTTTTTTGAACTCGGGTAGTTTTTACTTTTTTTTTTTAATTTGTATGTATAACCTTAATAGACAGGACCAGATAACATCGAGAGCCCCAGCATTACACAATGATACATTTTCATTTAAATTCATAGATAAAACTTTACTAACAAAATGTACTAGTAAGCCCAAATAATGTTTATGCCTTATGGACCAGACCATGTAACCTTTTTTCAACTTTTTTTGACAACCCTGTATAACTATAGATAATTCCACTCCACCCTATGTACCAACCATACTGCACATACAACTGCCTCCGGACAACCATAAATTTGTTAGCTGTCTTTTGTAAATTATAAGATAAAGTAGAATCCATCCCATATTTACGGAGTCAACCATCGTATATAACTAATTGTGGGCTACCGTATAAATTATTTAATTTTTAACATTTTGTATTATCACCCTGTATAACATTAATTCCTCTCCACACTATATGCAACTTCTTACGGACTATGAAACAAATAATTTTTTAATCACACGGTATATAAACTCCAGCAAATATTTCAACCATCTTATATATGATTTGTTTATGGCCACATCATACAACAGTTTATTAATCACCCTATATAATTTTAATTACACATTTTTTCAACATTTTTAGACCACCAAACGTTCACTTCACCCTATATTCCAACCATCCTGTATATATGGCTGTCTGTGGAGCACCATAATGGTTTTAGCTGCCTTCTGTAACTATCATTCTACTCAGTCCTATATTTCAACAATCATATATATGCAACTCCTTCTATCACTTTACTTTGTGATTTGATTTGCTATAACTAAACACCCTGAGTATAATTGCACCATGTAGCAGTTTAGAGCTTGACATGTGTTGTCACTGAATTTTCTATTAGGCCCGGAGAATGTAACACCAAAAGCACCGTCTTCGCAAAATGGCAAAATTTTCATTTAAAACGGGCTTGGGACTCAATGATTTAAGGAGCCGAAAATACTATGCCTTACTACCTATATGCAATCAAACCTTCCAGTGCCTACAATTCCCACATTATTATGTTGGAGTTAAAATATTTATGAGGAAATGTCTGTTACGTCACTTTGATGAAATTTTTGATGAGAATATTGGAATTTTCGGCGATTTTCTGCAAAACTGCAAGTTGCACTTCGCAGAAAAGTATACGAGACGCCCTAGGGATATTCCTTAATAGATTACACGTTAAAAAACTATACATATCCATAAGGGGTTTTTGAAAAATCGACCAATATTTTAGGGATATTGGGGGATTTCCATGCACGCATGTGTTCATTCACAAATTTCATCACTTTACCAATAGAATCCTTTTCCCAAAATTTGAAGTTTCACCAATCCGGATGTATACTCTATTAAACAAGACCAAATTCATTCAAAACGGTTCATAACTGGAGAAGATATCAGGTAACATACTTTTTGGATGTCGGTTAAAAACTAGACATTATTGTCACAAACTTCAGATTAGTGAATTAACAGAATTTTTAATATTTCCTGTAAAATGAAAATGTTATATTACGAGAGATTTCAGTGTTAATTAAATTCATTTGAGATTGCTTTTTAACCGACTACCAAAAAGGAGGAGGTTATCAGTTCGGCGCCTATTTTTTTTGTATGTATGTTACTTGATGTCTTGTCCTGTTGTTCATCGATTTGAACGATTATGGTCTTGTTTAATAGAGTATATATCCGGATTGGTGAAACTTGAAATTTCGGAAAAGAATTCTATTGGTAAAACGATGAAATTTGTGATTGAACACATGCGTGCATGGAAATCATCCAATATCCCTAACATATTGGTCGATTTTCCAAAACCTCTTATCAATGTGTATAGTTTTTTAAAATGTAATCTATTATAGAAGATCCCTAGGTGGTATAATACTTTTCTGCGACATGCAACATGCAGTTCTGCAGAAAATGGCCAAAAAATCCAATATTCTTATCAAAAATTCCATCGGAGTGACGTAACTGACAAATATTTTAATTCCAATGTAATAGTGCGGGAATTTCAGGCACTGGAAGTTTTAGTGGCGAATTTTAAAATTTTCAATGTACATCCCAAGCATACAGGTAGTATAATATAGTAGTTTCGGCTCCAGAAATCATTGAGTACCAAGCTCATTTTGTTTGTATATCTGGCAAATACCGAATTAAATGAAAATTTTTAAATTTTTCGAAGACGCAGCTTTTGGTGTTACCTACTCCCGACGTAATAGAAAATTGGTGTGATTATAGAGAGGGTGTTTAGTTATAGCAAACAAAACCACAAAGTGAAGTGATAAAAGCAATAACAATAACACAAATGCATCGGTCGATGTCGATATATATAATAACTAAAATTTCTTAGTTTAAATTTCACAGCCGATTCAATTATACAGTGAACGTTTCGGGAAGAGTTTGTTCTTTACGGTGAGGTCAATCAGAGTAGTCACTTCTAATTTTAAAATTTCAATTTAATATAGAGTTTTCGGAAGTGTTGTTAGACTGTTAGGATTGACTAACGTAAGGTATACAGACACATACATACAGACAAAATAATTATATAGGGTAAGCTATCAGTAGTTAAATATATATGATCGTGAAATTATAGGGCGGAGTAGAATAGTCGTTAAATAGGGTGGTTAACAAATGTTAAATTAAAGCTATACATTGTAAGGTAGACGACCATTAGCCGTTGAATTCACAAGGTGCTTAGAAAATGGGTTGGAATGAAATTACAAATTATACAGGGTTATTAACAAAATTATATTAGCTGGCAATAAGTAGGTTTATATACAGGGTGGTTGAAATACATACTAAGTAGAAATATAGTTACACAATGTGATGTAAAAATGCTTTATTGCGTAGCCTAAGTTGCAATATAGAATG
The DNA here is from genome assembly GCA_034190945.1 of Octodonta nipae. Taxonomy (NCBI): domain Eukaryota; kingdom Metazoa; phylum Arthropoda; class Insecta; order Coleoptera; family Chrysomelidae; genus Octodonta; species Octodonta nipae. The sequence continues at coordinate 132,611,133 of CM067217.1, forward strand.
GAGAGGAGATACTGTTATACAGGGTGATAATAAAAACGTTAGACAAATTAATTATTTATACGGCGGTCCAAACAGAGTACCTATATGTGATGGTTGAATATTTGTCAACTTTCATATCCTACGGAGTAGGATGATAGTTACAGGCGACAGTGAAAAAATTTATGGGGCCCATAGACAGCCAGTACATGATGGTTGGAACATAGGATGTAGTGGGCGTTTGCTGGTCGAAAAATGTTTGAAAAGAATTTACGGCGGAGAAGAATTATTGTTATACAGGGTGGTTAAAAATTTTACAATCTGATATTTATAAGGTAGTAAACGGAGTAATTGAAATAAATTGTGATGTGGAATTATTACAAAGAGAATTGAAATTAAATTACTCATTTCGTCTTCGAAACAATTAGTTTACAGAGCAAATGTCCGCTACTAAAATTGCCGTTCTTACTATTAATTAACACGCTTTCAAATTTATATTTAACACATTATAGCTCAAAGTATATAGATATATTCACACACTATTCAGAGGTTAAGTTGTATTAACTGTACGTGGATAGTGGAGGTATTTTAACGATTTCTTTCATATAATTTCGTCAAAACAAATAATTACAATTTTTATTGAACGTTTGGACAAGACAACGTCTGTCCGGTTAGTTAGTTAAACATATTTTGGCTTATTAAGTCAACGCGTACCAGATCATTTCGTAAACTTTTACTTGTCAATTTAAATGATAATTTATCTTTCTGTAATGTTGGGTATTTCGATGTTACCTGGTCTACTTAGGTAATACATACTAAATAAAAATATAGAATATAGAATAAAAACTACCCGAGTTCAAAAAACCAAAAAGTTGAAAATAAAATGTTTTTTAAAAAAATATAACCGACTTCCAAGTACACCTAAAAAGGTGAAAATAATTATAACGAAATACAACTCTAGACAATTAATAACACATTTAATGTTGTTAGGTACCTACACACAAAGTAAAAATTTAAACATTAAAAGGTGCTCATTCTGTACAAATTAATTATCTGCCTATCTATCTATCTATTTTTGAAGTCGGTGTCCTGTGTATACTCAACTGAACTACCTTCCAAATGTTTCTGATTTAAGCACAAAATAGTGTTGACCTTAATGTAATAACAAGAACTTGGGTGTTGGAGAAAAAAAATTAAAACTATCCAAACAACTCAAGTTGTTTTAAAAAAGATCGTTTAAATATAATCAAAAAATTTAAAAAAAGAAAACCATTATCATTGGCATTTTCTTGTGAAGTTGGCAAAAGGAAACGCAAATCTGTTTTTTAAATATTATTTAGTTTAGTCTATATTTCAATTACCTACAAAATAAAGTTCCATTTAAATATGTACGATTAAACAACACGGTGGCATTTAAAACTGAACTTAACAGATATATTCAAGCATTATTCACATTATACCGGCTAATATGACAATAATGTCCATTGGAGATTGTATGTATACTGATTGCGAACACTGCCCACGCCTTTTAGTGTACGGTGTCACACTTTGTGATACTTGGTAGGTCCTTCTCTTGAGTTAACAACTCTCGAAATATTTCATTGCCTTTATAAAGCCGCACATATTGCCTTGATGCTGCTGCTATTTACAATTGTCAACATGATATGGGATTTGGGTTTTGATTTACAGAAACTATCTGTGTTTAGTTTAGTTAGATAGAGTTAACGAATTGCATTACAATATTGAAATTTCAATACGGAAAATTTCATTGGATTATATCAGAATTTCAATTATCTGCGAGAGTATTTCCATATCATTAGACACTCTAATTTATTTTAAGTAAACTATATTTATTTCAATATAATGTAATAATTGCCTAAATATTAAACTTAAAAAATAGTAATATCTCTCATACAATGTAAAACCGATGTCAGTCTTTCTGGCATTTACTTGTCATGGCAACGTTTTATAAATTTTGTAATTGGTTAATACCATTACAAAGTTACACCCAGAAAAGTTTACGCTCGCAGTTAAGTAGCGTTAATATAACTTAAGAGTTTAAAAGTTCTTTGCAATTTGTAACTATTTAATCAATTATAGCTGTATATATATTTAGATGTTAATTTATATAAATATTATCGTGTCTCTTAATACAATAAACAGTTCTCTATTTCATTTTTGTAATGCCTTAGAAGAACGGTGGTTCAATATCTGACTTAATAAAAGCATCCAAATTCACGCAATGAAATATTGCCTGAATAGTATATGTTTGTAGCAAGAGAAGCTGTAAAGAAAATCTTAGACAATTAAATAATAATTATAAGGAACTGGATAGAAATATAATGTAATATATAAATACGAATCTCATAAATTCGGATAAGGGTTCAATTCGAGATAGTCCACTGTTTATCACATAATATATAATTGATAAAAGTGTTTATCTTAAAAATTTAAATATTCAGTAAATTTAGTTACCTAATTAGGTTTATGATTAGGCAGTTACTTGAAATTATTGTACTTGCATATTAGATTTTTCCCCATAATTTACCTACAGCGTTATAAATGCAAAGATAAAGTAGATTTATTAGAGTTTACTCCATGAAGATGAATCCCTAGAAACATGGGCAATATAACGATAACTTAAGAATAGTAGAGAACTCGCGATATATACGACGTATGAAAAAATCTATGAAGAAGTAAGGCTGCAAAAGGATACATAAATTATAAGACAAGATTAGACAGAAGGAGACAAGACATCGCCAATATTTTTCACTGACACATTGTAAGATAAATTGAGAGAATATGAGAATACAGATGTAAACCCAGAAAGGATTAACAATCTAAACTATGCCGATGACGTCATTCTAATCACGTTAATCTAACAAACCAACAAAATATGCTAAATGAACTGAAACAATCATCTTAAGAGGTAGGACAATCAACATAAGTAAGACAAAAATAATGTGTAGAACCAAAACGAATACAGTCAATTATTGGAAAAAATGGAAGAGGAAACTACGAAGAAGGATCATAAAGGCTTGGAGTACTTGTGGTAAAGTAATTACATATTAAGAAATATAAAAGTACGATTTACTTATACTCTACTAAATTGGTATAAAGATGTTACGATGGCATACGAAAGGTGACAGAAGACTTAGATTACAACAAAAGAATAGGGAGTATTTTTATAGGTGGACACAACGATTAAAGAAGAAGAAGTTTAGTAATGGGTGGTAAATAAAGAAATTATTTGACATTTTAATAAATATATACGAATCCAAGGAAACATACATCATTACTACTAGGATTTGTTGCTGCTTTTAATAAAATGTTATAGAAGTCGAACATACCTAAGTTAAGAAAAAATAAATAAAAGGAAAAATTGGAATTACACTCTATCCTGCTGCTCGGGAGATACAAAAGTACATTTGAAAGGTTTAGACATATATAGTGTTTGTAGTTCGGTATAATCCTTATATATTATCCTTTCATTTTTTTTTAAATCTAGTCTAATTTTTTTAACAATTGTGTACTGTATAATTGTGGTATAGATTGAGACGATAATGCACTTTTTTTAAAATGTTTTTATTACATAAACATTCCGAAGGTGGAACTCAACTTTTAGGTAAAGGTTCCAGGCCTGAAAGCTTGTTCTCTGCTATTATAGTACCTATCATCGTCTGCCAACGTACCATCTTCTTAAACAATTATTGTCGAACCAATTCAACCATATAATATTGTTAGACTTTTTGTAATTACAGGATCTTGTTCCCACTTCAGTCATGCCATTCGTATTTTACCTATTGCCTTTAGCCTTGAATTTGGCCAACAAACTGTAGTTTAGGAAAGTGTGGGAATACAATTTGAAATTCTTGTTCTGTCTAATAACCCTTGGGTCGAAGACATTTCGTATACAAAGTCAGATTCACAATTATATTTCGGATCTGCTGCAATAATAAACGTTGAGTGTGTATGTGGTATGTCACTCTTAGTTTCTCCCTTATTGGTGTTAGATAATAAGTTACTCCTTATATTTACTATGCGCAAACGAATCAGATTCAACTCCAATCAAAAGAAGTAAAAGTTTATGTAGTTGGTTTTCAAATAATTTAAAACGCGAGCAGAAACAGAAAGAACAAATAGTTTTTGTACTAAACTCTTATTGTCAACAATTTTTCAATAATCCTACTGATTACCAAAGGAATAAAAAAATAAAAATTAATTTGAAGCAGAAATCACTTAAGGATTAATAATCAACGAAAAATTATAAATTAACAATTTCTTGACCTAAAACTTCCCTAGTTACGAATAAAGAAATTTCAACCAAACCTCAATCGAAAAGAAAGGATAAATTATAATAAATACCTTAAATGCGGCCACCTTATGCAAGGCACTGTGTATAAAGAGTTAGTGAAGTTTACAATGCAGACTCCAAAGGAAATTCACTACGCACAATGTGAAGTCCGGCTACCATGACCAAATTCTTCAAAACTCAGATCGCAGAAATGTTTCTACATGTTAGTACTCTTTTAATCAAATATAAAAAGAATAGACATTGGAGAAATGATAATATTTTCATAAAATAATTTCAACTGTAAGGACTAAGGCAAAATGATAAATTGTAAAGAGCAAGTACTGAACCAAGTTACCATTTGTTTCGTTTCTATATACTATTACTATTCACAAGCATGCCATGCTTGAAAAAAAACCCATGACAGAAAAATTAATTTAATTTAGTAATTATACTGCTAGGAATTACTAGGCTTTTAACTACACACTGGTCGTCCAACTAATGATAACTTTATTCAATGATGAAAACAACTTCGAAATTCAAAATACAACACAGCCTATACATTCAAATTATAATATGACGTTTACTGCCAGACTGAAACTAAACTGAACATGCTATTCAACTGAACTACTCTTTCTCTTAGAAAACATCTTTATTTACTATTTGATGTCCAAGAATTCTGCAAATGTCACTAATCCAGAAATCAGTGGATTTTTCCCGAAATGGGAGTGAGCATATATTGACAGTGATATCTAGTTTGTATATACAGAGGCATAGGGCGCACTTATAACTTTCCGTGACAATATTTTATTAATAAGCTTTTCAATAATGATACTAAATGCGTAAGGATAAGAATTATTTCTCTTCGCTATGACCACTTAGTAATAACTTTAAATGCAGATATATTGAATTTGAATTCTAAATACTTATATGTAGATTCAATTATGTTTCATCTCATACTACTTCTGGCAGAAAAAATCTATTTTGCCCATACTATAATTCTCAACGCTGAGGAAAAAGCATTGAACGATTTTTTTATTAGGTATATCAGATATAATGAAAAAATTAAATTAGTAGTTACTTACTAAAAACTTAAGAAATTAAAGTACATAATAATGGTTACAATTTATGTTCGAAAAGTCCACCATTGTTATTTAGACAAAAATTGCATCTTTTTAAAATTACCGCTTTCCTCACAGACCGCCTATCAATTTCTTCAATTGCATATAATACCGCCTGCCTAACCTAACTGTCTCATTCATTCTTTTGTATACTTTATTTTTTAGCGCACCCCATAAGTCTATAACTGCCAAATCGGGAGACCGGGTTGGCCATTCGCGTGGGCCATTTCTTCCTATCGAAGAGTTTCGATCGATATTATCTAAGTGTTGTCTTAGTAATAACGAGTTATGAGCAGATGCTCCATCATGTTGGAACCACTCAATTTCTGAACGAGTTCTCATATTCAAATTATGCAACATGTCTTGAAAAGTGTATTGCAAGAAATGCAAGTAGCGCTCCCCAGTAAGTGATTCGTCATAGATAAAAGGCCCCAGAACAGTAGACCATATGATACCACCTCAATCATTAAAACCAAATTTTATCTGGGGTCGTCTTTGTTCTACACGGAAAGGATTTTCGGTAGCCCAGATATGTTCATTGTGTCTATTGAACCTACCGCAGTTAGTAAATCTAGTTACATCTGACCATAACACCTTTAATGGAAACTGTGGATTGTCAAGGAACATGTCTCTAAACCATGTACAAAACACGTCGATGTTCGTCACCAGCACGCAAAGTTTGAGAAACTGAAAGTTTGTACGGGTGGAACTTGAGCGCTTTCGGTACCTTAACTACAGTTCGTTGAGATGTGCCAGCTTCTGCCGCAATCTCACGAGTTGATGTAGATGGATTTTGATTTACCATTGCCAAAACATTTATTTGTGCTGCTTCGTTAATTTGATTACGTTCCTTTGGTGGTTTAGTAAAAGATCCATATCTGCTTAAACTATTGAAAAGCCTCTTAAATGTACACAGAGCAGGTTGACGACGATTAAAATATTCCTCAGCTGCACGAACTGAATTTTTGTGACATATGTTATAACATTCCACCATATTCAGTTTTTCTTCGTTAGAATATTCCATTTTATCACGAAAACTTATCAATATCGACTGTCAGTTCAGCACTACTAATGGAATTACTCGAAAATGAGGAATGGTCAATGTGAAAACAATTTTTTTATGGCTACCTATGTTAAAATTGAAAATAAGATAGAAAAGCATCCATAACTCCATTATTTTTATGAATAACTATATCAAGTATTATATCTTTGAAAAGCCAACTATGGTTTCCATTCAAAAAAAGATAAGTTTGTGTCATATCTCGAAAACGAGTGCTGTCACGTAAACGAGGACATGACAATCATATTCGGGATACAATTCCCTTCAATTTTGATATTTACACTTTTTTTATAAAGTCAAAAAAGGAGCTAGAGAGATTTGACTAAATCGACAGAATTTATTTTTTTCAAAATATCTAGTAAGCCATGACTTCTTGTCATTAAATTGGGCTTATAAAACTGCAAATCTTTCCCAATTTAATCATTGCTCTATCTCCGCTAGTTTCCGTGATCCCCATACTGATCATCAAAAAAACTCACCCTGTATAATATGCTCTAATCGATTTATTGGACATCTAAGGTATGAAAAAAATTGACCAATAAAGATTTTGTCTACATCCAGCGTCATAATCTGTAAGCATTTCTGAGCTCCTAAGCTTAAACAGATTTCCATACTAAATTCCATCCAGCTCATAGTCCGCTTTTACTTTTGAAAATTGTATACCTAATATATTAGCTAATTTTCGTTGCAATTTACAAATTGTTTCTTATGAAAATACATTTTGAACTTATTTGTAAAGGTGTCACAATTCCATATAGATACTATTGAATTGCACTAACTGAATAATCGGTCATGTTTCTGTTCCCCTGCTGCAATCAATCTATTCAAATCTTACTAGCAGCAGCCGCCGCAAACCGGTTGGCTTGGAAAATGAAGCATGTCTTGGTAATTTTCTTGTTCGTTCTTTGACAGGGCATTTGTTTAGTAACATTACAGCAATAGTCCTTTTAACCAGAACGTTGCAACAAATAATTTCTTAGAGAAATCTAACTTCCTATAGAATTGTGGAATTGAAGAACAGTCTATCTCAGTCTATCTATTAGAACAGAACGAATACACAATTAACAAAATAGATAGTAAGTTAATAGTACGGTTGCTTTTTTGCTTAATGAACACAAACATCCTCGAATGCAAGCTTTTAAATTAAGAGACAAGTAAACAAGAATAGAAGCTTTGCTAAAAAGGTTATGGCATTATAACAGTTTTCATGAGTATAGGTAGACCATTTATGAAACAAATAAAAAGAATAGCTCCAATCGACTTACTTGTTTAACCCATCACAACCCATCATTTTCTCGATTATGACATCCTGTGATGGAATTAGCACCATAAAGGGATACATTTCGGAAAGTCTTTAAATTAAATAATAATCGTTTGGTAATACCACTAATACTCTCTTTGAGGTGTCATTCTTTTGTATGCAAGACAGTATAGATGATATATATTGTTTATGGTCGGGAACCTTCATAAGTTTCTCTCGAACACTTATTTATGTATTTGATACATGCTGGTCTTACTTCTCGCGTCTACAAATACCACTAATTTCATCCTTTGTCTTCTATAAGCTACAACGACTGAATTTTACCAATGCAAAAGCCATGCAATTTTACTTCACAGATAGATAGTATTTAATTATATTGTTTTTCACTTTAAGTAATTTTTTTATAATTTTTGAAGTTGTTTTTTGATTCTAACGTACTGTTACAAATTTATTGAAGTTCGAATTACACACTGGTCGTGCATTTAATGAAAACTCTATTCAAAGATTAAATTCAATATACAAGACCCCTTATAAATTTAAGTTACAAACTATGAACGCGATACTCAACTGAACTAACCCTTCTGTTTCCGGACACTTTTTGAGTTTTCCAGTGTGTTCCATATCACTGTCCTAGAAATTAGTAGGTACCAATATGCCTTTTCATATTCGAAAAATTTTTGTTGCCATGCGTCTTTTTTTCGAGCAGTTGTCAGACTATTGGCATGTAAATACATTGGTTTTTTGCTCGAACAAAAATGGCAGAAGTTGACGCTTGCTCACTAGAAATTTTCCAATATGAAAAGGTCTATTGCTTTCAACCTAGTAGTAACAACTAGTTTGTTGATACAGGGTCGTCGGACGCAGTTATGACTTTCCGTGACAATACTTTTGAGAGTAATGTTTTTTGTAGATTCTCGAGTTAGTGTTACAAGGTGGAGGTTCGTAGTAATTTTTGATAATTGTTTGTAGAAAATGTAGACCTAAATGCACGTCTGTTGATTGTAATTGTCGAGTTTTCTCTATTTCAATTGTTATGTAGTTAGTAGGGACCCGTACCCGTTAATTTTGTAACCTATTTACTAGTTTCTGAGGGCTAACTTTTTTCTATTTTCTCAGGAAGGCAGTCTTCGATTCGTTTGTCCAACACACTGCAATATTGCATGCTATGCTATACTGCACCTTGTGTTTCGTCTGACAGTCAAAACAGTCGCCAAGTAATTTAGTGCACAGAGAGATCAATTCTGACACCTACTTGAAAGCAAACGAACGGTAGTATTTCTGGAAGTATATATGTATATGGAACTGTTTTATGTGTTAATTGTTAGTTACGTCTGGTGATTTAAACTAACTTGCTATTTGAATGAATGTATTAATTGCACAAAATGTTGTCCTTGTGCCTACTAATAATATACAGCGTGTCCGAAAATTCAGCTCTTTCCGGTGGGAGATTAGTACAAATGTCTCATATTATAGTTCTAAAGATTCCGGTTAAATATCGTACATTTTTCCATAAAAAAAAGGGATGTGTCAAATCTCAGGAATGAGCTGACCACTCGATATATGAAAGCCTAGTCCAATTGATTACATGTTACATGGTTTTTGTTTGGGATAGAAATCTTGTTCCATTGAACAAATAATATGAGGGAAAGGGGCAATAAATGTTCTCCCTGTTTAATGCTAACCTATTCATAATTCGAATTTTCTAGTTGTTTCCTGAAGGGTAGTTGTGGAATATTGTGTTAATGTTCAAGCACTGTTTGGGAAATAACACCACAATACACGAAATTACTTTAAATTACCCAATATACAGTAACTTCGTGTATTGTGGTGTTAATTTACAAAAACTGCTTAAACACTGACATCGAATTTTGTTTTAAATTGTTTTGACGAAACAGTAAAGTATACTAAATCTTTCATTAAGCAGGTAATCCTAATTATCCAAATTTTTCTTATGATATCCTCTCGTCTATCTTTATGTATTTTTTGATTTCTCTGATATTTTAAAAATATTATACATGACACCAAATATACCTAAAATCAAAGATTATAGAGAAATTTACTGTTGAATAGCATACAATGAACTCACAAATATTAATCTATATTGTTGACGTTTCCGTGTTTTTCTGTTTCTTATCAATTATTGTCACTTCAGCTAAAAGTGCCAATAAAATTAGAGTAACTCACAATTGCGAAACCTTTGTCTAAAAAGAAGATGAAGAACAGCTTTAATTATGACAGATTTGATGACGTAATGAGGACTGAAAATGAGATTGGCGAAAAGTATAATTACAAAAATCATAAAACTACAATATCTTAGTTTACAGTAAGACGAATTGTAACAAAATAGGTAAGCAGGACAGCTAAGAGACCTTCCTAAATCTAGTCGAGAGCTAGAAATTAAAATGTGTTTTATCTATAGAAGAAAATTTCATAAATTCAAGAGAGAGCAGCAGATTAGAATATTGGAAATTATCTTTTGAAAAAAGGGGAATATCATGCGTATAGTAAACTAATTAAAAAACGGTCTAGATCGTGGATAATAATTCTGCCAAAGTTTAATGAGTGGTCAGCACTGTCTGTTTTTTAGTCTCAGAGTTTTTTTTGATGAGTCGACGTTTGTCTGAATAATGTGTTCAACAATAAATCCTTATTGGGAGATTAAACTCATACCCAGTATCCTCAATCCCTCAAACTTTTGGGGTTGGCATTATAAATGGGGTCGCAGGACTTTATTTTTTCAACTGGCTAAAATTAGTTACGTCATACGTCCATAATATCATCAAACATTTTAATGTTAAATTTTAGAATTGTTGCTTTTTTTCATCGTTCCTTCCCATAGACAACCAAGTCTGACCTATACCCCGAAACGTTTAAAAAATGTTTAACCCCTTTTTGGGAATAACACCACAATAATTGAAATTACTGTCTATAATTTCAATTATTGTGATGATATTCCCAAAAAGGGCTTAAACATATAAAGTGAAGATGCTACAACTTTCCTCCAGGAAATAACTATGCCGATGAAAGAGAATTAGGTCTAGATATTATAAAACCCAATTTGAACAGCATCTACAACACCGGTCAAATTCTGTTAGAGAAGCACTATACTATGCACAATAAACTGAGCCGCTATAGTGAATTATATTAATATTAACCAAGTTTGATACGGGGATGTGCCTATAATTATGACAGATATAATGGCTTAGTATGACAAACCACATTGTCCAATTTGGCTTGCTAAAAACAGTGATAAAACTTGCTTGTTTTCTCAAAAGCTGATCTCAACGCGAATAAATTAATGGCTATATAAGCAGTAGTCTTCTTACAAAAATTGGGGTGAATTGGTCCGAGGAAAAAGAAATCATTTAGAAGCTAACGAGGAAGACAGTGTTCATAAAAAAATACTCAGCACAAGATCAAATATGGCGGGAAGTTCGAAGTCGTATAGTCAGATGATATATCTTCTTACTTTTACTATACGGTCGCGACAGTTGGAACCTTAACCCAAGCCTGGAAAATACTTTGAAAGGTATTTTCTAAAACAATTTCTCGCATATCCTGGGTACAAAAATTAACAAATGAAGAAGTATGCAGGCGTATGTCACAAAAATAATTACTATTAACAATAACAAAAGGGAAGTGAGTTATGTAGGTCATGAAATGAGAGGTGATTACTAAGAATTCCTGGGATTGCTAGTCGAGGGCAAGCTATTAAATAAAGGGACTGATATTGTAAAAAAAATATTTTTATTTTATACATAATTACTTATTTTCGCCTTCAATATACACCCCTTCTCTATCCCTACAACACTCCATGCGAATTTTCCATTGTTGGAAACAGTGCTGGAAGTCATCTTCTGACAATTCTTTCAGGACTCTTGCCGCTTTTTTTGAACAGCTTCTACGGATTCAAATCTCGTACCTTTTAATGCAGATTTCACCTTAGGGAAAAGATAAAAGTCACATGGTGCTAGGTCTGGTGAGTAAGGTGGATGTTCTAACACTGGGATGTTGAACTTGGCTAGGAACCGCTTAACGGATATTGCGGAATGAGCTGGCGCTTTGTCTTGGTGCAAAACCCACGATTTGCCCTTCCACATTTTGGGTCGTTTTTTTCTTACTCTTTCACGTAGTTTATCAAGTACCTCAAGGTAGTAATGTTGATTAATTGTTTGACCTTCAGGAACCCAGTGAAGGTACACAATCCCATGAATATCGAAAAAAACAATCATCATTGGTTTAAATTTTGACTTGCTCATCCTTGCTTTTTTGACTCTCGGTGAATTTGGGGTCTTCCAATGCATGGATTGGCGCTTCGTTTCCGGATCATAAGTAAAAAACCACGATTCATCACATGTTATTATCACTTTTCGCATGTTCAAATTGTCACATAAAATTTGCCGTACACATTCTTTATCAATGCCTACAGATTCAGCAACTGCTCGAATACTTAATCGACAGTCAGACCGAATCAAATTAGCAACTTTTTCCACATTGCCATCCGTTTTTGATGTTGAAGGATGACCTGGTCGCGAATCATCTTCAACGTCTTGTCGACCATCTTGAAAACGCTTAAACCATTCAAAAACACGAGTCCGCTATAAACATCTATTAATCAGCTATTAATCAATGTTGATTGGCGCATGCGCACTCGTTCCACTGCAGTGTCAGTTCCGTTATTTAATAGCTACACCTCGTATAATGTAGTTAATATGTAGACTACAATTTTCGTGGTTAATGGTTCTTAGAAGATGGGTCATCAATAGAAATCTTTAGACCTGCAATATCCCGAACTATGTTAGCTATTTAGATTGGTAGCCTTCGGGTGGAGACGTTGGCTTAAGAAGAAGAATATAAAGATTTGCAAAACTTATGTATTCTAAGGGGTGGGTGGCATTTTGTCTTTTTGTCCGATGTTACGCAACCTCTGCAGCCGGCCCTGCTTAGTGAAAGTTGCCATAATTAAGCATATTTCTTTTCCGAAAATATTATTTTTTTAAATAATATTCCTATTCAACTCCAAATTGCCGATTACAATTCATTCTCCTCTATGTTGTATTTTCCTCTATTTCATATAGTTATATGATGTTCTGAGAAATCAACCTATTGTCCTATATCTGACTCATAAAAAGTCAAATTCTAATATCTACCTGTCTAGGAATGCAAATGATGTCTTGCTTTGTGAATAGATAATAATTTAAAGAACATTTTCTTTCGAAACTTAAGGTGCTTCTTCTTTTGACACTATATATTACCTCATAATTTTAAACAAAAGGCGGATATAAAACTAGCTAGATTAAAATGAGGATCTTATCTTTAACTTTGCGAAACATGTGAAAATTATGTAGGTCTTGTGTTTATATTAGCATGAATTAAGTGTAGCTCTTCTGTGTAATACTGAAGTTATTGTTCATTTTCATTCCCGGACGGGAACGATTACATTTTAGAGCAGCTTTATTTGGAGGTTTATGGAATATATAAGGTGCAAAATGGTCATTGTTTCTCCTTTAGTGAATCTTCTCTGGGCCAGTGGTAGAAGACCAAACACTTCTTGCGATATTTTCATTGTAACGTTTATATCGCTTTATTAACCAACCTTAATTTTTACGATTCATTTGTTATGAGACTTTATTTTGTATTTGCTTTGTACTTTATTAAAGAATATTTGAGAAATTCAAAAATTATGTTATAAAAGCCAAAGAAGAATGTAATTGCATACATAAGACTTGATAACTTCCGAAAAATTAAAAATGTCTCCTTTCTCAATTAGTGAAGAATTATCATGTCCGATAAACTTTTCATCATCATATGGGTTGGTTTGTTTAAAGAAATTGTACTGTTTTAGATGTAGCTGTAATGATTTACTTATACACCCTTTGGGAATTGGCCTCATCACTTCTGTTTTGCATTTCTAGAGGGCGTTTTAATACTTGTTCGATACAGATTTAATAATTCTATTTTCCAGGTTATAAGCTTGCCTGCAATACTATACTTGTAATGGTGAGAAGTGGATTTTATGCTTAGTATTTATAGTATATATTTACATTGTATTTTGAAATGTAATACATTTCTCTTGCAAGGAAGATGTTATAATTATGTTACAGAGCTCAAGAGCTCCCAATTTTCCTTATACGAAAATCGATCTGCAAAGAAATTGCAACCCCATTTTGAGTAATAAAGACCAAAATATTGGTTTATCTTTGTTTTACCACTGCTTACAGGAATGTCGTTGTTGCATATCCTAAACTTATTTCACCAATATCGTTATCAACAAAATATTTTCATTCCCTGGTAAATATAAGTCTCCTTTAATATTTTCTAGGTCTAGGCTACTTTTTCTTGCATCATCTTTTTGTTAAAATTTGGCCCCCATTCCGTCATAATTTATCAAACCCTCTCACTGTCCGACACTCTAGGCAACATGTTCAGCCAAGTTCCAATTTCAGGATTGCAATTGTTTATATTTGTACACCAGTTTGCCTGCAAATTTCACTGGTTTATATTTGTTGTTCTGAAGACAACTCTATCGAGTCAACATAATTTTCTTTATAGTTTAGTTCATAACACGAACCAAACGATGAAGATATATTTTTTTAAACTTTCCGCAGTGGTGTACCACACGTTCTAGAAAAGATGGTCTGTCGACAATATTTAGAAATTGTCTTGGATTTTTACTATTTATTCTTGTATCCAAACAGTTCTACGTTGTAAAATTTCAGATGACTTGGTTTCTTGCAATGTATATGTATGTATGTATGTATGTATTAAAAACCAGCATCAGGGCTGTAAACATTATCTTCGCCAAATATGCTGACTTCTGTAAGATAGATATTTTATTAGCTGCTTTAGTTTCACTAAAATTGATTCCTGGAATTCTTCCTAATTTACATTTAGAATTTTAGGCTGTGGATGATTCATTTGTTTACTGAATAGGTATTATATATATGATGTTCCCCAGATCTCGGTATTTCTTCTTCATCTGTGAGAATTTGATCTTGAGGGTTTTTTTCAGATGTATTATAATTTTCATGACAGGACAACCCCTTCGTTTCCGCAATTTTCCCTTATTTTCGATTATAATTTTAAACTTCTCGATGTAGTACGCCGTTTCGTATAATTTAAAATATAGTTTTCTTTAAGAATATTTGGTTTAGGAGATTTGAAACATAACATGATTCCATTTGCCTTTATTCTGGAGCATTTTTTTGTTGTTTTTTAATTCCCGTACTTTTTATTAGTGGTATTTTAAGGTCTGCACTGTTTGTGTTTACTCATATAACATGAACTTTAGTGATGTTAAAAAAATTAAAAATTGATTTATATTTAAAAAAAACGACTTCAACTAGCTTAAAATAAAAACCGTTTATCAACTGTGTGCAATCAAAAACAATTTTCTGACATATGTTCTTTTTTATCTGATTTATAGTACAATACTATTGATTATTCTAGCTTATTCTTATTTCTCTCCCTCTCTCCTCTCTCTCTAATTCGATTTTTTTATTTTGACCATTTTCTATAAGTTTAACACTAATTCACCTTATATTGCTACCACCCTGTATATATATATATATATATATATATATATATATATATATATATGTTTATGTGTATTGGCCACCCAATATAAAATATTTGTCATTTTTTTAATCACCCTGTACAACTATAATTCAATTTTACACGATGCTGCAACCGCCCTATATAAGTATTAATCCTATCTACCCTTTTGACATTTTCTATTTTTCAATTGTTTAAATCACCCTGTATACCTATAATTTTACTTCGCCCCATAAGTCAAGTATAAGCAACTACTTATATTCCACACTATATAACATTTCTTTAACCACCCTGTGTAACTATAATTCTACTGCACCATATATTTCAATCACCCTGTATGTGCAACTGCTTCTAAATTTTTTTTAATCTTCCGCCCTATAACTCGAATATTCTTACTACATATGCATATTTAACCATTTTTAAACTTTTTTGATCCACTCTGTATAACTATAGTTTTACTTCACTCTTATTTCAACCACCTTGTATACGTACCTACTTATACAAAATTTTTTGAACCACCCTGTATAACTTTAATTCTATTTCACTTTATAATTCTACCAACCTATATATGGAACTGTTTATGTACCACCCAATATCACATTTATATGTAAAATTCTCTAACTGTAATTTTGCTGCATCAATTTCGATGCCCGCACACATACGCAAACACACCTACCACCGCATACCTTATAGAAAAGATTGTTCACCTAATTTTTCTTCTTTGCACATATTTTTACGATTTACGGTATGTATGTTTTACGTTATGGAAAATTATACGGAATCAAACTGGAATATCTCTTTGTACTCATAAAATACAATTTAAAATATTCAAATTGGTAGAGCCGTTTTAAAGAAAACAGTGTAGATTCCTTGAAATTCACTGAAGTGTAGTCCTTTACTTACTGTTTTTTTTTAGATGCTCTGGGAAATCGCAAAATCTCACGTTATAGAAAATTATATTGTACCTTTGTGTAATATTCCTTAATACAATGCCCTTTAAATCATCAAAATTGCCCAAGCCGTTTTTGAATAATCACCAAGCATACATAAAAAAAACGTGCCGACGAATTGATAACCTCCTCCTCGTTGGAAGTCGGTTAAAAAGATTAAAAAAACATGTTAAAATTAGATATAAAAAAGCATGCATAAAACATTTTCAATAATGGCTAGTCTATAACTATTATGTTTCATGTGCTTTAAGATCACAAAATATGATCTAAAATATTGTCTCGACTGACTGACATTTTCCTTCCCAACTATATCCGTACTTTCCTATTCTTACTGAAATGGCGTAGTATGAAAGACCTCTGTAGTATAGTCGAGAACATAAATACTTACGTCCAGTATTACTTTGTGAAAATGATTCTCGATACATCTGATTCAAGTAAATTACCAGATATTAAGTAATGGATAATTACATGGATACATTGGAGGCTGATGATGGGGACTTCTCATACAGGTATGGGATAATAATCAGTAACTAACGTGGAAGAGGACTTACTACCCTTGTGGTAATTTATTTATTATATGTACCGTCGAATTGTTTTAAACACTACCACAACTCCTAAACGTGTGGCCATGTACTGATTCAACTAGAATATTTTTAGCTATTTCCTGGAATGGGTGGAAATTACTGCTCACAGTATAAAAACAAGAATGATCTAAAAACATTTTAGACGTAGCCCACACAATTTTGAAGTACATGAAAATTGTTTATATTAGTTTTATATTACAGTCTACTCAACCCATACAGACTAAATCGACAATCTAAATGTAATTCTATTCGATTTATATAGCGACTAAGATAATAAAGATGACAATGAAATTTGATGAATAATATGTTTTGAGATTCCCAACTTATTATGAATGTCATTATTTCTTCCAACAACGAACGGTCGTCATATCTTTCACGGTACATTGTAGTACGAATAGAACTCTTTATACTGACAATATGTAATAAATTCTAATAAATCCACCTATCTTTATTTTTCTCACATCTTCCTAATAACGAACCTTGTATTATTTTATGTGTTTACAATTGGACAATCATTTTGCTATAAATGTTGTTTATTACGTAATTATGTAATTTCTTTTCTGATAATAAATACAAACAAATAACGTTTGCTATAAAAGTGAGGCATTTAGAATATAATTAGAAGGAATTACTCCACCATCGAAAATCTATAATGTCTCAAAATATATAAAAATACCTTAATAAATATATTTAATAACTATTAATATTAAAAACACAAAATAAAATATTAAATCATATCTTAAGTAGTAAGAATGACGTCTCATTCTTTAAAAATAGTTTTAGAGAACCACGGATAGACAAATTGTTTTTTTCTCATGTTGAAACCGTTACATACATGGTTAGTAAAGTGTACAGACTACAAAGTATGTTACTGACGTGATGGTATAAGCAAATTGCTGTTGAATTTTATGTCCGAAAATAGGTTAAATTTTGCTTTATAAACTGGTGTAATAAATTAATATAAAACAAAATACCTACAACTAAAAATATCTTTCCAAAAATTACCACCCTTCACACTGACCTGCAGGTTAGTGTGCAGGAAGCTCGACACCCAGCACAGTTTTATAAGTGCTTGGTGGATTGCTGGGCACTACTTTCGCATAATGTTGTTGGGTTTCTGAGATAATTCCAGTTGGCCGTATTATTTTGTGTTCTGCCAACCTGTTCTTAAATGGCAGTTTCCAAAAGCTTTCCTAGATTTCTGTGTTTTATGGGGGTAAGGTGGCAATGCAGCAACTTGTCTCTCTTGGCAGCTTCTCGTCTTATATATCTGTTGGGGCTCACCGGCCAGGCCGTATAGTTTGTAGGTAGTGTTGCCCACAGGGTTCTTGAAATTATTCTACATGTCTCATTCAGGGCAACATCCACATGTTTGGCATGATCTGTACACGGCAGGGCCAGCACATTTTGCAGCGGAATAACATAATGCGGGTGCCGATGTTCTGAGTACTGTATGGTTCTGTACCCTATCCACTGTTTGTGAACTTTCTAATAATATTATTGCAGGCGGATGCTTTCTGTTTGTATTTAGACTGTGCTTCCTTTCTGCTAGCGCACCATCAAATGTAACCCCGAAAAATTTAATAATAAAATAATGCTTCAGGAAAATGGCAAATTATGATAAACGAGCGTTGTAAAAAGTTTAGTTTCCATTACTTTCAATCTTTCCACTGTTTTGCTTATTGATTTAGGTGTCTCATGGACTTCCTGAATCCTTCCTTCCAAATATTTTGGTATTCCCCTTTACCGTTTAAATTTCTATCATCAGAATCGAATTTGTCACATATGTTGGACGTAGCACTACGTGATTCTTTCTTGCATTCAATATCTTTCATTGCCCTTTATTGCTGTTTATTGACGAATCTTCTCATTGTTTATTCTTTTTTATTCTTGATATATTCTTCATCTCTCATTTTTTTACTCCATAATATGTCGTTCAGTTCTGGCATCCACTTTCTTATCATGGTTTTGTTATTCTCGTTCATATTTCATTTTGATACGTACAGCTTGTATAGAACTTTACGCCTAAATATTTATTCTCTTCGCATGGTGTATGACTTATTTTACTATTTTGCTTTTTTCATGTTCTTATTTAAACCCAGTTTTCATGTATTTCTTCTAGATTTGTATCATATATTGTAGATTTCCGGTTATTGAATTGGGCGCCTGCAAACAAAAAGGTACATTGTAGGTACTCAAAGTATTCCCATCTCAAAGCTTGTTCATTTCCACTGCATTATCGGGTATACTGTACATTTATATTCGATTATTTCAGTTTATAGTACCATTGACTAGGCCAGATTGAAATCTTCAAACGATTTGATTTTTTGAAAATATCCCAAAGTGTGGTGATATTTATAAAGCATGTTCGTTATATAAAATGCTTTTGGCAATTTATTTCCTACCTTTAATATAGATGTCGCTTGTTGATATAGGTTCTTTATTGTCTTTATGAGAATTTGGTTTGTTTTCATTCTAAAGGATTTCTTACAATTCTCATCAAGATATTGACTTGAAACTTTGGTTTGAAATACGTGTTGCTAGACATACAGAGTTTCCGAATCTGGAGCCGTTCCGTGTAATTGCTGTTCTCCCGCAAGTCGTAGTTTCCTGGAAAATCCTAGATGTCGTTCTTACGTCTCGCATCTACAGATTTACTGCTATGTATCAAATACATAAACAAGAATGCCTGAAGCTGGTAGACAATGTAACTGTATTATTTTTGGTCAGGAATCTTCCATCAGTTGCGCTTCCCACAATAGAACACTTATTTATGTCCCTCGAAGTTTCCTTGGAGTTCCATCGTCTTGAAGTGGTTGATATCTCACCGTTTCAATAGCTTTGTATCTGGTATCGTCATCCGGTGAATGATAGGAAATTCAGATTATCAGTAGTATTTATACCGGTCATGCGTCGTCAGTCATAGTCATTGGGTCTTATCCGGTCCAATCAGCCTTGTCGTACCTGGAGGTTGGTTGTCGGTGATGCGTAGCGGTCGAAGAAGAGCTTGCCAAATGTTTTTTATTTGGACGCTGGGCTCGCTAATTATATTTTTGTTCGACATTATATATCCTGTCTCTATGAATTTTCTTTTGTACCAGTGCTCTTCTTTGTGAATTACCCTGGCCTGGTCCCAGTTCATATTATGGTGTTCGGTCCATGCGTGATTAGCTAGCCCAGTTTTAGTACCCTCCGCCCTTTGAGTAGCTATGCAATGTTCCTTAACCCTGGTGTCCAGCGATCGCTTTGTCTCTCCATTATAAAGATTACCACATTCGCAAGGTATGCTGTATATACAGTTATTTGGTATTGCTGGTGTGACCGGCCTCGTCCTTGTAATCATACTTCTCAAGGTGTTGTTGCTTTTGAAAATCATTCTGATTCCATAGCTGTGTGCAATTCGTCTAAGTTTCTCCGATAAGCCTTTAGTATACGGCAATAGTAGAGTTGCTATTGTGGTGGCCTCTTCCTGCTTAGGTGGTTTATCCAGCTCTTCAAACGCCTTGATAATGATGGTTTCCGGATATCCATTCTCCAAAAGTTCTTCTCTGAGTTTCACTTGTTCTTCTTTGAGGGCTTCTGATGTGCTGCAGATATTTTTGTCTCTATGGATTAAAGTTTTAATGATGCCAGTTTCGTTGCTGATGGGTGGTTGGAATTGTAGCTAAGGTATAATCCTGTATGCGTAGCTTTCCTGTAGACTGTTGTTTGGATTCCGGTCCTAGTCCTTTGACACTTTACATCAAAGAACGGTAAGCACCCATTCTCCGCCATCTCCATGGTAAATCTAATGGATGGTTGGGATTGGTTCAGGTGCTCCAGGAATGACTGTAGTTCTGTCTGTCCGTGTTGCCAAATAATAAAGGTGTCGTCGATATACCTCAACCATAGCTTAGGCTGCTTCTCGTAACTCCTCAGTGCATGTTCTTCGAACCATTCCATGTAGATGTTGGCAATCCTTCTTCTTACATGAAGAACCGGTCCTTCTCCTGAAAGTATCAGTTTTTGAGGCAACATTGAAGCAAGTCCATGATTGAGTCTATTGGCAGCTCCGTCCTCTCCATCAGGGTTTCGTCTTCAGTAAGAATGATCTTTAAAAGCAACAACACCTTGAGAAGTATGATTACAAGAACGAGGCTGGACGCACCAGCATTACCAAATATCTGTATATACAGCATACCTTGCGAATGTGGCAATCTTTACATTGGGGAGACAAAGCTACCGCTGGACACTAGGGTTAAGGAACACCGCATAGCTACTCAAAGGGCGGAGGTTACGAAATATGGGCTAGCTAATCACGCATGGACCGAACACCATAATATCACTGGGACCAGGCCAGAGTAATTCACAAAGAAGAGCACTGGTACAAAAGAAAATTCATAGAGACAGCATATATAATCTCGAATGAAAATATAATTAGCCAGCCCAGCGTCCAAATTAAAAACATTTGGCGAGCTGTTCTTCGACCTCTGCCGCTAAGCATCATCGACAACCAACCGCCAGGTACGACAACGCTGATTGGACCGGATAAGACCCAATGACCATGACCGACGACGCATGACCGGTTAAGGGTATAAATACTAGTGATAATCTGAATTTTCTATCATTCACCTGATGACGATAGCAGATACAAAGCTATTGAAACGTTGTGAGATTAACCACTTCAAGACGAGGTCCTAGGAAACTTCGAGGGATCAAAATAAGTATTCTATTGTGGGAAGCGCAACTGATGGAAGGTTCCTGACCAACAATAAAATATATAATATATATTGTCTTGTGTACAAAAGAATGACCCCTCGAAGAGAGTATATATCATATGTGCTGTTCGATTTTCAGAGAATTGTAAATATGTGTTGATTCCTTTTTGGTATAGATATTTACGAATATTGCACGGAAGTTTATTATTTTTGAAGTAGGTTTAATGAATATATACTAGTATTAAATATTATTTGTCTTGTGTGTCATTTGTGTCTGTAGAAACTGTTTTTTTTTCTTAGTCAGTTTTGCTTGAGTTTCATCGTTGTCGCATTATTTTCACCATATGATGCTACAACTTCGTTGTTCAGTTCGGTTCTACTCTTAAAATTTCCAAGAAATATTATCTCTCTGTTTACCCAGTTTTGTTCGCCAGGTAAGTGTAATTAGGTCTTCGTCCCATTTTGTAATCTTATTCCTCTATTTTATAATAATAAAATATATAATAATCCACTTTTTGCACTCTCTCTTTGGGCTCTCCACTGAAACATTGTAGTATTTTCCAGTTTCTTCTCTTTCGTGGTTTTCTAGTTCCATTGTAATATCCACATCTTGTTTCGATGCCTTTTATATTCTATTTACCAAAATTCATAATCGCTGTCTTCGCCTTAAGTCGGTGTCATGTAATTTCATATCTTGTTCCCGGGCCGTTTCCAGGCTTTTTAGCTGTAGTATCTTTTACAATTTTGGTCGCTGGCCCAACGCCTCACCCCTCTAACCTGGACTCTCTCTATTCCTGATTCCTGCTTTTAACCTGTTTGGCAATAGTTGTATTAGACTCTGGCCGCCATAGTTCCCAAGTTCATTTAAATACTAGTAAATGGCTGAAATATTCGGATCTAAAGGAAAACTTAAATAAATATTGTCGAGTTTACCAAAGAACAGAACTCACCAAAATCGATTTTTCAGCAAATTGTATACTTGAAATGTAGTTCCTTATTCCGTATGTACAATTTGTAAGATTAAAGCTTGATACTATGTTTAATGATTATTCAATTAACATATTCGTCCAGATTATTCGTTTTTTGGCTACCAAACATCAAATTTATCTTTCTTGTTATTGAGCTCTCTTTTTAAACTTGAAATCATGCTAAAAGTACAGAATTTTATACTGACAGAAATTGTAACAGTTTGACACGTTTTTATTAACAATATCCTTATATGTCGTCTTTCATTTCCGAATTATATGCACATTCATAGGAGTACGTTATCAAATGCATTCCTATGTCTGTGTCGAATTCCAATATTTTGGCTCTCACAAAACAAAACCATCAGATCTTCTCCAAAACCTGTAAAAGAAAACTGATGTGGAGAATGTTAAAAGCAGCTTACTAGCACGAGTTTTATTGATATTTTCTGTCTAATTAAACCTGATTTATTCCTATCCGCCTTACGTTTGAATGTAAAACTAAAAAGCGGTTAATGAAAACTTCAGAAAATATCTAGCCACAACAAAATCGTGTAATATACCATTGCTACGAGTTGATTTCAAGTTTTAACACCTTCTTCCTCTTTTACAAGTTTACCTTCAATTTTCCAACGAACATAACAAGAAACAGAAATGCGAGTTTCCCAGTTTTATGCCTCAAAATATTGTGCACACAAAGCAGACTTAATTCACATTTAATACGAGACATAAAATGAATGTTGCGCACACGTGCTTCGTCGGTAATATTCAAATCGTAAACTCTATATTTGATGGATATCATTCAATTACATGGAATGAATATGCGACTGCGGAGTTAGGAGTTGCTGTTTTATCATAACTTCATTTACGATACTGGGCAGTATTTTAAAATTAGTTTCAACAATTCGTTATTTACACAATTTCGATTTAAATACAATTTTGACTGAAAATACTTATTAATAAACACGATTAATGCATCCTGAGTACATACAGTGCATACAGTTTTCTCTCTCTCAATGGGTCCCTCGGGACTACATGTAATGTATGCCATACATATTTTATTATGCAATCAAAATTGAAAAATATTTTTGAAACATTTTTCAAAAGGGTTTTATTTTATGAAAAATCTTTTCCTCCATTTTCCGCTATAGAGAATAATAAATCCCTCCATTTTATTATTACAAAGACGGTCAACGCAGTTGACTCACTTCTCTGCCCAATGTATTTGATTTCAGTCTCCATGTTTCTACCTTCTTCATTATATCCATCATCACTGCCTCCAGTCTCTTGCGTTATTAGGGCTATGATTTCGTTGTCATTTAAACGTTCTTTTTCAAGATTTTCGTTCCTATTGGTCCAGCCAATGACCATTTTCCTCTGTAATTTGGATTTGAGTACTTCTTACCCTCTGCTTCAAAGTTTACCCTGTGCCGATGGTTGCTTTTTTCCGGGGGTGGATGCTACTTGCCCTTCTCGGGGTGAAAAATATTATATGAAATATAGTCCGGGAATGAACAAATTAACTAATTTTAAGCAACTTTTGTCCCATATTTTTTTTTCTGAAAGTTAATTCTTTTCAAGTTAATCGCAAGTGAATTTATCGATTTTTTAACTAAAAAAACACGTTTTCATTAGGTTTTTCGTAAATAACGTTAAAAAATGCACTTTAAGAAAAAAATCATTTGGATCAAAAATGTAGCTTATAAAAAAATGTTGGGTTTGTGGTTTCTTTAGAGCCAAATACAAACTGACTTATAGCTTGTTGAAATTTTGATTTTATTTGTCAAAACAAAAATTAAAAGGTTTATCGTGAAATAACTGAAGAACAATGAATTTTTCGGGAAAAGTTTATAAATACTTTATTAAAGTGCCTAAAAAATCCTTTAATTTGTTATGTTATAAATAAAATTGTTTTTTTTTCATTCTTTGACAAAAAAATGTACAAATTACCCCCGAAATACCACCACAGTTGAAATTAATTGCTACCACTTCACAAATCACCAATTTGTAGGTGTCCCCAAAAATGTATTGTTTTTCAGGTATTTCACGATACATTTTTGTTTTGGCCAATAAAAACAAACAGAAACCATAGTCCCAACATTTTTTTGTTTTTTTTTAACTACTTTTTTGATCCAAATGATTTTTTTAAGTCCATATTTTTAAAGTTATTTTCGAAATACCGTATAAAAACATATTTTTTTGTTGAAAAATCGATGCTTTCACTTGCAATTAACTCAAAAAGAATTGACTTTCAGAAAAAAACTTTATCGAGCAAAAGTTGGTTAAAAGTAGTTAATTTATTCATTCCCGGACTTTTTTTTCATATAGAATATACAATCCCCCCCCGCCACCCGTCAAAAAGCATCCCCCTGGGCAGGGTCAACTTTGAAGTACAGGGTAAGTAGAAATTAAAACCAAATTTTTAGGAAAATCGCTGCTGCTTCGACAAATTACCCAGTATTACCATCTTTTGCCTTCATTGACTGGAGTATATGTCTCATCCAGTTCTCTATATTTTCTGACTGCACTGTTTAGTTACCTAATATATTTTGGTTTTCGGCAAGATTTTAAATTTGTGGTACCGGGGATTTCTTGGAAAGCTGTGGCCAACTTACAGACCAGATTTTCAATCACCCCTTGGTCCAAGGGCTGCTCTAATCTGGTACCCTTACGAGGTAGGTAAATTATTTTTATATGAGCTGTATGACAGGATAACCCTTGCGGATTTGTTCGTGCATTATCCAAAATTGGGACAACCTTCAGAGACAAGTTTCAAACCATTTCTTCATGTTGGCATCCACGCTAATTTTTGTGATTTGTAATACACAGGAAGAGACAGATTAAAATTAAATGCACGTTGTTCAGACCATTTTACGATTTTCTGAAGACAAAAAGAGTGATTTTATGGGTTCCTGTCCATTCGAAGAAACAGCAACAGTAATCCCTGCTTGGTTTTTCTTAAAACCACGGGCCGAATTTTCGTGGCACCGAGAAAAGTTTGTGGTAAAATTTTAAAGTTCAGATCTGTCTCATGCATGTTATATATAGGTACTTATTTGGGAGTTAATTTTTCATTTTGATCTATTTCCATTTGCTAGCAACAAACTCGCCCGAATTTTCAAGTTTGTTGTGGGTATCCAATTACTTTCTTTTCTATATTGCTTCGGTAATTAGTGTCCCTGTACTCAGTTTCTGCAGAAACCGTAACCACAAGTCTTCATCCACAATGTCACAAACAAGTTTTCTTCTTGTACAACGGCTTGACAATTTTTTATCCTACTCCATTTTTGGGCAAATACCTACTTTCGATTGAACGCCTGTCTCTCGTTTACAGTACTTTTGCAGCAGTAAAGTCACCACAAAGTTTCATAACTGATACACCATTATGAATTCGTTTTAAAACTCATTAAGACAATACAAATGAATGTAAAACTACAATGAACTTACTAGCACAGCTAGAATTAATAAAAATGTAAATTGCAGCACTTAGACTGATTTCCAGTCTTCTTGAGACGATTTATTGGTATTATTTTTGACATATTAGGAGAGAGATATCTGAATATATTATCAACTACTCCATAATTATTTTTTAAATGATGGTTTCGCTTTATAGTGGTCACTTTTACAGTTTCGATTTGTGACTAATACTACGAAGTTTTACTATTTACACCTATATGTTACTTCGTAAAAACTGCTTATTCCTAAGTTACCTTCCTGGAAATGTTTAGTCTTTTTCACAAATAATCTAACTAGATCTATTCAAATTTGATCTAGGTTAACAATAAAGTTTGATATTCCATTTTTCAGTTTACTATATAAATAGGTGATACTTTGTCGACATAAACGTTTCTCACGTTGTTCAAGTATACCTTAAAATTAAAGCCATGGTAATTAGTTAATTATTAGTAAATAATTTGTGCGAAGAGCAACTGTATTTACAGAAGAATTTTACAACCCTTACCATCCCCTACTATCAATAAGCCAGCATATGAAATTAATGCGAATTCTGAATGTCTACCTCTTTATGCACATAATACGATACTCTATTTTAAACATATTATGCCAACCGGATAATGGGATTGAATTTTTGGAAAATTTTAACTGTTGTCCTGAAATTAATAATAATGAATTAAATATTTACTTATTTCTTTCTATTTAAGGTTTTTAGATCACATATGTTTTTATTGACAAGAATTTATTGCACAAAAACATTTTCTTTTTCAAATTTCACATCGACGATATTGCAGATTACAGCATAGTATAGTTGTTTGCAAGTTGGTTGTCGTACTGAGGAGTCTAAAGAAAATAAATATTCAGTGACACAAGCTCTCTAACCTCAGCATTGTGCAGCAAGTGCGATAATACATCAATGCTCAAATAGAGGACATTGGTGAAGGCACAATAGAAATAAGCGTAAATGGAATCATATAAAATATTATATTTCAACAGCTATATTAAAACGGCACAAAAGGAATAAAATACAATGGATCACCGAAGCAGTATACGAGTATGATGGACGAAAGTGGTGAATATCAGATCAGAAAAAATAGCGGAAATAGATAAAATGATATCAGATAAGAACCAAGATCAGAGTAGGTAAAAATAAATGGATCCTTAAAAATTGACGGAGAGTCTATAGTGCGGGATGAAATATCATTACCACAAAATTCATCCAAAAGTAAAGAATATATAAGGAACTGCATCTAAATTGATAATCATCGTCAACATAATTCTTGTAATGAAAGAATTGCATCAAGTCCTGATAACATTCATGGAAAAATGTTATAATGGAGATTACCGTTTTTTTCCTCCCAGCTCTCTTTACAAGGTTTTTACAACTTTTTGCAATCAAGTTTTGCGGTCATACCAGTAAGAATAATAAGAAATTTCAACAAAGCCTTGTCAGTCAAATAACTTGATAAAGATCTTTCATAGATGTTCAATTTTTTATAAAAAAAGATTGCTACCATTTGCGAACTCAGAACTATCTAACATATAGTATCTTGGAACTCAAGTTACACCGACATTATTTTCAGTTTTGTTTGCATTACTTCGCTGAAAACTTTTATTTTGAATAGACGCTTAGAATTGGTTAAAATATATTATTTGGACCAATTCTAAGCAATATTCTAATTAATATATCTTATTGAACAGTAAATTGTTAATTTAATAACTTAGCTCGTTTTTTGCATCTATCTATCTGTCTATTGACAATTGACTGAACAGGTCATGACCAAAGCTTGTTAACCGGGTAAGGATCATTGTATAAATTGGGGCCCAACAAGGGACAATGCAATGATTACTGTTTAGTTTAGAAAACTTTTTCGTGATGAAAATACTCAGACCGCCCACACAAAGCCCTGCATTAAACTCTAGCGTTAATTTGGCGGGATGAATGATGTGAAGTCAAACCAAAATTTATAAGAGGCAATTTTCATTAATTATTTAACTTGGTTCAATAGCCTCCTTCTGAAAATTTTTATTAAATATTTGCTTGTGGCTAGTCATCACATTTTGGATATTTCGTTTTCCCTTTTTACTTAGAGTAGGTACACACACAACAAGTTCATTAATGAATGTTACCTTTTATTAATAAAAAATGACGCTATACCAAAGATAAAAGGGCGCAAAAATCAAAGGAAATCATTTTAACTTTATTATAATTATCAGTTTGAATTACATTGAATGCATTGACTGTGTTTTATGTGAATATGTTCCAAGCATAAATGTATACCTCTAGAAGATCCGGCTATTCGAATAGAATACAATTGGGTATATGACTCTATGTATTAAAAATATGGACGAGGTTGGTGAAATCCTAGAACAAAAATATTATTTTTTTAAAAATACCAGTTAATTTTGTAATAAAGGCAACAGGAAATTATATTTTAAATGGCAAAGTCACGTATCAAAAACACGCTGAATCTCATCGTGACGTCAAGATCTTAATTTGTGCATAGAAAAATGACCTAAAGTAAGTTCTGTTTGTGGTTCTGTGTTCATTTCTGTGTTCCCAACATAGAGCATATACTTCTGTAGATCATCATGCTACCTCACGTGATGGATGGAAGCTGCCAATGATCTGTGGAAGTTGCTCACAATCGAGCATTCCTTTCTAGTTTTGACAAGATACTTGTGCATTTGAGGCTACCTCCAGAAGTATATGCTCTACGTACTCGTCACAGGAAAAAAACCTACTTAATAAATTCGAATTGAAGGACCCGTTAGTTACGTCACAAATAAAAATTGATTCGTTTATGCCGTTTTATTTGAATTTATTCCCGATTTTTTAGCTTATTACAGCATTATGAAAAAATTATGATGGTTTACAAAAAACAGTCAAATACCCACCTCCAAATCCGTTTAAACATATTGTCCAATGTAGAAAATTATTTGGACCTCAAAAGGATTTGTGTTAATCAGTTAGAGTACTCCAACTTTAAAAACATAAACCGTTGATAATTTCAATATTTGATTCCAAACATATGCTTAAATAATAGTCTGTTAACTTCATATTTATGGAATTATAGTGTTATGCTTTCATGTGTTGTTGAACTAATCCTTTCTTTTACTAGACTAATATCAAATAATAAACGAACAACACTTACAATATAGTCTTAAGCTCCCTCAACTGTCGTGCTTCTGCAAATGTCTTAGGCATGTGCTGTCAAATCTTTCCCAGTGCTCACAAAACTAACTGAATATTTGTGAAAGTTTGTGTCACCATACATATTTGTGCGGGAATCAAAGGTGACTATATTCTTTTTTTACAGCCTGGGAGTACGAAACAAACAATAATACTAATGGAAATAAAGAAAATTACTTATTGGAACGTTACCGCCTTGCATCTTGGCAACAGAAGTCGGTGGACGTTGAAAGCTTAGACCAAAGGGCAACAGATTTGAGGGATATTAGGACTAGTATTCCCATCACACCAACTAATACACTTTACCGTAAGTAACAATAATGAGATGAACTTTTCAGTTATAAGATTGTTGTATATGAGCTGAAAAATTAATCGCATATTTATTGTTGTTTATTGATTATTGTTTATTTTGAGACAACTGTTAAAAATACAAAAATGAAATGTAACAAGATTCTCCAAAACACACTAATTTTATACAAATTTCATTAAAATATATTAACTTAAATATTATATACTATTATATAGATTACATTAAATTATTACAATTCAAAATCCATAATGACACCTAAGGCAAAGCCTTGTGTTGTGTCGCTAAGAAAAATAATGTAGAGAATAACAACAATCAACTAACTAAATTACAATATCACAGAGATTTTCCTATAATATTTGCGAATAATGTATGCAGTTTAAGAAAATTTACGTCATTGATGTTGAAAGGTTGCAAGTAATTATTTACCAGTCCTGAGTTTAGGAAGAGTTTAAGAGCACATCCCGACAAGTAAGACTACGCGTTTAATTTTTTTAGAGCGGCATAGTTCTTTATCACGAATTCTTTAAGTTTCCTATTACACGAATGTTTGTTAGAGCAATTTTTTATATCCAATGGTGAGGTGTTATACATTTTGATACCATTATGGAAAGTACTTTTCTGCCGTGTAGTTTTATTGTATAGATCGTATTTATATAATTGTTGGTCATTTCTTCTTGTTTGGTATAAGTGATTCATTTTCGGTAAGATATTTGAATAGTGTATAAGTTTAATTGCTGCATGCATGTAAAGTCCTTTTACATCCAAAATCTTTTCATCAATGAATATGTTTCTAATTTGTTGTTGTACAGATTCGAGAAGACTTGTGTAGACGATTAATAACAAATTATTATTCAAAATATTTCGCAGGGTGTAAAATCTATAAAGTAGCTTTTAAATTTTTTTGGCAATATATTCGGCATGCAAGTTCCATTTCAGGTGTTGATCCAACATCAAACCTAACTATTTGCAGGCTTTTGTCCGTTCAACAGTTTCATGAGCCCCTACTATAGGGCAAATTTGGTTTTAAACCAACAGAGGTTTAGTTTTGTTTATATTAAGACATAAAGTATTTAAGTCCAACCACCTTTTCACCTCATTAATAGAATTTTGGGATTTTACCCAAGTTATTTCCCATGTCTGGCCTTCACAGATTAATAAAGTGTCATCAGCGTCTGCTAAAATCTCACAATCGGGGTGATATAATAAATCATTTAGAAATATCAAAAACAGGGTAGGTCCTAGAATAGTCCCTTGTGGAACACCAGTTTTTATTATGTGGATATCACTCTTTTTAGTATTAATTCTTACTTGTTGCGGACGTTTAGAGAGATAATTTTGAAACATTTTAATTGTATTTCCCCTATACGTTCTAACTTCTCAATAAGTTTTATATGTGACCCTGTGCCAAATGCTTTTTGCAAATCAAGAAAGACTGATATGGTTTTTGTGTTATTATTCAAATTTGATAAGATTTTATTAGTAAGTGTTTGGATTGGTTTTTCGGTACTTATATTTTTTCGGAAGCTCAACACATATTTTTCACCTAATTTATACATTGGGGTAATGCAGCTTTCTTTAAATTGTAAAAGAATTAGTGTGGATTCGAAAATTTTATTTATAATGTAAGTTAGTGGTTCAGTAATATATGCTGTTAGTTTTTAATTTATTTTGGTTGAAATACCATCATTTCCAGGTGCCGTATTATTTTTTAACAAAGCAATTATTTCATTAATTTCTTTGAAATCAGTTGGTTCTATAAACATACTCGTATTCTTGTTAGTTTGTCTGTTTGGTATAATTGTAGTTAAATTTGTATGTGGACATTTTGTTATGTTTTTTCCTACGTTTATAAATATGTTGTCAATTTCATTAGCAATTTCATCTGGCGTATTCACTACATAGTTTTCATTGTGAATTTGTTTTATATCACATTTTCATTTACTTCTCTTATCAGAGATTTCGTTAATGCTGTCCCACGTTTTTTTATAATTTTGTGAGGATTTCTGGAGCTCATCTATAATAATCGTTTTTTGCAATTTTTATAAGGTTATTTAATAAGTTTTCGATAATTTTTAAACTCTTGTTGGATAAAATTATTATTTTTATACTTATGTGCTTTTTTTTTAATTGACCACGCTTCCTAATAGCCACTGTAATAGCACTAGTAATCCAGAGTTTCAGTTTTGCTTTTTTATTAGTTATTTGTATAGTTTTTGTGGAAAGGGATATATAAACGTAATGTTCATGTAAAAAAATTATATAGTGGTTGAAAGTTTTGCGCTCTGATTTCATTGAACTTTTGAACCTTAACCGATTGATGCCAAATTTCGTACTTGGAGGATGGCGGAAGATAGCCCATGTGCCCATGTACCAGGAGGTAGAAATTTTTGCCTCAATATATATCTGAAAATTGGTATAGGGACACATGTTCAGCAAACTCTGTTCTATAAAGTATTTTCTCGATAGATTTATTCATTCTGAGATTATAGGGGATTGGAAAAATAGATTTTGAATGTTAAAAGTGCATATACATAAACTGGCCATTCGACGGAAAAGGGAATGTAACAACAAATTACCTGTACAAATTACAAAAACTGGTTTCGTTAAATAGGTACTTTGAACAGTTATTTCTAGCAGAATTGACATTGATTGTAGTCCCTTTACAGTTTACTTTGTTTAACTCTTGTTTATGTATTCCAGAAGTTTGATTGGGTTAGACTAAAAAAAAGGAAAAAAGATACAGTAAAAAACTAAGGGCTTTCTTAGCAATAACATTCGTTTATTGTTAATTTTGTCCCCCTGGTCCCTGAGACATTTTAACTTTTGAAGAGGAAGACATAATCTTGTAGCCCTTGAAGTCTTTTTAAATGCTTTTAGTTGAATCCGTTAGTTTAAAAATTAACGGAATTCTCGCAGAAAAAAACATCGCATTTTGAACATAAACATTTTTTCATCCCAGTCCTACCATGCATCAGCAATGGGTTCCTGTGCTCAGTTCAATTTCTCCTTCAATCTTTTATAATATTTTATCATTTTCTACCAAGTGGTAGTTTTCTCTGATAAATAACAAAAAGTGCAAGCAGGTCATGTGCCACCAATGAGGTTAACAAGAAAATTTTCATGATATCGATGGAGGTTAAAAATTTTGGAATTCTTTACTTTCAAAGACTGTACTAAGGTTTTAAAAATTTTCATATTAAATTTCTTCTATTGTACCATAATAGTCCAGGCAGGATTTGCTTTAGGATAGCGGTTCTCTGACGGATCTTAAATTTTTATGAGAATCACTCCGGGAGGTTGCTAGGAATATGATTTTTGCTATGTTCTAGTCCAAAATCCTGTGTCAGGCTCACGGAAAATTGAAAATATATGTTCGCAATTTAATTACCATTCTGAGCACTTCTCGAATTCAAAACATATTTTCTCCTGGCACAATAGTTCAATTTGCATAACGAACGATTGGGATAATTGTTCAATGCAAAGTGAAGAAAATATTTGATGCATTTGAATATCCAATCAGAAAACAATAAGTTATTACAAAATTTTCCCAGGGCATGAAATACAATATTTTGTTAAAATTGATTACGAATAATTTAGCTTACAAACCACTTTTAAATCGCCGCCATAGAAAAATTGCACCGCAATTAGTTGGGAAATTTTATGGGGTCTGCTTATGGGGTCCAAATATGATAATTATAGGCAATTTTTATGATTTTTTATAACCGTTGGACATTTTTCGGCAGGGTCTAACAGTGACATCTTTTCCAGTGTGAACATTTTTTCTACTACCGGAATATTCATAAAGTTATTCAGTTAAGGCATTGAAACCTTCTTGAAAATTGATCACCAAATTCTTAAACAAATGGTGATTACTCTTTGAAAAATAAGACATCAATTAAAAAAATTTCCCCACCTCACATCTGAATAAATTTTGGTTTGGTTGATATAACTTTTTTCTGCAATTTTCCTATGTAGCCTACAAAACATTGGATTGAACTGCAAACTCCACTACCAATTTTCTGGGCAAAAAACGAAAACAAATCTAGTATTTGTAGCATTGTATTTTGGAATAAAATTGTGTACCTAAATCTTTATATACATCAAAAGATTTCTATAGCAAATGGTGATTTTTAAATTTAATTTTTATAAGATATAAGATTTATTGCGAATAAAAGAACCTCTCAAAAATAGTCATTTTAAGTTCCTAAGGTTACAAAATTTGTTTTTACAACTGGGGCATATCGAGATTCAATCCTAACAAACTCCATTGATATTTCTGTAAAAATTTACGTTCCGTCCGGAACCAGATAAACTTACGGGTCATAGAAAAAATAGTAATTAGCGGTATAACATTTTATACTAATTTAAATTTGACTATGTAATGATATGAAATTAAAGCGATATTTACAAAATACTTCTTTGAATTTCCAAATCAAGTTTTCCTTATTTTATCTATTTGTATTGAATATGTCTGGGCCAATTCAAAAACAGAGAATGAAACTTAGTTATGGGAACAGCGTTGAATGTGAGAAATATAAAGTTGGGTATACAATACATGATTTTTTAAGTTTGTCGATATAAATAAGACTGTTTACAAATGTGATTGTTGTAAGCAAAATATATTAATGAAATCTGAAAAAGTAACTAATTGATATTAGTAATTAGTTTTATGTAATTAAATAAAAATAATAAAGTAGTTACCAAACAATATAATAATAACTACATATAGTTTGGATTTCATTTTAGGCAATAACACAATGGCATAAAATTCAAAAGGCACTTCTTGAATTTGCATTCGACTTTAAACCAGCTTTAGATATTTTTCCGCTACACTATTAGGTTTGTACCAACTTGATGTGTACTAACAAGAGCTTACACGGTAAATGATTCAGCCTTTTGTACCAACCAAAATGTGTACTATTGGTGAACAGTTCTTGAACTGTTTTCTCAGTTCACGATGTTTTAAAGAACATGTAAACGATAATGGATAATGGATATAAGAATATTTTTCATAAATAATGATTAATAAACTAAATTAAATATTAGTAAAACAAAGAAACAAAAATTACTGAGGTCTGTGTATCTAAAAAGTGGTAATATACACTGGAGAGTAAAATTATATTTTATTGTGTAATGTTTTTAGAGAAAAGAGTAGATGCGTTAACCTCTAAATCGAAAAGTATCAGTGGTAATTTATTTTTCCCATTACAATCGCTACTATTGTGAACAAATTAATTTCACTTATTAATATGATATCTGACCTGTATGATAATTGCAGACAGTCAATAAGGTGTTATAACAGTTTTGAAAATGTACCAACTCAGCTTTCAGTACACATCATTAACAAGTTGGTAAAATTTCAAGAATGTAGTTAAAGGAGAGTTGGGCTCTTGAACGCGATTAAAATTTTAACAAATTTGTAGTTCCACTCTCTCGAAATTTAAAAGTTGATAACCTTATTTTATCAAAATATGTCCACTGTACAAGCAAGCCCTCAGAGATGACAATGTTTTCCTTGAGGTACAAATCAAGAGGATTTTGCAATATCTACTGCACATGGAGCCCTAATAATTCGCACTCCTTTGAAGTATTTGGAAACTTGTTTTTTGAAAGATTGTTAGATCAATATTAAATGTTTTTTTTAATATAATCATAAATAGCAATATATATTTTTTATTTTTAGGGACATTTATATATTGCAATTACATTTATATATGATTTTATTGTGCATGTATCTGTACGACCCATAATTTTGCGGATGTTTCCCGATCTTTTTGATTAAATAAACAATAAATCCTTATTTTATTTAATTTTAGAATGGGATACATTTGCATTATGTATAAGGAATGAAGTTATTTTCAAAATTATATTCTTCGCCTAATTAACCATGAAATTTCGGTGAATTTTTCTAATTTTTCCTTATAATATATGTGTATTTATTAAATCAGCACTATAAATCTGCCATTTGAAATATTTCTAAGATATAGAAATATTCAAGATATACCAAGGGAAAATGATCCCAGACACATATTTCTGCAATTACTAAATACTGCTTATAAGGCCAGCCGCAAATGAGACGCAGCTTCCTGACGTGACATAACATGAGTCACGGCGAATTTTCACGAGCAGAGTGAATCACGGCGACTAACATCGCAAAAGAGACCGCAGTTTCATAGTGTCAAGTATTGATTATTTGAGTTCAGAATCGGAGACCTCGGAGCTCAGATAATCTTAATGGCTTGTATCTTATAAAACTTGAAGAATTCTCACTTTTCGGTTAGTTTTTTCTCAATTTGTCACATGTCTTGAACACACTCATGGTGATAAACGGCGGCATAAAATTTGTGTTCTGCAGGGCACCGTGACTACGATTACATTCTTGCCGTGACTCACCTCATGTTATATCACGAAGCTGCCCCTCATTTTGCAGTTGGCCTAAATAATAGTACCATAGATGTCGTGGGTTCAATGAGTTAATTGAATTTTTACACGCAAAAATACCTCACTGCTTACAAAACAAAACTGAATAACCTTGAAACAGTAGATCACTTCGCTCCGTCGATTTAAATTCACACGACATTCACTAAAAACTCGTCGCATAAAAAGATAATTGGCTTCAAAAAAGATCATCGAAGTAAAGAGACCACAAATCCATGATCACTTCTGGGATACCAGAGTTTATGCGAATAGATCCGGGAACCACGTTAAATCTTCCGGAATGCTGTTGTTGTTGTTAATTTTTATTTATCTAGTTTTTTTTTCGTATTGGCACTTTTTTATCAAAATGGTTAACTTCTAGAAGGTTTCAAACTATTTTTAAATCTGATCGTCCCGATTAGAATCACTCTCCATGGTAGGGAGCCAGTCGATCTAAATGAACCACCTTCATCTTAGTCCTCGGATTTCGGCGAATACGATAAACAACCTCATTCACCCAAGGCAGGTGTGAGCTTTGGAGAACTCTGGATATTATATAGCTCGATCTTGCCTCTCTCTTGGAAACATACTGAATTTACCTTGAGATCGTAACGTGTCTTTTTTCGGTCGCAAGTGGCCAACATTTGCGTTCGGGCTAGTTCATGTATTGCCAGCATGTTCTGTCAGAGTTGATAGGCATACCCGTTAACTTCTTGGTGCGATTCTTCTGATAAGCCAAAGGCCAATTCGCAAGGTAATCTCAGCCCTTTTCCGAATAGTATTCTGGCTGAAGTCAGTACTGAGCGGTTATGTACGGCTGAGCGATTGGCCAACAGGTGAATATGCTTATCCCTATCACGCTAGTTGATGCTGACGACCTTGGATAAATGTTGTTCTGTTGAATCTTTCCACCATTCCGCCTTCTGAATGTGGATGCAAAGGTGTGTTTCTCGTTATCTTAATTTCCAAAATCCTTCTGGAGTACATACAATACAAGTTACGCTCTTGTTCCGAATGGAACTCCAACGGGACAACAAACATTTTAAATGCCTGTTCTACTAGCACAGTCGCCCCTGTTGTTGCCTTTTGATTGGGTATATCATATGCTTTAGGCTATTTGCTGAAGTAATCCATTGCGACCAGAATGTATTTTCCCCCACTCAGACTCTGGGAATTGACCGGCGACATCAATGACAATTATCTCAACTGGGACGCCCACATAGTATTGCTGTATTCTGCTTTTGGTGGTCCGGGTCTTTGAGATCTTACTGGCTGCATAGGTGTTACATTTCCGACGTAAGGCTCTGACGTCTTCAACGTAATCTACCCAGTATTACCGTTGTCGGATTTTATCCAAAGTTTTATTCATGGTTAGATGACCTCCGGTAATCCCATTATGTACTTTGGTCGAGTCGGCGGGTACTTTTATTTGAAACTACCATTTAAGACTTTTTTATGCTGTCAATGCTTTCCAAAATTATGTTTAACATTCCATTCTCTACTCTTAGAGAGTCCCATTTGGACCATTATGATTTCAGGGCGTCCGAATACCTAACTACCTCGTCCCGTCGTGGCCTTTGTACTCCTCTCTCCTTGAGGGACAGAATTGCTTCAATGTCTGGGTCAGGCGTTTGGTCATGGAAACATTGATCCGTTGTCCAGTTTGGGTAAGGCGTTTGGTCATGGAAACATTCATTTCTTTTATGGTTTTGAGAATCCACGTATTAGTATTCGCTCACCCTTTCTTCACCATCTTACCCTTGTTGGTGATAGTTCAGGGAGCCTTACGCCTTACTCTGCAGTCACATGTCCACAACGGAAACTGGCAGCTCTTGTTCCAGTTCTTTGTGACCGTTCGAGTAGTCTGTTCACACCAGTGAGCAATGCCTGAAAGGGTGACTACCTCTACCTCTAAACCCCGGAACAATTCTTAATTACTCTTCTTGATGCCACTAAGTTTAGATTTCTTTGCCCTGCAACGTCCCTGAGACCATTTATAAAACTCTGTGTGGCCAATTGATTTGTAGTTTCCACTGATAAATCTGGGTAGGACAGGTGTAATAAACGTCTAATCTCTGCTTCGAATCCTTGTAGACATTCTTCAGATTTTTTACACTTATTTGCACCTAGTATATTTGGTTCAAGGATTGATTGTGGTATCATTTATCCATGATTGCAATGATCTCGTCGAAATTACTTTGTTCATCTACAGAAAAGCTTTGGAGGAGTTCTAATACATGACCTCTTAGAGAAATTACCAGAGAAGTAGATTTTTTTGGGCTATCCCATCCATTAACTGCTTCAAATTCCGTTTATACATAGGCCAGGATTAACTACTATCAAATGTAGGTAGTTTGCTAAAGGAGCCTTTGTTCTGATAGTTTTCTCGCTAATCTCCGTTTATTTTTTATAATCCGTTTCGATTTTATTTTGGATAGAGTTGATTGTACTTAACTTTGTTCTGTGCCTTGGATTGACGGATTTCAACTTTTACTTTACTTTGGATGGAATCTATGTCAACAACTTTGGTTTTAAGGGTATCAACAGCATTTTTTTTGTTTTATGTTATCGTTTATTTCTCTTATGTCTGATTTCATAATCTGCCAAACCAAAATGGAGAGCCACCGGGAACCTCACCGATCAGTGGGCGCTCCTCTCCACCCGCACTACTCATTTTGGAATCTTACTAACACCCCGTTGAAGAAGTCCACGCCGATGGGTGACACGCTCAACTCATTACAAGTCTACTTCTCTTACTTTTCTGGACGAGACTGACATCAGCTTTCAAAGTGTAGGTGTCTCTACTTACAGGACGTTTTGGTCCAGTTTTAGGAGTAACAGGCAAGCGGTAGGCAAAGGGTTCTCGTCTGGAATACTAGGTCGCGCCCCATACAGGGCAATGACCCGACATCTCAAGCGACGGTCCCACTGTTACCCGCCAGGTCGTCTCATCGCCACAGTCCCGAAAGAAAACTGGTCTGACGACTACCTGTATTAGGGATAAACAAGTCCTTATCGCTCAATCCCGAAGGAAAGTGTATCCGGCGAACTACTTGTGTAATGTTTTGTCAAGTCACACTCGAGGACCGGGACCCTCTGCTTCCCTAGTAATTAACAGACATCGCCTTGTAGCCAAAAACGAAGTTTGAAATGGACTGCCAAGACTTAGAAAGTTTTATGGGTAGCCACCGTAAGTGGATTTGACTACCCCCATGTATAGTTAACTGCTTCGTTACCTTGTGTGACTAGACTTTCGTCGGATAGGAATCTTATAAAGCATGTTTGGAATATGATGGGGAGAAGACTGTCCTCTTTGCATCATCATTCATAGACTCTGGTATGGACTTCACGTTGTTTGGAAAGGGGTGCCACAACAGGGATCGACTATCTTATTGTGTCAATGTCTAGACGAAAACAGGTGTGTACTCAGCTACTGGGTCAAGAAGAATATTCTTATTTTTTATCACATTTTATATTTATAAAGTTTCTTAGAGATGTTATCATTCATTGTTCATGGCAGACTACCATATTGCGATAAAAAACAAATTCAAAAAATGATTTCTTCTGAGTGTAACACATCTAAAGTCAATGAGTATATCGTTTACAAAAACTGCATGCCACTCGTATTGCATATATTAATTTTGCCAGATTAACCGATTAATTTAATCGTTTTGTAATATTAATTATAACTTCATTGTATAATAAAGTGTCTTTATTGTTTCATCTATGTAATACACATATCTATACAGCATGCACATTCACAAATACACAGTATACACATACATAGCAAACCCGAGTAACTCGGAGCCGTGGGGTTGTCAGTTCCCAGATGAAATGTTTTAAACCAGATCATCCCGTGCGGGTTTTGGGGAAGGGAGAAAGGCTAGGTAGTAGGTCAGCGGACAGCTGCCCCTTTAGAAATAATAAAGCGTCTTTATTGTTTCATCTATGTAATACACATATCTATACAGCATGCACATACACAAATCTATACAGTATACATATAGATAGCAAAACAAAAGGCGGAGTTTAGCCTACAGCTATTCTAAACAAAACAAATTATATTTATTACCATAATAGGTAATTGAGGCAATTCAACAATATGGAGGAAACTACTGACATAGACAAACTACATTAAGACAATTTAAAAACAAAAGTGTTGTTTAACAAGAGCTCTTTAATTTTCTTTTGAAAACCACGTAAAGTTGTATCATATAAATTTTTCAGAATAATTTTATTATACATTTTAACTGCGTTAAATGAAAAAGATCACTGAAATATGGCTGATGAATGTCTAAGGTTGCTGAATCTTGTAGGTCTATTGTGAATTTGATTAGCATAAACTATTTGTTCCCAAAGACAATCCGGTTTTCTCGTGTGAATGATACGATGCACAAATTTACAAAAATCATATTGCCAAGCCTTTTTCATTGTTAACCAGTTTATCTCTATTAGTTTTTGAGTTATATGGTCAAATTTGCGAAGTGCTCAAACAAGTATACAACACGAATTTTGTACTTTTTGAATTCTTTTTTTGGTAAACACAGTTAGACACGGATAGTACACTATATAACAGTAATAGAAGATTGGCAAAACAAATGTTTCACACAATTTTTTCCTCATTTTGAAGTTTAAAATTAACTTGTTTGTATAAAGTAGTTTTAAAACAACGAATTACTTTTTATTATAATTGTATAAATTTATGTTCAATAAAATAATTTACATTTGCTGCAGGAGGCCTGTATACTACTCCTGTAACTAACTGTAAATAATTTAATTTAACTTTGATCCACAATATTTCAAATAAATCATGATTATAATTATCAATATGTATAATATTTATTTCCTCTGCAAAAATGACGTTTTTAAGATAGAAAGCTACACCACCGCCACGACTTTGACGGTCTTTACGCAAAAAACGATATCCGGGAATAGCAACTGCACTAGATGGTATGTCTAATCTATATTGATTAATAATATCACATAAATCGAGAACACTAGAAATTAATAATCCGGTATTGAGATGGCCTATACTTTGTTTTATATTCATTTGACCCTTCTCCATAATCTATTTTCGCTTTTAAATTACCAATAATGTTTCTGTAAAAAACATCATATTTCTTGTTAAGTTACGTTTACTTTGTAAATTAAAATTATCAGTTATTGCATTTTTTAAAATTCGGTTTACAATTCTTTAATTCGTGGTTTTCAGAGCAAATGGGACATACAAATGATTTGGATTTACAATACTGGTATGGCCCAAATCAGAGCAACGATAACACCTAACGACACTAATATTACATTCTTGTACTTTGCATCTCTGCCAGTCTACAAAAACATGTACCTCTTTAAGTATTGACTTTCTTAGTTCAGGTGACGCCTCAAATACAAAATTGTTGTTCTTATAAAATTTTAGCTTGGTTATTAATTTAATATTCTTGTCAACACAATTGGAAACTGAATTATTGTTTTGAATATCGTCCATATATTTTTTATCACTAATTGCTAAATCAACACCATATACCTACAATTAATCTTGGTTTGAAAATGTGGTCACTATCAAAATAATATTTATTACCAAATTTAGCATTTATTGCACTTTTGGGTTTGTCAACACATTCTTTTGTTCCGCAGCTAACCAATAAACCATCTTTAATAATTTTAGTGTTGTTAACTTGAATTTTTATACCTGGATCTAAATTTTCCTTAATTTCTTCCGCTACGTTTGTTTTGGCATCAGCTGTTTTAATAACCAGAACCTCATGTTTACATTCATTTTTGCTTCCAAATTTATTAGCTTCCATTGCAAATTATTACAGTATTCGAGTTCTTCTAACATCTTTTCAAGCAGAATTATTTCACGTTTCAGACGATTCAGTTGTATTTTCCGCCACTTTGTTAACTTCACGTGCAATATAACATTGCATTTGACATTAGCACACGTTGTACCACTCTTTCTAATACTATTTGTACAAATTTCACAGTATTTTTCGCCTTTTCAGTCGGAGTAATGGTTGTCGATATTTATGTATGATATTTAGGAAAAAATCTAAAATATATTGTATCACAATATGGTGTCATGACCTTGTTGGTCAACATTAACAAATTTTGCCAGTTTTCAGAATTTTTTGCAGATGTGTTCATAGATCAACAGCAAACCGATGGAATTTATACCGATTTTTTGAAACAATAAATATAATTCTTGCTATGTCGTTCCGTTATACGGTGTTCCCCTTCTATTTTCTAATAATTTTAAATGATTACATCAGGTAAACTGTTTTTTGCAGATGATCTGAAATATTTTCAGCCATTAATAGTTACAGGGTTTCCTAGCTTTTGCATAGATATGTGGTGTGATGATAATAAATTACAACTAAACATTGGGAAATGTAAAGTTATCCGCTTTACCAGAAAACACACTCTTTTTAACTTCTCCTATAATATTAGCAATAACTTCCTGGAGAGATGTGAAAAAATACAGGCTCTAAGCATTATTTTCGATGACAACCTGACATTTACCAGTCATATTGAATATATATATGACATTGCTATTCGAATGCATGGATTCATAGTTAGAGGTTGTCAAATGTCAAAATGCAATGCAATTTAAAAAAAGTATGATGGGCATACCATACAATTGTTTGTTAGGATGAGAACATTATTTCTAGAAGCATAAAGTTTCATCTTATTTAAACAAATGTTA
Source organism: Octodonta nipae (assembly GCA_034190945.1). NCBI lineage: Eukaryota > Metazoa > Arthropoda > Insecta > Coleoptera > Chrysomelidae > Octodonta > Octodonta nipae. Next base: position 132,653,668 of record CM067217.1, read on the forward strand.
TTTGCTAACTAAAATGTTCAAGAACGATTTTCTCAAACATATCGCTGACGCTAATTTTATAGAACTTGTTCTGGAGCGACAAAAACTATAAAGTGCAGGCAAATATCTTGCTAAATTATGTTATTCTTTATTAAAAAATTACCTTGCTTATTTAAGTATCACAATTTAAGCGGGTAATTATCCGTCAATCTATATTAATTTGACATACATACGTTAGCATTGATGCTGTATGTAATATATTTTTTTCTTTTAATTGGTTGGAAACATTCTTCGGTGAATACTTTTTTCACACTGTGATGTGAATATACTGGCATTCCATATGCTACCAATTAATATAGTATTTAATATATGAATAAGTTTACTTAAGATCGTAATTATTACCTGCCTTCGATTTATCTTTCGCGAGGTGGCGACAAACAAATGAGTAACAGACGACATCGAGAACGTTTTCTCGGTTTTTTTTCAAATTGGGAAAATTTACATAATTTGACGAAACGCAGTAGCCTAATTACTTAAAACACCTGTCGGTTGTCAAAACACTTTCAAATTTTAGGGGGTTGTATTGGTAGCGTCAAAGACCATTGGCAAGATTTTGCAAGGCATGCTATTTAACAGATTTCTATAACTGATGATAGTTTCTATCTTTATTTGGTGAAAATTCGTTTTAATTTTATATTAAAATAAACACACTTATGTAATTTTCACTTGAATTTTTAATATAAAAATAACATTTCTATAAGCTACATAATTTTAGTTCAATATAAATGCACTATGCATAAATAGTGTGCAATGGTATATTCTATCACATGTATTTTATTATTTTAACGTGAAATGAAGATAGACATGTGATGAGTTTCAGGGTGAACTAATTCACACAAACCTCAAATCGTAATTCGCGTTATATCTTTGTAACACCGTTTTCCAGTTATTCCTAGGCTAGAGCGCTATAAGACTTTTGCGCAACTAAGTCAGCTGCAGTAGTACGATACGATAACTCCAAACTCTTCAATAAACTAGTTAAATTGTTAGTGATTAAGACCAGTGAACTGATATGACCGATTTTAGAGATACAGATGTATCCAAACATTTCTTGAATGAAAGTCTAGTGTTGTTGAACTACAGTCATTTTCTACAGTCTATGACACCAGAACAAACAAATCCTTCAATTTATCAACATGTTTTTGCCACCATAAGCTATAACAGACTTTAAATTTTTGTCCAGTGAAGTTTGTCTTCAAGTCCATTTAAAACTATCTTCCCCAGTAGTCGTGCGGTGAATACCTTTTCGAGAACAATTACGCATTTTTTGATCATTTTTCAATCCCTGCCTGTTTTTTAGGATATGAAATTTCAAAAGGCATACAAAATCTATCACCAGTGGGAGCTTATTGTTCGGTATTGACTTTGGAAACAAAGCCTACTGTGATTTCAATCCGGGCTTCAAAGCTTATTTTTTTTCCTCACAGAATTCCAGTATATTTTGAATAATTCTGGAAATGGTTTACTCTCTTAAGTGCGTGTTGGGCGATTTAAGGATGTCTATTTAACGGGGTTTTGCACCACTTTTAACAGTTTCGCTTCTTTCTTCTTCACTGGCTGACTGAATCGTGATCGAGCTGCATTTTTTTATACCCCAATCACTGCCATCTCAAAGTCTGTGAAATGCATCAGAACCAACGAGGATATTCGTTAATGTATAAGTTTTACTGCGCTTTCGAAAGTACTAGAAGCGCCAAGTGATATCCGCTAAGAATTGTAGACTGTGTAGAGAGATTACCAATTCATTTTTTTGATCTCCAGATATCCAGAAATATAAACGGTGGTATCCGATGGAACTTACTCGAGTAATCAGTCTGGCCCTAAGGCTGGAATATTTGGAAATCTCTGGTTTAGTCGAAACACAACAAATATACCTGTGTAACGCATTTTCACCATCACAATATTCAAGTGGTACATTTTATGAGAATAGTGGGTGAAGTGTTGATATAAAATCGTAAAATGATTTTCTCCTGCCGGATTAATTGTCAGTGTTACGCTTGTGGGTTGTTTGCACGTTAAAGAGAAGCACGGCATATAACCCAGCGGACGGTTTTGATATAGCAATAAAATGTTTAGCTAAACCAATCGGAAATGGCGGCTGGTGGGTTGTGAAACTGGTGGTGCACTTTACTGGTCAAATATTGGGATTCAAAGATGCATTAAAACAAACCATAGCTTTGCTAATACTGCATTTATTTTTTATTAATTAAAATATTCGTAGACTTTTTTCGGAAGCGAAATGTTCAATGACCTTTTTATTAAAATCTGGTATTGATTGAATATTTTTATTCAATACTAAGCACACAAGGAGCATTTAGCCAGTCCTGAGACATCGAGTTTCTAAGAAACGTTTAAAATCCTTCACTCCTGTTTCCGTCCAAATTGATTCCCCGCTATAAATAATGCAAGGAAAACAAAATATTGTATTGATGCGATCACATCCACACAACCATTTCTTTTTCTTATAAATTTCACTTTTAAAACTTCGTGTAAATACTATTTTTCATTTTGCACTCTTGTTGTCAATCAAGATATGGCCTAGGTGGACAAGCCAACTTTATAACTAATTTGTTTTGAAACGATTTATTATTGTTTTTAATATAGTCAGTGTTAAAGTTGATACTCATTTTCACAGTTTTGTAAACACACACACACACTTTATATATTATAAATTCTTTCATAGACTACGAGGACAAAAACAAAAAAACACTAATTAAATCACATAAACAAAAATTTTAATTATTGAAACGTTCGGGTAGGACCGGTCAATATTAGCATAGTTCGGTGTCTACTCCATACAGTTTGCATTAACTATCTGCTATTTCACGCTTAAGCGTGTTATATCGTATCTCATAGAAGCTATATAAGTTTCACCGTGCCCTAGCCGAAGAGCACGGTGAAATATTCTTTCCAGCGAATATAAGTCTTAATGCGTGGATTAGAGCTTAAATTGTTTTTGATTCGTTGGTATTGAAATGATATTTATTACACATTTTGTTTTGATTTTTAACCTTATTAAAAGCTTATTAAATTTGGTGCATTTAACAGACAGCCGCTACTGGCAATCGGTAACATCCGTAAAGTCCAAAAAGTTGTCTACTCATTATTATTTTCCCGGGTTATATGGAGCATTACCTATAATTTTATGAAACTGACCTTTCGAGATTTTTCAATCCCTTGAATGCTAAACAATATATTGTTTCTAGTCGAGAACCTTCATCAGTTGCGCTACCCTCATCTGATTGAATTTTCGAATAATTATTTGTGTATATAGTACATATAACTGAATTTAATATTTTATCGCGAAATGAATACCTACATCTAGGAGGTTCAGGAAAATCTAGCTCACAGAAACTCCAAATCGGGAATCGTACTGTGTGTAACGCCGTTTCCCTGTAATTTGGAGTCTCTGTGAGCTAGATTTTCCTGAAACTCCTGGATGTCGGAATTAATTTTGTGATAAAATACTATAATTTTATGCCGAACAGTGAATCACGGAAGTCGTTCATAAGGTTTTATGATATTCCCAAGTGACAGACGCACCACACAGGACCTCGTATTTATCGACCAGTCCATAATGCAATTTCCTGTTCTAGATAAATTGAGGATAATTTGATTTAGTCTATGATACCTTTCACCTATTTTTATTAGAATACTGTGTTAACTGACTCTGCCAAATGTGACATTGACTACTGTTATGCTTATTAACACTTCATTAAAAAATTTACAGGAATTCTTTATAAAAACTAATGATTATCCCTTTAAACTTACATTTGCTGTTAAAAATCCTTAATTAAAGCCTAGCAATAAAATGAGAAAAAAAAAGACGAGAATAGTTTTTTTTTCAGTTTACTTCGTTTTGGGGATATCGATTCGCAAAATGTGGGTAAACGTGTCAACATCTGTGAATAAGAGACTTCATGCTGCCACTTCTCGACCACGAGCGCAGCACAACCACATCACAAGTAACAACTAAGTAATAATGATTTTAAGTTTAGTGGCGGTTCCGAACGAGCAATTTAACGATCTTGCATTAAAATTTCTGCCATCGTAACTACTCCACGTACATAAAACTTCATTCTATTTTATTTCTCACGTCTCTCGATTTAAAGTGTGTGTGTGTATGTGTGTGTGTTTGGGCCGTTGACGGTAGCATGGCGACGACCAGAACTGAGTACGATCTAGCTTCGAGACGTTCAGACGTTAACCATAGCTTCGTACGTCGTAAAGATATATTGCTCTTTAATAGTTCTCATTTCCACCTGAACTTTCATCCGATATGGATTGTGAATGCAGAAATACTGAGGATGTCGGGAAGAGATCTCGAACCTAACACGCGTATTTAAGAAAGTTGGTTAATTAATCCTATAACAAAAAGCTTCGAGCTGGGCTATTTTGATGATTCGTTTACTAATAATTGCATTCACAGCGATAGCACGTTATAACACCAACGTGTTGTTTGATTGTATTCAACATATAGTTCAAAGATTAAATAAACTATTAATGATATTGTTCAGCCGTTTATATATACATTGCGTCCGTAAAGTCACGCATCAATTCGTTATTATATAGCAATAATGTAAAACACAGAATGAACTGCCGCCATGTAGTTAATTTTCAGATATCCTGAACACACAAAAAATTTTCATGAAATTTTGAAAATTAATACGGTATAAAAAATTTAAATATAATACATACCTACTTAGTTATTAATATTAAAAAACGACTACATTTACTACGGGGCCGTTCAAGTATTAGGTAAGCACTATAGGGGGCTGGGAGGTCTTTGCTTTGCTTATTTTTGATATTTTTAATGACATTGGTGGGAAGAGCTTTGCTTACTTTTGCTGACAAGTGAGGGGCGGGGTAAATAATTGTAAAAAATCTTCTTACGTAATACTTGTACGGCTCCTATTTTATAACAGAGGCAGCCATAGAGAACTTATCGAGTTTTTACTGAAGAAATTTTTTTTACTGACAAAAATTGATAATAATTTGTTACTTATTTTGCATATGATTAAAAGTTACAGGATCAATGAAGCAAAATTATTTGTCTGTAATGCTGAAGTAGATAGGTTTACGTTAAGTAATCTAGTCAAACGGTTTTCACAAAATTGCGTTTACCTGAAACTGACAGTACATAATTTTAATTATCATGGCTTTTGTCGACAGGATGTTGACACAGTACGTATCCACCAAGATTGTTAAAAAATGTATTACAAATCTTCTGTAAGCAGACATGATCAAAAATACAAAGATTTTGTACACGAGAATGATGCACCAAAGGAGGGTAAACCCCATATTAAAGCAAAATATATAATTTTGTAGGGACTCGAAAATTCACATTAGTTATTTCAGTAGGTATGCAGATGGAGACGAGATATGGGAAAGACTTAAGTATCGACAATTTTCAAATAGATAAAATGTCTGCCTCATAAAGTACGGCTAATCCCTGAATTAATTGTGAATGATTTTGCCCCAAGCAGACAACCCTCTATAGATGTGTTTTGATCAAAATTTAGTAGGAGCATTAATTGAATCTGGATATCATACAAGACACATTCCTGTCTTGACTATTTTCTGATATTTAAATAGGACCGAAGAATTTAAACCGCTTAATTTTGTTTCAACAAGATGGCGCATGGCCCAGTTTAGCTCTCGTTATGCGCGATTTTCTAAATAGATCCATGCCAAATCGGTGGATAGCAAGAAAGGAAACAGTATAATGACCCATTTAATCCATTAGACTTAATTTTTATGGAGTTACTTAAAATTTAATATTCTCTTCGAGGTGTCATTCCTTTGTACGCAAGACAATATTTGTAATATATATTGTTTCTGGTTAGGGAACCTTCATCAGTTGTGCTTCCCACAACTGAATGTCCTTTTGAACACTTTTTATGTATTTGATACATTTCGTTAAATTTGAAGACAAAGGAACGACACCTCGAAGAGAGTATTCAATATCTCTGACAGGTGAAGTAACCTGAAAAATGTTATCGTGACATTCCGTCCTAGGAGTTAAGGGAGAACAGCAATTACTGCACGGAATGGCTCCAGATTCGGAACCTCTGTATGCTACTTCTCTAGAAAATCCTAGATGTCGGTCTTACATCTCGCGTCTTCAAATTTAACGAAATGTATCAAATACATAAAGAAGTGTTCGAGAGGATATTCAATTGTGGGAAGCGCAACTGATGAAGGTTCCCTAACCAGAAACAATATACAGTGATGGGCAAATGTGTGGAACTAAGCAAATATCTCTGGAATTATTAGAGATTTCAAAATGAAATTTGGAAGGTGGATACTGCATTAGGTTGCCTATTTGTTTCCAAATATTATTATAATTTTGAACTTCCTGTTTTACTGGAAGTAATGTCGATTTTAAAATTTGCAATGAAAAACCCTGTATAGTATTTTAGTTTCTGATGAAACATTTTATTGCGAATACAAACATATCGGGTTTGATATTGTTTACTTCAATACCTACCGAGATATTAACAGAAAAGTAATTAAGGAAAGGAAAAATCTAAAATCCATTAAAGAAATACATAATCATAATTATTAACTAAATCAAAGTGATTTTCAAAACATTGAAACTTAACTAAACTTAATGTATTAGATGTTCAAACTGAGCACCGTTTACTTCTTGAGAATAAGCAAGTCGGTTTTTAAATTCTCTAGTAACATTAGCTATTACTTCTGGTGTAATTCTCTGGATGTCTTGAGTTATTCTTGCAGCTAATTCTTGCAAATTATTTGGTCTATCAACATAAACCTTAGACTTTAAGTAACCCCACAGAAAATAGTCTAGTGGATTAAGGTCGGGACTTCGTACAGGCCATTCATAAGTACCCCTTCTTCCAATCCATCTGTGATGAAATGTCCTATCTAAATGATCTCGAACAATGCGAGCGTAATGAGGTGGTGCTCCATCCTGCTGAAACCAGATATTATTTGATAATTGTCCATTTACCTCCAATGCCGGAATAACTTGTGTCTCCAAGAGCTGTAAATACCTATCTCCGTTTAAAGTTAATAATAAATAACAAAATAATAAATGCCGGCCCAAACATTCAATTTTTGGGAATGTTGTGTATGAGCCTCTTGTACCCAATTAGGATTACTTTGCGACCAGTAGCGGCAGTTATGTCGATTAACACTACCATTTAAACAAAATGTAGCCTCGTCTGAAAACACCACATTTCTTATAAAATTATTATCACGGTTACAAATATCCATCATCGTTTCACAAAATTGCAAACGTCTGTCGAAATCGTCTTCGGAGAGTTCTTGAACGAGGCGAATTTTGTATGGATGATATTTTTCTCGCCTTAATATCCTTCCTACTGAACGACGGCTAATTCAATGCATATTGGCGAGGTCGGTAGTGGATAAGTGAGGATTTTCTTCCAAAGATATAGCAACATTTTGAGCTACACCTTCATTACTTGCACTGTTTAACCGTCCACATTTTGATAAATTGCTAACTGTTCCACTTGTGTCGTACCTTCGCAAAGTTTTCGTCACTTCTGAACGGGATATTTGTGTATTCGAATAAACAATGTAAAAAAGTCACAAACTTCTTGATGCGTCTTTTCCACTCCCCATACCCAATCATCATTAAAATTTCTCTTCTTTCTCTTTCACTTAATTCGGCCCTTTTACGATCAAATTAAAACAATACAATCTTTTTACGTTCAAATAAAAAAAAACTAATAACTTACTTTGACAACTACTGTCACTACTACTGAATATGGAACAAGTAGTGCTGTTGGCTGTGACGGTATAATGCCACCGATTGGCCAATAGAAATACAAATCCTTACCGAGCGGTTTGTTTATATCGGGCGTAAATGAAATCTGAACCGAGTTTAGCTACCATCGAATTTTTCCTTTGCTTAGTTACTTTTCTGTTAATATCTCGGTAGGTATTGAAGTAAACAATATCAAACCCGATATTTTTGTATTCGCAATAAAATGTTTCATCAGAAACTAAAATACTATACAGGTTGTTTCACTGCAAATTTTATAAATACATTTTAAAAAAAAACAAACACCGACTTCAAAAGAAAATTAACTAAAAAGCATGAAATAATATTTTGCTACAATTAAATACTTTTTATGAAGTTGGTGCCAAGCGAAAGTGAAAATATTTTGTGAGGTACATTGATGAGTTATACTTCGCAACTTCGCTGTTCAAATTGGCATCGACTTCATAAAAAGTATTTAATTGTAGCAAAATATTATTTCATGCTTTTTAGTTAATTTTCTTTTGAAGTCGGTTTTTGTTTTTTTAAAAATGTATTTATTTTACAATTTTCAGTGATGCAATGTCTGTAATTATTAATGATTTATCCTACAGCTGTAACATTCTATTAACATTTTTTTAACCATCCTTCATAACAATATTTGTACTCCGCCCTGTGTGTCATAAATTTCCAACTGCTATGAGCTACCTTATATAATTATTTTTTCTTGCTTTTTACTAACCATCCTGTATGATATAATTACATTCGACGTTATATTTTAACCATCTTGCATAGGAAATCTTATGGATCACCAACATTTTAATAACTACCCTATATAATTTTATTTTTACACCACATATGTATATTTATATGCGTGAAATTAATATGCAAATTCATAAGATTTTACTCATCCAAAAATCGCCCGCCTCGGCAATTTTATCACTTTGAAAAGTTAAATTCTCCAGGTGTAAAAATATAATGCAAGGAAAATATGAGGTAGGCATTAAATTGTTACTTGTTCGGAACATACAAATACATTTTGTATTGGAAAAATGATTACAAGAGCAGTTTCACTCTCAAATCACCCTGTATTGAAAGAATTTTTACAAGACGAATCTCATTCTTACGTAGGTTACTAAATCACCCTGTATTGAACACCTTTAAATTAAAAATCAGCTATCTTGATTGTCGCAAACCGCCAATAACTTTTTTAATTATTTAATTTCTCTGGAAAACAATTTTCCCAAATATGAGACCCTAACCAATCGATTTCTATCTATTGAAACTTCTAAATAAGAAAATTTCATCGAAATCGTTAGAGCTTTTTTCCACAACTCATATATATATATATATATATATAAACAAACCTTGTTCGTTATATAGTATTAGATTATTTCTATTTGATAACAATTTTATATCTTAACAGAAATGAGGATACTTTAATTTGTAGTTAAAAGCCCTCTTTGAAGGCAAACTTTGTCTACAGTTAATAAAAATTGACATGGAATGATTACTGTTTATGTTTTAGACCATGTAAAAAATCTGTTTGTGAAGAATAACTTTTTTCTCTGAAAATTATGAATAAAAAGAAATCGTTTAATTTATGAATACACACTGTATATTAATATTAACTGACTCTTATTTTGATTTTGATTAATTCATCTTATTTACAATTTACCCTAAGTTCCGAATAGTTAATACCAGTAACTCCATCTAATCTTATAATCCCGCGACTCCACCAAGACATAGAATATAAGAAAATAGGTAAAAAGTTTTTCCCCATTCTATAAGAAACGATAGAAGCTATGTTATTTGAAAAAAAGTTCTGACCACTTTGAGATATCACGGAACTAATCTAATCCCTTTTCAATTTGCCCCACGTTCCGAATAACATTTTTCAAATTTTATATAATAATACCGGCTCCTCCAATATGGCATAGAGTATATGAGAATAGGTAAAAATAGTTTTTCCCCATTTTCTAAGAAACGGTAAAAGCTATTTTAATGGAAAAAATATGGGACCACTTCGCTATCCCGCCAAACAGGATCCAGTAAAATGGTTGAAATCCCTCAAGCCGTTTCCTAGTAATCGGTGAACAAACACAAAAAAAAATAAAAAAAGCAACATAGATACAGACGAATTGAGAACCTCCTTCTTTTTGAAGTCGGTTAAAAATCGACATTACTTCCGGTAAAACAGGAAGTTCAAAATTGTAAAAAAAATTGGAAAAATAGGCAATCTACTGCAGTATCCACCTTCCAAATTTCATTTTGATACCTCTAATAATTCCAGAGATATTTACTTGGTTCCACACATTTGCCCATCACTGTATATTACATAGATGTATTGTCTTGCGTACAAAGGAGTGACACCTCGAAGAGAGTATTCAATATCTCTGATAGGTGAAGTAACCTCAATAATTTTATCGTGACATTCTGCCCTAGGAGTTACGGGAGACCAGCAATTACACGAAACGACTCCAGATTCGGAACCTCTGTGTGCTACTTCTCTCGAAAATCCTAGATTTCGGTCTTACATCTCGCGTCTTCATACTTAAAATTTGTTTACTAGTAGGTATACCAGGAAATATGGATCGACTAAAGCTCCTAATCAGAACTGCAGAACATAATATCCACAATCCTACAGATAAGGCCGTTATGCATGGGAAAATATTGAACATATGTTGTAACTGTTATGAAAATTTTGTTGTGTTATAATTCGTTTGTTATTTTACAATTTTCTTATTAATTATAGCCTTTATTTGCTGTTTTTAAAATATGTAAATAGCAAATAAGTTTTCATGAACAAATCAGTATTTTTGCCTACTTAGTACCTACCAAGTTGAAGCAACATGGTATAGTTGTACAACTTTAACATCAGCTCAGCTAGGGATATCTGTAAATTAAAAAAAGAATACGTCATCAGTTGAAGGTATTACACCGTGCATATTATATTTGGATAATAGTCAATTAAAAATCAGAAACGACCTGTCTCCAAAATTTTTCTACAAGTTAGTAATTAATATATCATATAGTTACCTACCTTACTGGCACAATTAGGTGCCTATAAAATGTCGATTTATCGTTTTTTAGGTAAAAATGATGAAAACTTATGCAGTTTTATTTTAAGGTTCCGTATATACCTATACCTAATATCACTCCGGATTTCTTTCTCTTTCACATCACAGCAATTCTCTCCTAAACTACTGGACGGAAAAGGTTAAAATTTGGTAGCAGTGTATAGTCAGGAGAAAATATCGTAAATGACGAAATTTGGATTTAGGGGTACTTCTGGGGGGAAAAACTAAAAAAATCGACCGTTTTCCTCCCCTTATCTCCGTTAGATACTATAAAAGGTAGATTTTTGAAAAAATATATATATAGGGCCTGACCTGAATTTTATACCTCTATTATTAATTTTGGGGGGCAAATTACAGAATTAAATGGTACATATAAAATTAAAATTGTTTCTAACACATAATGTAATATATCAAATGAAAGGGCTCATTATGGCGAAAATAAATATACATTTTTTATATTTTAAAAATTAATTATTTAATGATATTAACAAAAATATAAAAATTTTCCCCCTACCTTGTCTCGGAAACTATAAGCCGTAAAATTTGAAAAAAATTCTAGATATATCAAATCAATCATTATGACAAATAGAAACACATTTTTTCATATTTTTTAAATAAATTATTTAAAAGATATTAACAAAAATGTAAAAAAATTTACCCCCCCCCTTTATCTCCGAAACTATAAGCCGTAAAATTAAAAAAAAAATACAGATGTAGGGCCTCACCTGAATTTTACCGGAAAAATAAGGAGAAACCTCTACTATTAATTTTGGGGGGCAAGTTACAGAATTAAATGGCATATAAAATTAAAATTCAAACATCATGTAATATATCTAAGAGAGGGCTCATTATGGCGAAAACTAATATATTTTTAAAATAAATTATTTTAAAGATATTAACAAAAATATAAAAAAATTTACCCATTTCCCCTACCTTGACTCCGAAACTATAAGCAGTAAAATTTTGAAAAAAATTCGAGATATAGTGACAGTCAATATTTTGACCTCCATGGTCTTCAGTACCTACATTTTGGGAGTTATTTTAGTAATATTTTGTGGTATCTGCTTGCACCGTGTATACCTACCCTATGTACCTACCTTTAGACCAGTTAGTTATTTGTAGGAGGAATTAACTAAACAAGAATGAAATAGTTAATTTCCCTATTGCGTTGGGTTATGGGAAGTATATATACTCAAGGTTATAGTTATGTTGCTGTTATTTTTACACATTATGATATCAGAATTTTCAATCCGTAATATCTGCGATTTTTAACTATGCAACATAAGAATATGTTTTAAAAATATCTAGTTATCACTGGATTGTAGGTACCTACCTAACCCAGTCAATACAGAAAAATTGAAGACATGTTTAGACGTAAAGTCTAACAGCAATTCCCTCATGCCATCATTTCAGTAGATAGGCAATAGTTGACAAGCGATACCTATCTGTGTTTTTGTTTCTTTCCCTTATTATGAAAACTGTTAAACCGATCGTACATAATGCCATATTTGGTAGAGTTGCAAAATCTGAATCTCAAAATTCTCAAAACAATTATCCCGGAGAAGAGTCGGCAAAATCGGAAAACGTGTACCTACCTAATAAACAGTGGAACATTTACCAACATCAGGGCAGTCGAGGGCAGTCGTTATGATGTTAAGATTAATTTGACAGATGATCGATAATGTCCGTGAAATAGTTTTTACATTATTGACTTTTAAACAATTTATAGCAATTTCTTGCATCGCACATGCTCACCTTACTAACCAGTATCGTAGAATACAATTTAATTTGTCTATGAATGGTGAAAATCTATAAAAATGCTTTTGAAGATTGTATATTACGGGATATTGTGCAACAGATCCTTAGCAGAGCAACGATAGTTAATATCAAGAAGTCTGGAAGAATTACGGGTCACTCATAATCGTCTGTTTAATGCTATATTCACAAGTATTTAAACAAATTCTTCCACGTTGTAAGGAAAATCGAACCAGCTATCAAATGTTTTTTAAGTCGTAGGTAGGTATACCTACACCAATAACGGATAGGACAGTAGTGGTTAATAAGTAGGTACGTAAAAAGGCATCCCTTGTGGTGTTTGGTATTATTAGAATACTCACAGATTTTAGGCCTGAATTACATATTTTTGAAATTATACATACTATAAAAATTATTATCTAGTAATTAAAGACACTTAACCATCAAATACACCATTTTCTATGATATTATTTATGAAAAAAAAACATACAGCAAATTTTATTGCTCAACTCCTCCCAGAAAAACATAATACCATTTCGTTATACGTCCACGGCCGACAATATATGCCAAGCTCAGCTTGGCTCTTGGCTCTGTGAATAGAAATCCTATACAATTCTGTCGAGCAATTAATCAACTTCCTTCTGTTTGCCGGCATGTGCCTCATAACAACCAATAGAAATTTAGATAGTCGTAAAAGGTGTGGCCTATTCGGAACGCTACTTTACTATTGGATAGGCATTATGTTGGAACAGAAAGCCTATGAATGAAAAATATATTCCCCTTCCCCGGCAGATGGGAATGCTTGTGCTAGTTTAATAAATATTTGTTGCCGCCAACCAACTGCGACGGCTGAAAGAATAATGTACAGGCTAAACCGCAGCGGGTGAATTTCTGCCTTGGGGCTTTTAACATCCGTCTGAATTTCTGATTATTAGATACCGAATGAACGTTTAAACGTTTTCCTATTACGTTCAGTTTTTTACATGTGTAGGTGGGCAATAAAAAAGCAAATATCCTGATGACAGCACTAAATTTTATAATTACTCTGTAGGTGTCGCGTTATGTCGTACATATTGTGTTTTTCCTTTCAGTCCGTGTCTCTAGATAATTTGTAAATGACACCTATGAACTTATAACCCTAAATTAAAATTATATTTTTTGTTAATTTCAATACAAATTTGCACTTTTTCTAGTTTTTGCATAAAAGGCCTATATAATACCTATCCACTGAAAACTGTGATATATATGAACTATCTACGTACAAAAATATACATGCTGGCCAGTTTCTCAGACTTTTTACTTTCGCGGCAAATTTGTTTTAGATCTTCCTGATTGAGGTACACCTACGTATCTACTGTCGTAATAAAGCTAAGTAAACAAAATAAAGCAAAACTGAAAAGTTTCGCGACTCTACAATGTGCCATTACACACCCTTATCGTAACACTTGACCAGCCTTTATTATCATTATTGGTACCTACTTTCTGAAAGCATTCACATTTAACCTTGTCTTGTTTTAATTTTAGGAAACTTAACAAAAATTCTAGAAACCAGGCAATTATGCAAAAACTTCATGTCAGTTATATCGGTTTAGAACTCCATCTGTTATGCTATTATTTTTAAGAAAACGATTTAGTTTTCCGATGTTGGTTTTATTGACTTTTGGAGTTAAAACTTCTTAAGGGAGATACCAACTTACACACGTGAGTATGGACGAAAGGGCTTGTTAAAGAAAATTTTCCTCAAATGATTTCCGGGATTGACTCTGTGACGTCAACACTTTGGTAATCTGAAGAATATATATAAAGTTCATAGTAGTAAGTTATAGATCAACAACGACAATAATAAACTATTGGCAATAAATTGTTTGTTATTTGCAGTTTAGTATGGCTGTCAACTCTATACCTTTGTACCTTTGTAAAAATGTTATTTTTGGCAATTGAAACTGGTTCTATATAATATTTATTATAATAGCGAAAGTTCGGTTACTTTTTGATGAAATGGAGATTGAATGTACAGCTATACCGAGATACCTACCAGATATTCATGACGTAGCTTCTTTCATATTCTTTTTTATGAATTTTTTGAGATGCACTTCTGTTCTTAGCTTTGTGGAAGTAGTTTGAGTGATTTTTGTTTTGTTCATCTTTTTCGTGTCGTTCTGCCACATGCCCTGCCCTATTAATTAGAGGAATTTTACTTTGTGGATGGCAATTTATACCTTGGTCCTAATACTTATCAACTCTAGGTATTTTCTTTCCGGTGTTTCCTGATGCCTATCTCCATAGACGTTTTATGTTTTTAGAATTCAGGTTTCAAGTAGCTACTGGTAGAAAGCACTGAACTTGTTTTTGCTTAGGTCGATTTCGTTAGTGACAGCGTTGAGCTTTTATTTGTTGGTGAAATTTTCTGAATTTTCAGCAATTAATACAAATATAATTAAACAAGTTGATGGAGTCCTTTATTGTTGAATCCCACGTTCGAAAAATACTTTATAAAGCCTCATGAATACTTTTATTGAAATGGCGTCACTTTGTGTGAATTATGGACTGCTTCCAATATTATGTTTTTGGCTTTGAGTTCTATGACATATTGGCCAATTAATTATAACCGTAGGTAATTTGTTGTCGAATGTATAAGTTTTTCTCGTAGTTTATGAATTACAATGCGAATTTTATTTACGAGTACGTAATATTCTTTAGAAAGACTCATAACTTCCCCTACTTAGGGATTTCGATGTGAACGAAGTCAAGCCACAGCCTAATCGCACATTGTATCGTGACAAAGCAGAGTCTAATGTACTTTCCATTCTCTTCAATATATTCTTATCTAGTGAATATTTTGTTTACTATCGGTAACAAATTTCGTTACTAGCCTTATTGGGGATACCTATCTAAAATCTTACTACCTATGAGGCGCTATTCCATTTTTCTGGTATGGGTTCAGTATACTACTAGTATTATTCATGTACCTTCCATTGAATCCAATTCTTGGACAACTACTTATGACATACTAATTTCGTGATCAGTATTTAGAAGTTTCTGTTATTCACATAGTGTCAACTTTGGATGCAACTACTAGAAGTTTTCCAATTATTAGTGGTTTATTGACTGTACCCATTTAGAGTTTCTCAAGTCCTCTTCCTATTCTGATAGTGTGGGACATGTACCTACTAATTTATTTCCCCTTTCATTACGTTCACAAAATTCAAAGTAAACTCTTGATGTTACTTTTTTCTACTTCGTCATTAAAGTCGTTGACTATGTATTTGAAATTTCAATGATGTTATTAGTCCATCTTTTATGGATGAGGAATCCTACTCCGCTGGTCCTTCTATTTCATTGTTTCGTAGTGATATAGGTAGTAGGTAGCAGGAAATAACTGCCATACTTTCTAAGCTTTCCCCCGACAAATTGTTTCTTTGTGCTGTGAAATTTCTATAACAATTTGAGTTACGGCACTCTACAGAAATATTTTCCAATTTTTGAAATAGATATTTTACAGATCTTTAAAACAATATTTTTAAATTCCTTTCCATTACAAATACCGGCTCCATATCACTGAAAGAAATTTTAAACCCTTCTCATAAGCAAAATGTTTTGCTATTCTAATTGTCACGTTCTGCTGTTATCTATTCTATACTGTTATAAAATTGTAAGTTTGTCTGTCTGTTTGTTAGCTTGTTTGTTTGTTTATTCGGGCATCACGTAAGAACTAATGAACTGATTTTGCTGAATCTTTTTTTGTTGTAAAGCCTATAGTTTGTCTTAAACTCGGGTAGATATTTTTTCTCCCTAAATTGACACACTTACTCTATTGGTTCCACAGCACGCACCAAATATTAGATACTTGCTTGAATGGATTAAAAAGTTAAAAAAAGTTGTTATATAGCGCATGAACAGATGCATTCTACTATATGGAATACCTGAAACATGGGGCGAATCAAGATTATAGTTTTAGATTGTCATTAATATAATGTTAGAAAATGTTGTATATAAAGGGTGAATAATTGTACTTTACCAGGTGGCTCAAAAAATATGAGAAATAATTGTTATATAGCGTAGACCATAAGCAGTTGCATAGAGTACAGGATGGTTGAACTATATGGTGAAGTAGAGTTACAGTTATACAAGGTGATTCAATAAAATGTCGACTAAAATTGTTATATAGATATGATAGCCCATATGTTTCATAAGTTATTTCTTTTTTGAGACTGGTACATTCCGTACCCGAGTAAAACCGCGGATAACGACTAGTTAGGTATACCTAAATTCCCAAATAAACGGAGGCCTACTCTACCTAGTTAACGATTTCATTTTATGGTGGTTATTGCGTATTTGCACCTGCCCTGGATATTTTTATATAAAAAAACACATTTGAACTAATCCTGTTTAATGTATCCAGCGACGATTTAATGAAACAATTTTATATAGTAGTACATATGTATTTCAGTGAAGTATTTCCTCCTAAAGAAACTAAAAATTTAACAGCTCGACAATAAGTTTTTTCGACAAATATTAAGTTTTAGTAAAAAAGCTGACGGTCATTTGCGTTGACAGTATTTTGTTAAACAGTGTAATTTTTTTCAAAAAATTTTAGATAAAGAATAAGATTTCTAATGAATTTTAATTCAACATTTTTTTAATTGTGCCTTTTTCATAGTTTCTTAGCCATTGACAACGGGGTCTGACTTAGACTCCGAAACGTTTGGAAATATACAGCAATTTCGTGACTTGTGGTGTTATTTCCCAAAAAGTGTTTAACGTTAAAAACTTTTAATTAATTTAATCCTCCAATAATTATATCAAACTTTTTTTTGTTTTGTTTAATAACTACTGACCTTCAGTGCAGAATGAAAAAAATTATTTACCTACTTATAATATTGGTTGTCATTAAATAAAATAAAATAAATAAATCCTTATTGGCGTCCATACTGCCAGTGCTAAACAAATAACAGTAACATTGCCGCCAGATTGCTTGGACAGAAAATCATAAAGATGGATTGACCCGAATGTAAAAGACAAGCTAAATTAAACGTAATCCAAACACATTTTGAACCTTCCCTTAAGTTATTCTACACACACATTCTATTGAAATAGAACCAACAAAATTGATATTACATTTTATTCGTCATTTATTGGGCTTTCGCAAGTTTGCAACTTACTTTGTGTTGTAAATATGGTTTCTCAACTGAAATCAAAATTATGTTGTAACTCATCTACTTATATTTCATAAAATTTTATTAATTTTAACCTTATACTTTTAATTTAGTTTCTATTTATTTTCACCGAATACGTTTAATATAAATTAACCGGTTCAGATAGTCAGATTCAGCATAAATAGTTGGAACTGGCAGTACTGAATTGTTTATTGCCTTCTCCTTTCTACTTAATTTGATTTGCAGTTTGACATCTCTTTATTTTCAGGTTAAAAGTTTTCAATTCAATCAGAAAAATTTGAATGTATTACTTTCAAGATTGCAGTTCACTGAAAAAGTCAACGAAAATGGATTTATTTAATGTTATTTAGTAAAGGTACTATGCATTTCTTTATATCCAGCTTCAGACAAGCAGAGAATGAGTTCATTTTCTTATATTTACTCTACTATCTTTTAAAGGAAGCGTTTTAAATTTATAGAAAATATACACTTTTATTTTCTACACGTATGCTTTATATTTTATCTGCTACATGATTCGCTTGATTTTTATAGAAATGAGTACCTATTTAATTTTCTGACTTGGCTCCCAAAATTAACATTAGAATTTTATTTTACAAATAAACATTCAGGGAAGCCTTTTATAACCTACTGCCTGACTTTTAGTCTCTGTAGATTGGAAGATAAAGGTCAAGTTTTAAATAATAACTTATTAAATATTTTAGAAAAATTATTTAAAATACAAAAAAAATATATTTTTCAATATTTTATATAGTGTAGTTTCTAACCGGGGAATAAGTCTATGTTTAATATTTTTGTTAATATCTCTTTAACAAATGATTTAAAAATTTGAAAAAAAAATGTTTGTAATTTCTATAATGAGCCTTTTATTTGATATACCTATTACATGATGCGTTAGAAATTTAATATTTATTTTCCTATTAATTCTATCATTTGTGCCTAAAATTAATATTGGTTTTTTCTACTACTTTTTCTCAAATAAAGCGGAAATGAGACTTTTTTTATTTATTTTTGTTATATCTTGTAAACAGTTATTTTTCAAAATATGAAAAATATATATTTGTATTCCTCATAAGGAGTCAATTCATTTGATGTATTTAAACATGATGCGCTTAAATTTTTTTTTTCAGTTTAATATTATAAATTCCCCCACAATTGATATTAGGAGTATTCCTTATTTTTCCTGTAAAGTTGAAGTAAGGCCATATAAGCCTAATTTTTTTCTTGTTGATCGGAAATAAAACGGTGGAATGACTAATTTTATTATATTTTTGTTAATATCCTTTAAACAATTTATTATGAAAAAAAATACATTTGTATTCCTCGTAATACCTCTTTCACTTGACGTATTGCATGATGCTTTTAAAAAATATATTTTTTATTTTCCGTTTAATTCTATAATTTGGCCCTCAAAATTAATATTAGGTAGGGGACTTCTTCGTATTTTTCCTGTAAACAAAACATTGTAGGTCTTATAGTTTGGGGAACAAATATTTTTGTTAATATATGATTTGATATGACAGATATAGTACATGCCCTATGTCTCTAATTTTTTTCAATATTTTATAGCTTCTGATTTCGAGGATAAGGTCTGGGAAATGAGTAAATTTATTTATTTATTTGTTAATATCTTTTAAATAATTTATTTTATAAAATATATTTGTTTTCGCCATAATGAACCCTTTTATTTGAAATAATACATGAAGCGTTAGAAACATTTTACTTTTATATTCCATTTAATTCTGTAATTTTCCCACCATAATTAATAGTAGAGGTTTCTTTTTATTTTACGGTAAAATTCAGATGAGGCCCTATATCTCTATTTTTTTTAATTTTACGTCTTATAGTTTCAAAAATAACGGGGGGACCGTGGATTTTTTTAGTTTTCCCCCTAAAAATCAAAATTTCTTGATTTACGATCTGTACTCCTAATTCACCAAACTATACACTGATACCAAATTTCAAGATTTTCTGTTCAGTAGTTTAGGAGAAAATTTCTGTGATGTGAAAGAGGAAGAAATCCGGAGTGATATTATAAGTAAGTAAGTGTGTTTAACTCAAATTAATGAAATTTTCAGATATCTACTTACTTAGGTATTGTGATTATTAGTAATGTCATAGTAGGAACTTCATCTTCAGTCTAACCTTTAGTTATTTTACATTTTCTTCTTAGGAGTTGAAATAGTAACTGTATAATGTCTGAATAAAGATTCTCCTTTCTTCAATTACTCACTAACATATAATTTAAGAATATTATAATGTAGATATCTTATAGTTAGTTTATTTTCCATTGTTTGACTCCCTTGCTGCAAAGTATTTCATTTAAATGCAAGGTGAGTAAATTTTATATATCATTGACGTTTTAAAGATGTGTGTTTACAAATGTTAACTGCTGAAAAGTTTCTGAAAAATGAAGATTTTTAGTAATTTTCAGAATACTGAAGAGTTAGCGGGCAATTCTGAAAGATCCGTGCTTAGCATGTAAAAATACATCGAAAACCACATATTACAGGTAAATACTTCCTCTTTTTTTCTTTGTAGAGCTGTATAATTTATTTTACATTACATTAAATGGCCTCATTTCTTACCTCAAATAAACATGTCTTTGACATTTCCTAGATGTGTATTTAAAATATAACAAAATTCAAGGCACTAAAAGTAATTTAATTTATTAAATTGTTATAGTAAGTTAGGAGTCTACCTCTACTCTAGAATAAAATATATTTTTATTCAACATATACGCCAGTAAAGTATCTTTGACAATAGACATTTGCGCCACCTCGTGTTTTATTTGTGGAACGCTGGTTCTGTCAAGGCCGTAATTTATGTTTACTGGGTTATAGATAAAAAATTTAGTTATCCCATAAAATGGAAAGAAATACATCATCAAACCGAAAGTGCGGTGTAGTTGATTTTGAAAATACATCAAGGAAAAATCAAACATTAAAATTATGCCACTTTCATGGATTTCCATATCAATTCGAGATGAAGAAAAAATGAGTTGCAGTGGTTCGACATCATGGGCAAATAAATTTGATTTCCACGTTTTTAATCATTATTGTATGTATAAAATTAATCATAATTGTTGTTCTATTTACATATCGGAGATTTTTTAATTACAACCAGAAACAAATTCAATGATTTGCAGTGGTCAAATTGTTTAGGAAAAAAGTAAACAATTCACATAACAAAAGTTACAATCCAACTATATTTCCTGCAATATGTATATAAAAAAGCAAAATCTTCATGCTGGTTTGTGGGCTGAAAGATTACGAGTACCCACGACAAGAAAAAATTGCATCTTCAGGAGTTGATGAAGCTCCAATTGAGATTCACAATAGTAAGTAAATATATATAAGAAAAAAACAAATTAACTTTATTCATTATATATTATTTATCGGTAGATCTCACTGACGATGAAGTTTTAAGGATCAGCATACCAATTTTGAACAAGGATAATAAAGCAACAACAGATGCAGATATACATGTTAATTCACAAAGAAATGAATATTGATGATATATATTATATATTATTTTTAGCTTTTGTAATAACTAATAATAAAGAAGCGCTCATAAAAAAATAAAAATAATGAGAATAAAAAGTGATATTTATTTAAAAGAGTATAAATATTGATATATTACAGGAAAGATAGCTGAATTGTGAACTTTGTTATGTATCTACATTGTTTGATTTTTCTGCGCTTTCGAAATGAGCAGAGCAAATCCTTGAATATGTTCCTGGATGCCATGGCTTTTCATCCCTCCTTTAACTAAAACGTTACTTTTTTTCTTTATTCCTAAAGAAAATATTATTGATTAAAAAAGTAATAATTATCTAACCTAAAATTTCAATTTATTCTGGAAAGAAAAGTATTTAAATGATTAACTTTTCTGATTACAAGAGTTATTGAATCTTATTTTTGTTAACAGAACAACAAGTGTGATTAATCTTATGTATTTAGTAATGACTAAAAACGTGGAAATTTAATTGAGTTGCCCTAGACGATGAACTGATGTAATCCATTTTTTCCTTCCTCTCCAATTGCTATAGAAATCCAGGAAAACGGTAGAATTGTAATTCTTGATTATTCCTTGATGTTTCTCAAAATCAACTACACCACACTTTCGATTTGAAGTTTTTCTTTCCATTTTATGGGATAACTAAATATTAATCTATAACACAGCAAACGGCCTTGACAGAACCAGCGTTCCACAAATGACACAAGAGATGGCCACACATGTTTACTTTACTAGCGTATTTTCCAAAATCTTGCATGGTTGGACTTGACCATAAAACCATTGAGTAATTATATAAGGACGGAACGTTAGCTGCTGTTAAATTGGTTGATAGTGACAAGTGAATGCTTTTTCAGACCATGATGGTCTGCACTCTCATGTGAAGACCATCTTTGATATTTTTACCTATTCTCATATACGTGTCTTGGTGGAGTCGCCGGTATTATTAAAATTGGAAAAAATATTCAGAATGTGGGACAATTGAAAAAAAAAATTGGATTAGTTCCGGGATATCCCAAAGTGGTCAGGTATTATTTTCTAAAAACTTTTTACCTATTTTTAACCGACTTTCTCTTATTACAATCTAAGCTTGGCTTAGGTGGAGTTGCGGGTATTAACTCTTCGGAACTTGGGGTAAATTGTGAATAAGATGAATTAATCAAAGTAAATGTCATTATATGTATATACAGTGTGAATTCATAAATCAAACGATTTCCTTTTTATTTAATTAATAATTTTAAGAGAAAATTATTCACAAACAGATTTACATGGTCTAAAACGTCATTTTTAACTTGATTACAAATTAAAGTATCTTCATTTCTATTAAGATGTAAATTAAAAGTTGATTAGAAATAAATCCCAATAAATGTCAGTTAATCAACTTCAAGGTGGAGGTTCCCAGTTGGATTCTATAACAGTGTGTCTTCATAAGCTGAACTCAAACCGATATATCAAGTGTAAATTTACAGGGTGTTCCATATATAGGATAGGTAAAACTTAGAACGGAGTAGAATTACATGTATTTAAGAAATCTTGAAAAAAAGGTATATTAGGTGGCCTGTAAGTAGCTGCATATATACAATGTGGTTGAAATAAAAGGGAAGTCATACGGGATGGTTGGAAAAAGATATATTGACTGGACCATAAACAGTTGTGTATACCAGGTAGTTGAAAAACGGGTGAAGTTTAATTATATTTATGCAGGATGGATAACAAAATTGTTAGGGTCATAAGAAGTTGCATATACAATTTGAGTGAAATAAGGATAAAAAAAGAATTATATTTATACTGGATGGATAAAAATGAATGTTATGTAAGCAGTTACGTTATTTGAATTTCTTGAGCTATTATTAAACTAATGAAATGGGTTGAAAAAAAATTGTTTTATAAAGTAGTTTTCAACTAACATATTATAGGGTGGTTGAAATATGTAGCAGAGTGTGATGACAGCTATACAGGAAGGTTTAAAAAATATTATAAAGGATTGTTATGGCGACAAGCAGTTTCGTATACCGGATAGATGAAATATAGGGTGGACTAGAATTCTAAGTATACAGAGTGGTGAAAAAATGTTATATTGGGTGGCCCATAAGTAGTTGCATATACAAGATTGTTGAAATATAGCGTGGAGTAG
Source organism: Octodonta nipae (assembly GCA_034190945.1). Lineage (NCBI taxonomy): Eukaryota > Metazoa > Arthropoda > Insecta > Coleoptera > Chrysomelidae > Octodonta > Octodonta nipae. Next base: position 132,677,116 of record CM067217.1, read on the forward strand.
AATAATAATTATAAAGGGTGGATAAAAAAAGTTTTAAAAATTTTGTTATATAGTGTAGGCATGAGCAGTTGCATATATGGAGTACCCGAAATATGGGGCAAAGTCAAGTTATCGTTAGACAGTATGATTCAAACTAGGGTAGAAAAGCGTAGCTCATAATCAGTTGCACAAATAGGATATTTGAAATATTGAGAGGAGTAAGTAGTTTAATCTGTAAAAAATGTTACATAGGGTGCTCCAGAAGCAGTTGCAGTTTTGATGAAATATCTTGGAAATTAATGGATTTATATTTATACAGGATGGTACAAAAATTTCAAACTGGTTGGCCGAAAAGTATTTGCACATACAAGGTGGTTGATTTAGAGGGTAGAGTTGAAATATAATTAAATTTTGTTGATAAAAAAAATTTTCTACATTTTTTTAAGATAGAACATAAGCTGCTAATTTATGCCATATCTGAAACATGGGGCGAAGTAAGCTTACAGTTATACATAATGATTAAAACATGTTAGAAAAAGTTGCATATATGGTGTAGCTGATATATAAGGTGGAGATAAATTATATTTTCCAGGATGGTTATTTAGCGTAGTTCTAGAGGATGGTTAAAAAACTGATAGACCAATAAGTTTAATGGGTGACTAGTTAGCAGCAATATATACAAGATATAAATAAATATAGATCGAAGTTATAGCTATAGAAGGCAGTTCCTAAACATTATGAATAAATTTGTTATGCAGGGTGCCCCTGAATAGTTGCGGTTTGAGTAAAATGGGTTGGGGATTGGTGAATTTAGTTATACAGAGTGGTGCAAAAAATGTTATATTGTGTGGCCCATAAGTCGTTGTATGCCATTTTGAACAGCAAAGTTGAGAATTACAACTCATCAATGTACTGCCCAAAATATTTTCACTTTCGATTGGCCCCGACTTCATAAAAAGTATTTAATTATTGTAGCATATATTATTACATGCTTTTTAGTTAATTTTCTTTTGAAGTCGGTTTTTGTTTATTTTTGATATATCATTTTCACAATCTTCTCAAGATGTTATGTAAAAAAATTCAAACAGGGGATAATAGAGATTATAGAAAAGATTGGAGTAGGTTAGTAGGTTATCTCTTTTTTTTAATATTTATGAACCTGATTAAACCCGCAAATTTACAAGGAGTTTTTAAAGTCAAAATTGTGAGGAGTCACACATTTTTCAAAATTGGTTGGAATATTACCTATATTTAATTAAATTCAAATATATTTTTTGAATGTCAATATGTTTGTCAATATAGGTCTTCTTCTCCGTTTTATCCCCAACTTTATTGTTATAAAAACATACTTTTAACAAAGGCACCTTAGAAATGTTCACTATTTGATGATTGAAATAGGGTCGAATTTAAAAATGTTTACTTAAACTTATTATAATTAAAAAAATATTTCAAATTAAAAGATTGGTTCAATGATTTATGTATTTTTAGGGTTCCGTATATACAATATACGGATACTCTTATAATATCACTCCGGAGTTCTCCCTCTCTCACATCACAGCAATTTTCTCCTAAACTACTGGAAGGAAAAGTTTGAAATTTAGTATCAGTGTATAGTTTGGTGATCTGATGAGGAGTACATATCGTAAATGACGAAATTTTGATTTTGAAGGTAGGTACTTTTGGGGGAAAAACTAAAAAACTCCACCTTTCCCCCCCCCCTTAACTCCGAAACTATAAGAAGTAAAATTTTGAAAAATGGGAGTCACCTCTACAATTAATTTTGAGATGTACAATTTTGAAAAAAAAAATGAAATGCAAGGCATCACCTGAATTTTACCGGAAAATAAGGAGAAACCTCTAATATCAATTTTGGAGAGCAAATTACAGAACTAAATGAAAAATATAAAATTAAAATGGTTTCTAACACAACCTGTAATATATCAAATGAAAGGGCTCATTATGACGAATACAAATATCTTTTATTCATATTTTTAAAATGAATATTAAAAATATATTAACAAAAATATTTTAAAAATTACCGATTGCTCCTTTATTGCCTAAACTATAAGACCTAAAATTGTTTACAGGGAAAATACGAAGAAATCACTAATATTAATTTTGGAGGAACAATTATAGAATTAAACGGAAAATAAACAAAATTTTTTTAACGCATCATACATTACATCAAATAAAAGGGCTCATTATGAGGAATTCAAATACATATTTTTCAAATTTTTTAAATTAATTGTTTACAAGATATTAACAAAAATATATAAAAAAATCTCATTTTCCGCTTTATTTCGGAAACCATACTATCTAAAATTTTGAAAATAATTGGGGGTACTGGGGCTGACTTGAAATTCATAAGAAAAATTAGTAGAAAAAACCAATATTAATTTAGTCATAAATTATAGAATTAAATGGAAAATAAAAATTAAATTACAAATGCATCATGTAATATATCAAATAAAAGGCTCATTATAGAAATTACAAACATTTAGTACAATTGGTACAATTGGCACAAAACCCCAATATTCATTTTGGGGACAAATTATACAATTATATGTGAAATAAAAATTCAGTTTTCAAACGCATCATATAATATATCAAATAAAAGGCTCATTATGTGAATTACAAATATGTCATATTTTTAAATCATTTGTTTAAAAGATATTAACAAAAATATTAAATATCGACTTAATTCCCACTTTATAATCTACACTATCTAAAACTTTGATAAATACTTTTTATTTGTATTTTTAAATAATTTGTCTAACAGATTTAATAATTTATTATTTAAAATTTGACCTATTTTCCCCTTTATCTTCCAATCTACAGAGCCTTAATTTCAGACAGTGGATTATAAAACGTTTCCCTGCAAGTTTATTAGTAAACTAAAACTCTGATGTTAATTTTTGGTGCTAAATTAGAAAATTAAATACAAATTTTTATGAAAATCAAGGGAACCATGAAGTATAAAAAATAAAAAGTCTATATGTTGAAAATAAAAGGGTATATTTTTATGAATTTAAAACGCTTCGTTTAAAAGATATTAGGGTAAATATAAGAAAATGCACTCATCCCATGCTTATCTGAAACTGGAATATTAGAATCTTGAAGGACCTAAGGAACCCTTAGTATGCGAGTCCAACTCGCACTTGACCAAATTATTTATTTGTTAACTCTCATGAAGTTATTAGGTAGTTATTTATATACATATGTATAGAATAAAAGGTTTGGTTTTGACTGCTAATCCTTCACGAGTTCCACGTGTGCGCTTGTTGGTAAAAAAATAATAAAACGACACTGGTAACCTAAAATGAATCTAAATATTTACTATAATGTGTTCTGAAATTATTTTTTGTTACAGCATACCAAACGTCAGACCTTATTGATGATTGTCACAAGTTATTAGAAAGGTTCAACTACCCCTACGAAATGATGCCGTTAATGTACACCATTTTGAAATATGCTCGAGCAGACCTTGAAGAAGCTTCGCTGAGGATCGACGAAGGTAAGTTAATTTATTTGACCACCGATATAAATAAATATAGGACATTATTGTAAACAACTTGAGTAACAGATCCAATCAACAGCTGAATTGTAATATAATAAGATAAGCATAAATATGTAAATACCAAAAAAATATAACTTCAATATACTCTCTTTTTATAAACAAATTGTAAACTGTAGATTGTACTTTTAGACGTCCTGTTCAGCAAAAAAGTGGGAAAAACTCCTGGTTTTCACAATCCTTTATTCGGCAGGTACTCAATATTCCTTCATAAGTTGCGCTTCCCTCAACTGTTTGAAATCTAGCATAATTGTTTATTTATTTCGTAAATACCTACAACTAAATTTTATATATAACGTGAAATGAATATCATCTAGGAATATCAGGGAAAACTGGCCTACAGAGACCCCAAATCTTGAGTCGTGCTGTATATAGAGGGTGTTCCTTAAATAGGGTTCCAAACTTCTGTATATAGAATTCATTAAAATAAACCAAAAATTTTTATTATCAGGTGCCCTAAACCTGACCCTTAGGAAGTTATAGGCTTTTAAAAGGGTTAAAAAAACTGTTTTTTTTTTGTTATTGACAGAGTTGAAATTAACTAGAAAAAAATGTATGGGACTTACATAACTTTTTATGTTAAATAACCGTTTTTCGACATGCAAATCAAGCGTTCTATTTAGGTTTTTTATTTAAATTTTTTACACTTTTCTCTACAGATTTATAAAATCTTAACAATTTTACGTAAAATATGCGTAGAGAAAATTGTGGAAAAATTAAAATAAAAAAAATTACGTGTCAAAAACCCCCTTCACCAATCCAAAATATGACGCTTATGATTTGCATGTCGAAAAAAGGAGTAGGTCATGTTATTTAAGGTAAAAAGTTATGTAAGACCCATACAAATTTTTCTATATATGTTTTGTTTGAACCCTTTTAAGGATGCGTTTTAAGGCACATGTTGGCTTATTTCAATGAGTTCTATACACAGCAGAACCTTATTTTAGAAAAACCCTGTAGGTATGTAATGGGTGAGAACCAGGTGTTATACAAATGTTCTAGTTACTTGTATATTTTTCTAAAAAATGAATTGTTTTGCGTTTTCAGTGTAAACTGTTTTTTGAGAACTGTAATTATTGATTCTAAAGGGGGTAGGTAATGATACTTACAAAAATAAAGTTCTTAAAGAGCGGTTATAACTCATTGACTTCGCATTGACCTTAAGTTGTATTTAAGTAATATAAATTTAGAAAAGTACCTGTTAATATTGTTAAAACGATATGTCAAAAATTAGCGTTCGAGTCATTCAAACAATACAGAAAATTAAATACCTATTACACCTCACTATGTTATACTGACTTACTTCGTTTCATCCGGAACGGCGCTGAATCCGAATTTCACTTATTCAACCTTGCCAGCTTAAACTAGTTATCCGTTAGTCTCTCCCTGTCGAGCTCTTCAATCAAAATCCAACCCAATAAACTGTAGAATATCATAATTAGGTCACCCAAAGATTTATAGCCAAGAACAATTTTTATAGATATTGAATGTACTTTTCAGTCGTATGAGCTATGGGGGTACTATAAGTACTCCTTCGTTTAATGGGGCGGTTTTTTTATTCACTTTACAAGGTTTCGCTCTATAACAGTTTTGTTTCAACACGCTCAGAAGTCCTTCATAAGTCAAGGACTCTAAGGTTTCATAAAATATTTGCAGAATTATGAATCTGTACTATTTTTCAGTAAACACAAATTTCAGATCAGATTGTTTAATTCCGAATGTGAGAATGTTGCCAGGAATGCCAATTTTTTGGTGAACAGAGAATTCTCCATCTTGTAATCAGCGTTACAGATTCGTCATAACTGTCAGATTCAGATTCTTCTCGAGATTGTTCGCCAACTTCCATTTCGGCATTTTCTAGTTAACTATCATAAGTATAATCACTTTCAGACTTCAGAATCAACTGTACAGTAACAAGGTACACAGCTAGGTTGTTTCTATTTCCCGGAGGAGTATCAGTATCGAGCACTTCATTGCATTCATTGCATCCTCATTCCTCTCGTTCTACTAATGCCACAGTTTCAATCAGCAACAATTTCATATTATGTAAACCCGGAAGTTTAGTGTTCGATTTTCAAACATTTTTTTATGTTGCACATGTAATATCCTTGATTTGATTTCACTGGGGCCTACTTCAGATAATAAATAAAACGGACGTCACCGCAGTTTTTTTTATTTATCATGTGCGTTGTCTTCTTTGGATATCATACTCGTATTCCATATTGGCCAAGTTACTACTAATATAGAGCTTTCTTACTCTGATCAGCTTCCGAATCTGGGTATACGAATCCAAGTCTCGGGGGTATAACCGGCCTACCATGCTGATATAAAACCTGTGTCAAGAGATTCAGCCGGTTAACAGAATTGTCCCTACATGATGTGACCGCAACATCTCTTACTTAATTCATAATTACATCGTTCATTTACCAATAATTACCCGTTTATTCACTTTGTCTTATAATTACTAGAGTATCCGAGAAGATTTAATTTGATGACCACACTTCTCAAGAACTGTAATGCGATGTCTAAGGTTTCACTTAATTGATTGTTAAAATTAAGCTGCCCTGGAACATTGTGTATGAGAAATTGTTGTTCATAATGATAGAAAACTATAAATTTAAACATTTAGGTATATTGCGTTGTCAGTTTTAAAATTTTCTATTCAAATTTTCATATATAATATAATTATTATGAAACAAGTAGGGGGTTCAAAACTATAAAACTTGCAGCTACTAATGGGGATTTTGAAAAGTCAAAATAGGAAAATATTATTGGTTCCAATTCTTATAAATTTTGCCTGTTTATAGGTAGAATTTAGAATTGGTTTACATTATTTAAACAAAACAGTAAGAGCAATTTTGTGCTAAAAAGTTTACAGTATGTTATAGTTTTTAAAATGATTTTACAAAAAATACCTAAAATATTCCAGAAAATGTGAAATCAGTCCCTTCATAAAATTTGTAAAAAGAATAGCTCTAAAATTTAACTCTCTTGACTAACTGGAAATGTCTATATTAAAACCGTAATAATAATTAGGACGAAAAGAATCAAACTGTTAATATTTTCATATTTAGTAAGCTGTTATAATTATTATCTAATTGACTTTAACAATTAGAGGCATATCAATGTCATAATCTCATTAGGTACTACTTTTTCAAAGTCCCCACAAGGCAAAACAGTAGGTATCTGATGGGTTTCGTTTACCAACTAAGTACTTTGATTATAAAGTCTATATATTAACTAACACTAGTGTTCTGCCATAAAATTTATATTTAGAGCATCTTATTTTCAATATTAAATTGGAATTCTAATAACAGACATAGAAGTCAGGGAGTATGGATTTTTTACTTGAAATCAGAGAGTCGAATTTTACATCTAAATTTTCTATAAATTTATTTTAATTTACTGTTTACCGAAATTATAATTTTTTATCAGTTTTGCTTTGTGGCTACATCGATCCCACTCTACGTATGATTAAACCTTAATTTTTGACATATCAGTATTTTACAAGTTTCATTGCTCACAACATTATACGACATTAAATATAATGGGAAAAAAATATTACTTACCAGAGTTAAAACTAAAAATATTTTAATTTTTAAATAATTTTTCATAATAGAAATCTCACTCCATTATTCCAAAATCGACCATAAATTCAAAAGGAGGATTTAAGGCAGGATGCACATGAGCAGCATGCTACTTCTCAGCAATAAACTTGTCTACAAAGCCAACCAGAGTTTAAAGTTGACCGCTTCTAATGATTGAGCTATAATATCTAAGTGTACATCCAAAGGTATTGACTAATAGAAACATAAGATTTTATAATGGATTTGTTTCCCCTTTCTGAGTATTTTTCGTATGATTTCTTGATCAGTTAAATTTTATCTATTCTCTACTCTATTCCCACTAACTAACAATCTCATTTTATTTAAAAATATATTCTGTTGTCTTTAAAATATCTTATTTAAACCGTTTTTTATGTGGAATCTTTAGGCTGTGTGTACAACAGAGAAGTTTGCAATTTTTTATGCACTGCAAGTCGCAGATCTACTGAAACTCATTCGGCTCTACATTTTCTCCATGTATTTTAGTGCTACTTCAAATATTTGATACTTCCTAAGTATAGTCTTGAAAAGCATATTAGGAGGTCTACAAAAATGTTTGTTTTTCTTTCGTGGTCTTTTTGTTTTTTTGTCCTATTTTGTAGAAAGAGAGACAAACTGGGTCTTCCGTTGGTCTAAAGATAATGACATTTTACTTCCAAGTGTTTCTACAAACTGTGGGATGGTTACGGTCTCCTGACTGGTGGAGTAAGGGGGTTGATGCTTCTGGATGGTATCTGTATGGCAAACTGATGGTATAATTCCTGTTAAATTATTGGGTCCGCTTCAGAAACATTCTGCACTTGTAGATTTACTATCAGTTTTCAGTGTAGTATTCTCTAAAACCATCTTCAACGCAGACAAAAACTTGTTGTACACGGCTTTGATCTAACTCGTCAGGCATTCACTGAATGTTCAAAAAGCCTCAGTTATTCTAAAGTGAGCAGGTAAGTGGTCTACCATTGCCAAAGTTATTCGGTGATAGGTGGTTTCAAAAGATAGCTTTATGTTTCTGTTAGTTTGGTTTTAACTAATCGTTCTCATTTTTTATCGGCCAATTGCTGGAAATTGTCTGATTGGAATTTCAATTTTTTCATATTTTTCAGTATAATTTCATCATTTGATTTTCTTCCATTTTCTTCTCTACTTTGAATAGATTTAAGCAAATTTCTCTTCGCCTAGTTTTTTTTTCTTCTCTTCTCTTCACGATTATTGTTTCTAAGTACACAATTTCCAATAATAGGCATTTCATCTAATTCAAACTCTAACTCTCTTTCTGGGACCTCAGCATGGATTATCTGACTAATTATTATGTATCAATGATCTCCTTAAAATGGCGACTTTGTTATTTACCACAAATGCTGTAAGGGAGTTCCCGTATTTCAGTTTTCTCATTAGCGTCGTAAATAAAAAGACAGGAAAATACTTATGAGCTATCCTGATTTAAGATTTTTTAATAAATTACTATTATTGCGTCCTTAATCACCGGCAACCAGATACGACTGAATTCTACGAAAGGTAGAGGCGATACAATCGTCCTCATGTAACAGAATTAAGTCAGATTTTCGTTTTGAGTTTTGTTGAATTGTCACATTGTATTTTTTTACTCAGATTCCAAGCATGGTGGCGTTTAATTATGTATCGTATGGCTGCACATGATATAAAATACATAAAAGTGTATAAAAAGAAAGTACATTATTCTCATTCACAAACACACATTTAAATCAGATACATAGTTAATCGAAGCGTCGGTTGCCATTAGGAAGTCGTCAAAGTTTCCCTCATATGCGGTATTTGGGCATTCCATCACCATATGTAGATAGCTTTACCTTTTTCGCAGCTGTGTTCTCCAGGTGCCTGCTGTAGGTCAGTGGGCTATCTAGGGTGACATCAAGATATTTCGGGTGCGTATTATAGCTCAGTATGGTATCCTCAAAGTAAACCCGGAGCTGTCTATAAGCTGCTCTGTTAAAGAGATGGAAGCACGCCGTCTCCGTTTTGTTGGGGTTGGGTTTCAGTCTTCATTTACTGAAGTATGTTCCAAGCTCTCCATGTCTGAAGTGAGGGCAGTTTCTGTTTCTCAAGAAAACGGTGTTGCGTGGCTAGCACTCAGTCATCCGCATAGCCAATCTTCCGAGATTTAGTTTCACGCAAATCGGAGGTATAAAGGTTGAAAAATAGCAAAGCCAGGACAGTACCTTGGGAAAGACCGTCATTAAGCGTCTTAAGGAACTCGTTTTGAGGCCCAATATAACCTGGAAAACCCTACCAGCATGTTATCAATAAGTTGCAGAGTTTGTTTGCTTGGGACTGTTTTGTAAAGTTTATAGAGTAATCCATGTCTCCACACATTGTCGTAAGCTGCAGAAAGTTCTACGAACACGGCTTATATCGTCAGGTTATCTTGGAAGTCAGCTTGAATATGCAGCTTCTCTCTGGTCTAAAACCGGCCTGTTCGATGGGGACCCTCTCCAAAATTTTGCTTCCGATTCTTTTATACAGAAGTCTCTCAAGGAACTTATAGACTGCGTTTAGTAGCGCTATTGGGCAATAACTTTTCGTGTCATCATTCGGCTTTCCTGATTTGAGGATAGCGATAACACTGGACTTTTACATTGCGCTTGGGATGGATACCTTTTCCATGATGTTCGAAAAAAATAGGCTAGTCATTATTTACCGCTGTCAGGATGAATTCTGGATTGATTCCATCAGGCCCCGGTGCTTTTCCCATCTTCGAGTCCCTCACAGAATCCGCCACCTCGTCCACGGTGAATGGGCTTGAGAACTCGGTTTGTTCCTGGCTGTTGGGTTTTAGAGCTTTAAGTTTATGCTTAATGCGAGTTGAGTGAGCTCTGTCCCGTAGGGCTCTTGATGTGGCCAAGACGTGGGAGGCAATCCTGTTTGGATGTGTTTCCGGGTAGGTTTTTGCAATTTTTGGACCCTCACCAAGTTTTGTGAAAAGTGATCACTCGTTCCTGCTGGATTTTTTAAAGTTTAGGTTTAATGACTGTTTCTGCCCACCGCTCTTGGCGGGTTATATCCAATCTTTGCAACAGTTCGTCAGCCATTTCTCTGAAAACATGACCAATGTTGTTCGTCACAGTCATTATTGCATCCCGGTATGTATTCTTTGCGGAAACCTCTAGGCATGGTCTTTTTTGCTGTTTCGATAATCGCTTCTATGAACCTCTGATGAATTTCGGTTGTTGGAGGGATCCAGCCTATGAATTTATCAAGTCTGTTAGAGTAGCTCTCCCAGTCGGTTTTCTTGAAATTCCATCTTGGTCGTGGAAAGGATTTAAAAAGTGGGATACAAATGTCAATCTCTATAATAGCCGGTTTATGTTGACTATGAGGGAAGTCTGCCATAAATGTAGGGGTAGCTCTTAATGGTGTGTTATCCTCGTTTGTGCTTACGTAGGTCAGGGTTCTATTTCTGGTTCCATGCTGCCGACATGAAAGATCCCCGTTGATTAGCGTCGAATACCAAGTATATATTATTAACATCTGCCCAGTTCATTAATATTTCGCCATTGTAGTCTGTATTCCTATATTTCCACAGCGTGTGGTGGCTGTTGAAGTCACCCACATAAACAGCTGGGTGTGGTGAGGTGGGCAAATCGTCAGATGACCAGGTGATAGTGGAAAGTATATATATATTGCTAATGTTTATTTCTCCTACCCTGATGACTACAGTATTGTTTCAGCTAGATATTGCACACAGTTGAGCATGTTCAATGGATGAGCGAACATAGGTTGCGACCCTTAAGTGTGATGATATGTTGTTCCGAAGAGGTCACACCCCGGTATCCTGCCTTTTTTAGTAATATGGTATTCGTTTTCTTTATGGGTTTCCTTAATGGCGATGACGTCGATATCGTTACTGTCGAGTTTGTTAGCTCTTTAGCGTTACCCAGTGTGCACCACAAGGAGGCAAGCTAACTTTACACCCCGTGGGGGCGTTATATTGATGACATTCCATTATTTGGGATTACAGTTACATAAATTAATTAACTTCATAAACACACAAAGAAGACAACTATACAGTTTACATTAGAAACTGACAAAATAAGAAACTACCTTTCGTTGATAGATTATCTAATAACAAAAACAGAGACTTCATTCGAAATAGAGGTTTACAGGAAACCAACTTACACTAACAGATATCTCCAATTTTAACTTAACTACAAAGTCAGTAAAAAAAGAAATCTATAAAAAGTGTTGCTGGAAACAATTAGGTAGCCTACAAAATACCTACATCAACAAAGAATTGAACAAAATTGAGTACAAAAAAGCGTTGAGAATCAATCCCAATCTTCTTTAAGTTATACTGGCACTCAGGTCAACAACATGACAGTAAAAACTGTGCAATATATACAGGGTCTGCCAGAAAGACTCAATAGCATTCAAAATAAGAACTAAAACAATAAATCCAGCTCAAAATATGCTGGGATCTAACTCACAATAATGATTCACAAGAAAGAGCCGAACTTCTAGCGAAAACTAAAAGAGTCTGTCTAAATTGTAAATTCTGTTAAATAAGGACGATGGTACCTTAGAATTCAGCCGTATTTGTTTGCCGATCATTAAAAATGAAATTAATAGTAATAATAGTACCTACCCTTCTTTTGAACAACACAATATCGGGATAGATCATACGGTTTTTCTTAGTTGGGAACACTGAAACGACATCTTTAGCGAATCTTAAAATAACGTCGCACCTATAAACGTCACATATAGTTCTGAAGGCAACACTTTGAAGTTCTTTCAACTTGAAAGCAGCTGTACTATTATATAGGACCTTTGGAATTTTTTGCTCTACCCTATATATCTAAAAATAACAAAATTTAATAACACTGTCACAGTTCTTAATATCATCGACAACGAGGTCAGATTATTAACATGGAAACATTTACATTTTTAAATATACAGCTTTTTGTTCTGTCGTGTGATGTTATAAGTATCCCAAACAATGATAAACAGAAATATTTTTCTTCTTATGTTTTGAACATTTTAATTTGAATGAATTAAATTCAATTACAAAATGAGATTAAAGACGTATATATATATATATATATATATATATATATATATATATATATAATTGTTGTGAGCAATGGAGATTTTTATATGCCATCAGTAATATAACTTTAATTTATACAGGCAAACGTATCGTCTACGAGTATTCAAGAATGCACAATCTCAATATGTATGATGGAGGAGAGCTCCGAAATTCGACCCGTCAGTATGGATGATTAAAAAATTAATATCTTTTTCAAAAATCTGTGATAAAGTATTTAATCTTTTTCTTTCAAATAACAATTCTTCTTTCCCATTAACATTAAATTTCTATGTTCAAATTACTTTTTGTTTTTTTTTTGCTGATAAATTTAATTTTGATCTCTTTTCAGACAAGCTAAATAACCATTGTTAATTTTTTTACAAATAGATAACAAGACGCAACATCAAGAAAGAAAACCGCCGACATTGAATAACTCCACCTTCAAGTCCGTCAATCTACAGTTCAAGTGCAACTTTGTCGTCTAATTAACATAAACATCCAGAGAAGTTATTTATTTCAACACTTTTTTTTACAAACCACAACCAAATATTTATTCAAAGTTAACTAGTTTTAATTTTTTGATTTCTAAGATTTTATTGTACAATTAGATTGTAAGGAAAAGGACTACAAATTTATCTTCGTCAAATAGTTGTAAAGTTTTCGTTCATTTTAAAACGCAAATGTGTAAATTACTTAAGTAATCATAAAATATGTACATTTCGTTCGTCTGAAATGCCTACTAAATTGCGCCAAAGTTTGCAGAAGAACGTAATGTTTTCTCAAGAGCGCAAACAGCTCCCTAGGTAAGTTGTATGACAAGTATATAAATAATTATTGCATATTTTGAATGTACTTTATATTTCTGATCAAAACGATATATATATATATATATATATATATATATATATATATATATATGATGGATAATTTTAATTTTTTGATTGAATCTAAGGTAGACATATGCGTACTAAAAAACGATAATTATAGCTTTAATATTGATTCTGTCACCCAATTCGTGTTGCTGGCCGAAAGAGTCAGAGGTTAATTAACATCTCTTATTAGTCTGCTGGTCCTTGGCAGTTACAATCATGGGCACAGAAAACAGCAATATTTTAGTATGCTGCTGTATAACTATGTTTTATGGCATGACGCTAATAGGTCCATACAATATTTGCAAATCACTGCTGATAACCAGTCAATTATGAATAAACTAAAAACACATTGTTCTGATATCTATATTGCTCAGTGCCATCTATATGTCTACTATTACTAATTGTAAAAAGTACATTAATAATGATATGGTATTTTAAGGGGTTTCAGTCACTCAAAACACATATGCTAATAAATTACGTTATGTTTCGGTTTTATTTACGAACCATCATCAGATCTATATGAGACTGCATATTGTTTGTTAACACATATCTGAATAAATTAGACAAACGTATACGCAAACACAAAACGACTATTTAAACGATTAACATTTTAGGTCTAATCTGGTAAATAGTTTATGCGGGTTTTCACTCCTCACAATGGTTTCTGAAAAAACACAGATAAGTAACCTAATTGAAAATCTAAATGAAGTATCTAAGAGCGGTTTGTGGAAACTGCCCAGAACAATAGTTACCTTCTGGAGAGAAAAACTCTCTCGCAGGATTAACTGTCAGAAAGTAGGTCTACATATTTGTCAACTTGTTTTCCTGTATAATATGTTGGGATGTATTTTGTGTATTACTTATCTAATGTGTATATTTTGTGTATTACTTATCTGATGTGACGTTTCGATTCCTCATCAGGAATCGAAACGTCACATCTGATAAGTATAACATAAAATACATCCCAACATATTATACATGAAAACTAGTTGACAAATCCGTAGACCTACTTGCTCACAGTTAATCTGCGAGAGAGTTTTTCTATAAGAAGGCAACTAGTGTCCCGGGCAGTTTCCACAAACCGCTCTTAGATACTACACTTTGATTTTCAATTACTTTACTTATATGTATTTTTTTCAAAAACAATTGTGAGGAGTGAAAACCCACATGAACATCCAAAATAAGCTGGTAACGTTATAATTTTTAAAATTCATATGTCAAAATTATGTGATCATTCAAAGTTACCTTCCTTAGCTGACGTGTTTATACCATCTACCAAACGCCTCTGCCAAATTTAGCTTTATGAATACAATTTTTCTCTATTATCTTTGCAACCCCAGACCACCCCGTTAAAGAGTTGTTTGAAAAAAATGCATACTTTAATTATTGATTAAAACAATAGTTCTGCAAAGTTTGAACCGAATCGGGTGACGCAATAAAAAGTTTTGATATCAAAATTACCCACTCCCTCACCCCAATCCCTAAAAATTCCTGACTTGCTTCATCTGATATACCTAACAATATTTGTCTTTCTGTTATATCTTTGTCTTAGAGTCTTATCTTAAGTTAATCAGTTGAATGGATTTACAGCCGTACGACCTCCGAACAAAATGTTCAATATACACGGTAATTCAGTCGAGTACCGTTACTCTTCTTTTTTAATGGAACACCATTTTAACGCACTATACCATTAACTATTCTGAGCAGCACAGTATGAAATTTTTAAATTATTTACTATTTCAAAGTACTTACATAAAATACTTGAATTATTTGATTGAGGAATATCTGCTGTCAAATACCTACAGTTTCTTGTGAATATAGAGTGCCTTGGAGGGGCCCTGTATCAAAATTACTTAGGGGGTCCAAATGAAGGATCAAGAATTCTCAGAAAGAAACAAAAATGCTTGCATTAAATTAAAATAAGTATATGTTGATTATAAGTTATCACTTCCTCCTAGAAATCAAGCTAGCGCAACAAATCAAATTAAATATACTCTCAGTATTATGAGAAAAATGGCTTTTAGAGTAATGAATAATATCAAAAGAAAATTCTTATTATTGCTCGTTACAATAAGTGATCAGTTATTTTCATGTGTTGAAGGTTGCCATTGATCTTTCAGAAAACAAAATCCATCCTTCGCTACTGGTAGATAAATAGGTAGTACTTACCATTGCAATCTAAATCACTCATAGTAGCTGATTGCAGAAAAAATGAAGAAATGTTTTTTACGAAATAGTCTTCTTTTTCTCGTTATCTCACTGTTCCTTTTTTGCTTTCTTTGTGTCACTCTTAGTAATGGATATAAATTCTTTATAACCTCATCCCTTTTCTGTCTTGTTTTTCTTTCTGTAGCTCCACTGGGATAATCTGATTTTCTTTTACTCATTCTTTTCACAAATCAAACTAATTAACCAAGTAACTAATAAATAATTATTTATTGGTTGTTCTTCTGATTATAATCAGAATAACAAGATTGTATTTTATTACAATGCAATAACGTTTAAACAGGAATTGTAAATGTTGCTCTCCGTGCATTGCCATTGTAAATCGATTACTGGGGGATTCCTCCCTTTAAATGAATGACAATCTGGGGAAACCTGCAATAACCGATGTAGGTCGTTGCCAACATTTGGGGGCACGCTTAACCCGGGAAAAAAAGAGATTGCTTTTTCTGAATTTTGCCATTTCTGACGTGAAAACTCTATATAGTATGACAGTTTTCTCATATATTTTTTCCAGGAATCACGAGATTAAGTGACATTGTGGGTAACATTTTACTAATTTTTGCTTAAACACGTTAGGGTATTTGTAGTTCGGGGGCCCTTATAGCCCGGGGGCCCCGTATCATTGATACGGCTGATACGGCGGTTGCTATGACCCTAACTCAGAGATATTTGGTTTCTGTCCAGCTTATTCATCAACGCCATTCTACGATCTGGACCGTATTCTGTTAGCTCTTGGACAAAAGGCAATTTATATTGATGAAATTAGAACATTTCAATATAAGCTTGTCATAGACAATTAATATAATCTCCATCTTGACATCATCTTCTAAGAAGTGCGGTTTTTTTTTCAATGATTTGACGTTTCCAAGTTCTGTTTTGTGCATGAAGTTTAGATATAGTACGTTGTGAATCCCCAGATCGATCATTATTAAAATTTCAGTTCAATAAGCCTTTAGTTTTTTGTTGAGAATTTAATATTTCAAACGATATTAATTCACATATATAAATATGTTTAATTGCCTTCGTTTTCTAGACAGTTTGTACCTATTCAAGCCAAAGATACTTCTGTATTGAGTTAATATTTTTCTTGTGTATATATCTGAATTGGGAAGAGAAATAATGAAATGAATACTTTAAACGAAAAAATATTAGATATTATTGTATATTAATAATATATTCTGCCGTACCGCAATTTCACTAACTGACAATTTGTTCTAGGCAGCTTTATCAATTATCACAGAAGTGAAATTTTTTTACATTATAAGTTAAACTAACATTGAAATACATAATTCGGTTCTTAAAAAAATTGAAAAAGACTTTATATAGCTTTCCCACTGTAAAATACGACCAAAGCTTTATACGAAATATAAGCGATAAAAAATTTTATTTGGCTCCCTAACCAGTTCTTGAAATATATAAAGTATTTCTATGTCTTTTATGAAATTTTTATTCCAGTATCAAAACCGCCCCTTTACTAATCATTTTCTTATTTCTCACAGCACAAAAATAAATTTAAACTTTTTCAATTGAATTAAAACTTAAATTTTTGACGTTAGCTTAGCGATATTCTAAATATACTACTAAATTTAACTTGAAACACACAAAAACGAATGAAAACCATTTATACACAAAGAAATCTATAAATAAACAATGAAATTACGTTCTAAATCTAAATCAAAACTGTTTATATTAAGTAGTGACATAATGAGCAAACTTGGTAACATTTAAGAAAACAAGTAGTTATAATGCTTTAACAAGGGAATGAAGAGGACGCGTAATGCTGCCTGCAAACGTGTGCCGTTTGGGCACCAATTTCTTAGAAATTAAATCATTCTATACTTTCCTGTAAAACGTAATTTATCGTTATTACTGTTACACTTGTATGCCACACAATAAACTATGCTAACCATGCAAGTATTGAATGCTCTTTCATCCAGAAAACACAAGTTATCCAAGTTATTCATTTATCAAATTAAGGAAATGGGCACCATTCCGCCTAAGAACCGGCACACTTTCATATCATTGCTCAAGATGTACATTACCTGTCCTCTCCCTTTCCTTGTCAAAGGTTACATATACGTGTTTCGTGCTCATACCAACGTCATGGCACTGAGTTCGCCGCGTCTTCGGTAGTTGTTCAGTGCGGCATTTAAAATTCACATAAAATCTGAAAATATTTGTTTTTCATGTTCACTTGACCCTCTAACAATTTTCAAGCTGAGCTGGCAGGATATTTTTTTCGATTAAAGACAGAATTTTTTTAACTCACATAATTCGTTTTTATCATTCGTTTAAACAAAAAATAAATGCAGCATCACTAGACGTTCAATAGTTCAATATCTCAACATCATCTGTACCGAAAATCAACGATCATGAATTTTTGACAGATTGGTACTACCATATACATCATACTGATATACTGCTATCGCTCGTAAATTGAAAGGTCACCGACTAAGAAGGACAGCAGATTATACCGTGTTACTGTACCTAAACTATTTTGCGCAAGCGTTGCCAAGAATCAAACACAGAGAAAACATAACCAACAAGAGCCAATTGGGGCATTTTCGTACATGCGCATAAGGCTCGAAGTACAGTAAAACCTGGACTGCAATGTTTGCGCCTTCCCCTAGACTCTGCTAGCAGTATATTAGTATTAAGTATGTGGGTACTACAGAAAATAAAAGTGACTTGGCATTATCAGCGCCATCTTGAATCAGTATCGGGAATTAATGACCCAAACAGAAAAATATATCAATAGAATGTCAGTCTATTTGTTACTGAATGGATCGTTTCATATTTTTCAAGCAGTAGGTGCACTTTTCATCAGAAAATAAATTATCAAGTTGTTCCTTAAAATTTATATTTTGTAGATAGTATTACAAATTACTAATTACTACTATTAAAATTTATTTTAGCAAGAAATTTCTTAGATTATTCTAGATTAATTGATAATGTTAAATAATTTAGAATTTCAGAAAATTCCCAGCAGATATTATTCCAAAACTGTCTGCCATATAAAACGTTAACATACCACATACTAAATTTGCAGAATTCCCTGTATGTGGCCTTTAAATGTCGAGATAAGTCTCACAAAGGACACAATAGTTCAAAATTAATATTACACGTGTTAAGATAATCGGCGAGTTATACGATAGTTCAAAAGTCGTTAAAATTTGAAATTATTCGTTTACATTCTGTGCATTTTTTAGCATTTTAATTGAACCAAAGTAATAAAATTCACCATCCATAATAATTATCATACCTTTTAACGTATAAGTGATTGTTAAACACAGTAAATGACGTAATATATCCAAACTTTTATTTTTTTGAAAGCGCAATTAGATACACAGAAATTTTAACATAGTAACTAACTTCGCACGTGGTGCTAATCTTGTTCCAAGTGCAAGGTTACTGCAATAATTCATAGTCACAACAGAAAATAGCTTCAATTCAATGCAGCATTCATATTTGACTATAGTTGTCGTAGTCTTAGATAGTTGAGGTAACCGAGGTTATTAATGTTTTGATGCGTCGGGTTTTGGTATTTATTCTTTAATTTTCTGATAAACTGTTGAATTGTTTATTGTAGTGACATTGAAATCTTCTTACGTAAAATCGAATAAACATAATTTATCAGACATGAGTAGAATAATTGTTATCGTTTTGACGCCTATTGGAGTGAATTATCTAACAACAATCACCTAAAGGTTATGCTGAAATCATTTAGAAGATTACTATTTTTTACGCAAGGCGAGCAACGACAAAAAATAAGTCATTTGCAAAATTTGCTACCAATCACAATTACCTTCACCTCATAGATACGAATTAGATTAAGAATTCATGGAGTGGAAAACTGACATTTCAAAGTACGTGGAAAATAGCTGAAAAGAAGTTAGAGCTGATCAACCTGATTAGGTATTTGTTTAGTTAATTTTCCAATTAACATAGCACAAAATGACTTGGTGCCGATATCTTCTTGTTTTATGTTAACGTTTTGTGTGAATTTGGTAGTATTACATAACTCTTCTGAAGAATCAGCTATTTTTTGTGCTCGTTTGTGCCAGGCAATGCTGTAGTTGGATCAGTTAGCTCGTATCCCCACGGACAGTAAAAGCACTGCACGGATAAGTCGGTAACTAGCAATGGTACCTGTAATTCAAATGGAGGAAGGAACTTTGTCTGTAGGCGTTCTGTCGTCCGACGGGCATTGCCGAATGTTTTACTCCGTTCGACATTATAAATCTTTTCTGCACGTGTTTGGGATTAAATGATGATTGAATAAAAAATTTGACAGAAAACAGCAAATTATATGTAAATAAATAAAAATTCTTAATTAGCACAGAATAGATAGAAACAAATAATACCAAGAATACTCAAAATTGAAACTATTCAATTTAAAAATCTATGTTTCTTATTAGTAAATTTGTTTGGGTGCAAACCTATGATATGAGAGCCATTGGGAGAGATCCGCTTTGATATCTGGCTGTGGTGCGTAATCAATTTTATTGTTCAGAAGTCTGCTCGCCCTGCATGTGAACCAGGCTTCAATGGTGAGTATTGTGCCCCATTGTACGCTTTTGTGCGGTAATTGGTAGACTACCAGAGTCTCTTTAATGATTGTTGTCGCTTTAACATCCAAACAACATCTATACCTGCACTTGTAAGAATTGTAATTCCTTCTACAATCATTGGGTGCAGTTTATTTATTTATTATAAGTTTAAATAATTATATTTACAGATGTTATTGAAAGCTAAAAAATTGGTCAACCGTTGTTTCTTTTAAATGCAGTAAATTTTCTAGTCATCGTTAAAATTAAATGATTTATATTCTGATGAATGCCCGAAATATCTTAGTTTAGGGGGGATTGACGTCACTGAAGGTTGACGTTGGCACAATAAACACTAAAAAAGCATACCACTTAGTTGATTGGGGGAGGGGCTTCATCCCCTTAGCCCTCCTTTGGATGCGCCAGTGCTGGCAAACGTCAGCAAAGTTATTTGGAACTTGGAATAAATTACCTAGTTGACTATCATGTCCCACTCATGTTTTGTTGGCAACAAAGCTACGATACGATGAGATCATGGGGTAGGTTCGCACTGTATTCTTGTAATAATCCTTGCTGTAAGTTCATTGTCATGTAGGAAAAGAGATTGAAATAATCATCGTAGGCATGTCAGTGAATCAGGCTGCAGTAGATTTAATCTTCTGGGACCACGATAGCCACAAAAATAGAATTGGGACTAGTCACAGAACAGGATGATTTCAAAAATAGAATTTGGACTAGACAGAGAACGATCCCATTCACTATCCCAATTTGATCTGTCCTTACACCATTTAAGCCGAGCAGCATGACGGCAAGGTATTAATGTGAGACCTAAAACTGCTATATATAAACGAATCTCGAAAGAAGTAATTTTGTGAATGACGCATTTTCCGTACTAAAGTTGGTCCATGACTATGGATTCCTTCTTCAGGTCACCTTAACTAAAACTGTAATATTGGTGAATAGTGTGTCTCATGCCATTGGTATTTAGTGTCATTGCAAACCCGACTTCCTCAAGAAAAACGCTCCCTCTCAATTGCATTTAAGGGATTATAGTTGGTTTGGAAACGGAACTTAGGTACAATGACTTAAAAAAAGTAACAACAAATTCTTAAGAAATTTTACTTCAAACTGAAAATCTCTTTTATATAAAATAACTGAGTAGGGTACGTTTGTAAAATGTTTTCTCTTACTGTGCTGACATTAGTTATCAAAGAAAATTCAGGGCAGTAGGTATATTAGATATATAAAATCAGTTCAGCTGGTTGAAAATCGGGGTGGTTTCTTTTAGCGGCGTGATTGCAAAATAACACCACACTTGAAAAAAAAAACGGCTGTATATTCCAAAAATTCAAATGTTCGAAATATCTGACCTGACAAGAAAGTCACATTATGACTTTGATACTTTTCTTTTTTTGCGAATATAAAAACTTGTTTCTCAATTGTGATCTTATTTCCCAATCAAACCATAGAAAGAAACTATAAATCGCAAATAAGGTTTCATACAGGGGGCAATGTTTTCCTTGATAATTGAAAAAATATACAGACTAAATCATGTTCAATTCCATTTGGTTTCATTTCATTTATTAGGAATAAAAAATCAATAGGAAATTTACAATTATTATAGTAATTCCAGTAGGCTCACAATGTCTGTGTTATAAATAATTGCTTTATTGAATAAATAAATAAAGTGTTATGCTTGCTCATTGACATAGAATTCAGGACAGCCGTTATAATTAATTAATCAATTCAATAATATTTTGTACCAAGGTTTGCTTTGGTTTATACTATTAAATTTTAGTTTTTTTTGCCTTGTTGATACTGAGTTTAACGTCATAAAGTCTATAAGATATTCATTCATATTTTTATTTTGCCTAGAATACTAGAAACGTAAATTTCTCAATACCGTGGTACATTGTTTTCAGACATGGTTCCAAAAAAGTTGAACACAAGAAGTAGGGGGTTCAGAAAGTCAAGACTGTGAAGATCGACTCTTTGGGGGGCCGTTTCACATACACAAAGGCACAGGGCACAATGAACTGCAGACGAATTGTATGCAGCAATTGGATTGCTTAGTAGTGATTGCTGAGAATCGACGTAACTGAATACAGTGGTGCAAAGCACAACTACAGTGCAACAAAGAATGGACTATGGTTGTCTTTAGCGATGACTACAGATTCTTGACCTATTAAAAGTAGACGTGGTGAATCTTAAATTTTCTGCAGACGGGCATGTTTATGGAGTTATGGAGTGGGGTGCTATTGCTTATGGCGGCGACCTTAATCGGCTTTTGTCAAAGGCAAATTGACTGCCCAACACTACACCTAAGACCTAACCGAAAGCGATTTGTTTTCTTGGCCACCAAGATCTCTTGATACATCTCCATTAAAGATAAGTGGAATAATACGGGAAATCGAATGCCACCTTTGTCCCATATTCCTTATACTCTAACTGCAACTTGTCCCAAAGTACAGGTCTGAGCGTAGCTAAGAAGGAATGAAGGTGCTTCTCCCATTAGAAAACTCTCTTCTCTAAAAATCTGGTGAACGTCACATGATTAATACAACCGACAGCTTGCTGCTGGGCTGGCCGTCTGCTCCTCTAGGAAATACCCCTAGCTACGCCCATGAGAACAGATAGAACAAGATGAAATTCCTCTAGCTAAAAAATGTAATATGTGTATGGCGCATCGTGAATGCTCAAATCGATCCCTTATGAGTTTTCAACATTTAGTTACCCTAATATAATAAAAATGAATACAAAATTTATTTTAATAAACTTATTATTACTGGCTGTTCTGATTTCTGTGTTATTTAATGGGTATATATTTTAGCAATATAAAACTGAACTATAAGATTTTATTTCTTCCAAAAATAAAGTACTTTACGTGACCTATTTTCTTAATTTGTTTACGACCTACACATTTTATAATATGCGAATATCTAGCTAGGAATATTGCACGATTTTCCGGTTCCCAAAATAAAACGGTTGACGAACCAACGATAAGTGCCTTGATCTTGATCGCTTCGACGAGTTCTATGAGTTCGTTCTGGCTCATCTGAGCGTCAATCGAGGAAATGTTACGCGATTCAGTATTGTTGACCTTCAACTATCGCTAGACGTTTTATCAGAGCCCCGATTTACGTTCATTTTCGTCGGCGTGTGCATTGTTGCTAAGGTATCGACCTCTAGGTGATAATTGATGCTCTAATGAATGTAAATGCATAGTTTAAGAAGCACTCTATTCGTTAATATTTTGACGCGTAACCTTTGACAATATTATTGGAATTCACATACAATTTGATTTAGGCACATGGGTGCTTATTTGATATATTTTTCTCATTCCATTTATACACTTTAAAAGGGGTTTAGGGTTCTCTGAATAATAGTGGTAGTTATATAAGGAACATCTATATATAAATAGGCTAAGACAAAACGATTAGGTACCATTTTCTCCTCTGTTTTTCAACCGATTTTCTTCATTTTTGTTTTGTTTAGTAGCTACTGACGACCTTCAGTGCAGAATGCTAATCTTAATTTATAATATTGGTTCATTCATTAAATAAAATATAATAAAAATTCATTATTTACGTCAATAATGTCAATGCCAAACAAATGAATGTGCCGCGTGCCGCTGCCGCCAGACTCAAACCATTGAGTAATTATATATAGACCGACCAATGCTATTATATACTTAGAGCATGTACTTCTGGAGGTCGCATGCAAGCGTTGTTATTGTTTAGTGGGTAAAGTAATCGTTGAATATCATAATTATACAGAGCGATTCCAGATATGTTAGAAATAATTTTTTTAATGGGTGGCACATAAGCAGTTGCATATTTAGGGTGTTTAAAATATAGAGTAGAGTGCAATTATAACTAATAAAATAATTATATAGGGAAGCCCATTAGCGGTTGAATTTACAGGATTCTTGGAATAGAAGGTGCAGTAAAATTACAGTTATACAGGGTGGTGCAAAAAATGTTATACATAGATTCATATACAGGGTGGCGGAAATGGAAATGCAACATTTCGTAACCCATAAGCAGTTGTATATATAGTTAAGATGAAATATAGGGTAAGAGGAATTATAGATATACAGGATGGTGATAAAAAATGTTAGAATAGGAATTGATTTATAGAGTAGACCACAAAGAGTTTCATATATATAATGATTGAAATATAGGTCGGAGTAGAATTATAGTTACAGAAGATAATTAAAAATTTCATAAACAAAAAGAGTAAATATGGTGGGTCATAGGCAGTGGCATATACAGAATGGTTTACCCGGTGGTTGAAAAATGTTAAAAAATATTATGCGTGCTCTATAAGCAGTTGCATATACAGGGTGGTGGAAATATATAATGAGATGGAATTATTATAATGAGGATTTTAATAAATGTTAGAGAATTGAGTGCAATTATAGCTATACAGGGGTGTTAGAAAAAATAAATATGTAGGGTAGGCCATTAGCAGTTGAATTGTTGTCATATTAAATTAAGAATTACGAATTTGAACACAAATAAAGTTGTATGAATTATATCTGAAAAAAACTTGTATTTCGTTACTTATTTGTAGAAGCGAGATGTAAGACCGACATCTAGGATTTTCGAGGAAACTATCACACAGAGGTTCCGAATCTGGAACCGTTCCGTGTAATTGCTGTTCTCCCTAAAGTCCTAGGATAGAATGTCACGATAAAATTTTCATGTTACTTAACCTGCCAGAGATATTGACACAATTGGTCGAATTTCGACCACTGGGCGACAACTAGTATTTATAAAATTCCTAGTGACATCACTAGTAAACTTTATATTGCAGAAACCTCTAGGCCGCAAATGTATGACTAACTGAATGTAGGGGTTACGTACATTCTCCGAACAGATTAGTTCAAAATTAAGCGATATTTTGTAAAAATTGGGAATAGATCTGTTTTTATTTGTAGAAATAGGTTCTAGACAATATCTATAATAAATGTATCTATAACCGCGATGGCAAATAGATATGGAATATTATTTAAAAACAATTAGAGGTTTAAGATTCGACAGTTTTTAGTTGTTTTTTTTATGACTGCATAGCTACCGGCTGCAGAAAAAAACACAAAAGTTAGAATTGGATTTTCTAGAAAGTTGATGCCATTAGATATTTCGAAATTAACACATTTTCTCAAAAAATTGTTTTTTTGTGAAGATTTTTTAAAATTAAAATTGGTATCTACAGGAAATTTATTCCAATTTCGTTTCTGAACAAAAAGATTTTCTTTAAAGTAGTTAATCCTCAAGTGAATGGATCTGTATAAGTTTTACTTGTTTGCTTTAAAAAATCTAAAAATTGCAACTCCAAATCTAAAATAATAAATAGAATAAAAATATTTGAATTTTTTGTGCTTATAAGGGTGTTCCAATTTGAGGTTAATTTTTAAATTTTTAATAAAATACACAAATTATTTGAGAATGATCAAATCTTTTATTTCAAATGATATACAATAGTTTAGGTTTACTAATGGATAGCAATATCTTTTACACCTGCTGCTGTACGACAAGCTTCTAATCTTTTGCCTAAATTTTCGATAAATTTCTGGCATAACTGCGGTTCAATTACTTGAAAACAGTCAATAATGTTTTTCTTTAGGTCATCAATTGTTTCTGGATCGTCATAGAGGTGTTAGATCGCAAGATCTAGGGGGCCAATTAATGGTTCCTCTTTGAGCAATTATTCGATTACCAAATTTCTGTTTCAAAAGATTGATTGTATTTGCTGCTGAATGACATGTTGCGCTGTGCCCTTGGAACCACATATTCTGCACATCCATATGCTCCAATTGATTCCACAAAATGTCGATATCGATCACCATTCACAGTAACAGCATTTCCATTGTCATCTTCAAAAAAGTATGGACCAGTCACTCCATCAGCCCAAAATTCGACAATTTTGCTTGTTAACAAATCCACCCAATTCAAAATGTGCTTCATCGCTGAAAATCACCATTTCAAGTTTCTGTTGTATGGCACAATTAACGAATTGACGACGTAATTGTAAATCAAAGTCTGTTGGTATTATTTCTTGCGTTATCTGAATCTTGTAATCGTTTAAATGAAGATATTTGTGCAAAATTCTGAATGAAATGGTTTTTGGAATGTTCAATTGCTGTGCACGATGACTAATTGATGTGGTTGTTCAACAACACTAGCAGTAACAGCTGCAATATTTTTTTCTGAACGTCCACTACGATGATATGTTATGCTTTTTTCATCTTTTACGGAACCAGTTTCCGCACGCTTGAACAATTTTTCCAATGGTAACATTTGACGGAAAATTTTCTCTTCCATATTCTGTACGAAATTTTCTTCCAACTTCTGCACAACTTTCACCAAATTTAAAATAATTTTTAATAATAAACACGCGTTGCTCAGTCGTATATCTCCCCATTTTTAATAACCTACTTGTCATCTGTCAAATAACATATGATATTCTAGTACAAAAAATATAAATGGCGGCAAATTTAAAAATTAACCTCAAATTGGAACACCCTTTATAGACAGGATACCTTTATTCTGTATAATTATCAAAATGAATATATTTTTTTCACAATTAAGATCCCTATAAACAACCTTAATTTTCTAGGTCCATTTTAATTTTTTTTTAATTTTACAAAATGGACTTTCGAAAGTGGAAATTAGATGTCTGGGGAAGATATATCAGTTCCAATTTACCAGAATTAGATTAAATTAAAATTTTACCACGTAGCTGAAGTTAATTGTGAAACGATAAAAGAAACATTATAATATAAAAAAAATCTAGTTTTAACCTTTGTACATGATAAAGGCGTTCTATCTGTATATGCACAAACAATTTCAAACATTTGCATCTGATATTTGAGATTTGGCAGCTCTTGAAATTTTCTTTTTTTAACCGACAAATTAAGGACAAATTTAAAATTGTCACATATTTTCTAAATTTTTCCATTATTCAAGAATATCTTGACATTTTCAAAAATTCTATGTTATCCGTCTTGAACAAAATTTCATTCCAAGAACGAAAATATAATAAAGCGAATATTGCAAAAATCCATTTTTAACTTTTGTTTATAAAAAAATTCACAACTTTCTGACATGCGCACATACACATTACATAGATACAATTATTATAAATATTCCTCATTTTGCATGAAATTTTGCTATTTCGTTCGGACTATCATAAAGTCGGGACAATTCGAAAGTCCGAAATTTGCTTGGGACCTTGGTCGTGAAATGCAATTATATAATTGAAGTATATTACCTACTCAAATATGAACACAACACAAAACGAAAGTTGAAAAAGTCTACCTTAATTTTATTCGATGAAACTGATCGCAAAGCTATTACATTCGTAGAATTCAGTTCTATTTGGTTGCTAGTAATTAAACACGAAATTAGTTATATTCAAATCTCTAAGAACAACACTATATTTTGGGATAGTTCCTAAGATTTTTTCTAGGTTTTTGTTTATAACTTTAAAGGGATGAGTGAAACATAATTTACCAATCGCATTTTTGGCGATGCATCTTATATCAAAGTCACACTTGCTAGCGCCATATAATATTCAAATTAACTTTTCCAAATTTTTTAAAATTGAATAGAGGTTAATTATTTAATGTGATCATTAGTAACAGCAAATTCTCTTAGTTACGTCACTTATCGTCAAACATTTTACTTCTACATTTTCCTAAAACGGCCTTTTGGGAACGAGGTCAGATTTATGCCGGAATTTTATTATTAGAAAATTTTTAATAAAGAAATTAAATCGATTTCTAAAGAAGCAAAAATGTGCTGAAGATAATACTTTTTTACAATATCAATTTATCAAAAAAAAAAACAATCGATAGTAATTGAACACAATATATGGGATAAATTGTGAGACAACATTCGTATTTTATTTTAGTTCCCACAAACATGTACGAGTAGTGTATATTGTAAATACCATGCATTTTTTGGTTAGGTTGCATGCATGCTTCTTTATTGGGTGGTCTCTGTATATTATAAAAAATTTGTTCGTAAAAGCCAGTGGCTAATAATTCCAACGGTCCGAAAATTGCTACGCGAATAAAGTGTAAGCACAGCCAACTGTCAACTTACCTGATTTGCGAAAATATTTCAAACCGTTGGAATTATTGGCCATTCAGCTCCACGAACAAACTTATTATTAGTACATATTTTCCAGGGTCGGCTTACACCTTTTCTATCGGCTGGCAATTTGCTTCTAGCAGTTCTTGATGCCCTATCGTTTGCCATTTTTCTGACGTGATTGTTCCACTCTCTTCTGCTTAGAGGCGTTCTGATTTCATGACTTCTTACTAGATCTTTTAGTGTTTTCCCAATAATTCTTTTTAGTATTCTCATCTCTGTCGCTTCTAGCATTCACTGTTTTTTTTGGAAGTGTCATGTATTGTTTGTGCCGTGTATGTCATTATTTTTCTTATAGTAGCTTTGTAAATCCATGCCTTAGTTTTCGTTCTATTATGCCTGTCTCTCCATATTGTGCTAGTTAGGCAACTCGATGGTCTAATGGTTGTCTGTTTTTTGTTTTTGACTTCTGTTTCTATATCTCCGTAGTTGGTTTGTTTGATTCTCAGGAAGTTGCCCTCCATAATCTGTTTTATACCAATTTCGTCAATCTCTTATTGGCATTTAATCCCTTCTTTGTTAATGAATAGTGACATGCTCTGGTCTAAGATTACAATATTGTTCTTTTTTTATACTCTGTTGAACTTATAGACCAACTTTTGTAAGTTAAGTTTTCTTTACGCTTTGTCGTCATCCGCAAACGATTTGTATTTCTTCGTTTCACATTTTATAACTTTTACCGCTCTGCGCAGCCTTTATTATCTCATTCATTGTGAGACTGAAGAAGAATCGCCCTGTCTTATACTGGTACTTGCTTCTATCTCTATGTGAGTTGTCGTCTATTTTGGTCTGTATTGTGTTGTTTTGTATATATCTTCAACTCTTGTACAAATGCTAGCGGTACTTGTCTATTGTATAGCAGATGAATCACGTCCTTTTGCCTGACTCTGACTGCGTTCACCCATCGATTATAATTTAATAATTTCTCTTTTATTTGTATGAAAGGAAGGAAGAGTTATTTATGGAGAAAGAACGAGAGCTGTTATCTACATGTCAACTTACAAAGTTGCACTTGTAGGTATATTACAAATTATTAGTCTTAGTAAAATTATAGATAATATTTTATTCACATTTTACTGAATGAGATTTGTTTACATTATGAAAAGCTTCCAATGAATGTTTATTAACTCTGATGACATAACTGACCACTTCAGATAACCTATCAAATTAGTTCTATACCAAGCATCTAGCATTTTTTGAAATCAATTACTGACATACTCTGCGATTACGGTTCCTAGTATTCTACAAATAAGTATAAAAATGTTTTTATGAATAAAAATTTCCAACGCACTGTAATTGTAAATACACTTTACCGATATTTTAATGTTTGTAATGAGAACTATCAGTATTATTATCTAAAAGTTTAATTAAATCAGGTGCATTACGTTATACTGTTAGGAAATATTTTAAATAATTTACATCCAATTAGTTACTCGATGATCTTTATTACATGCAATAAAAAGTTCCGAACAAATCATGTACGTGTTATATATTTCATGTACTAATTACACACTTGCAACTCGGTGTTTCTATTTTTTTTATCATAAATTAGACATTATAGACAAAAATTTAACGTAAAGTAAGAGTAAGAGTTTTTAAAGTTATTTCAACTACTATTATATTTCAAAGGATAATACTCAAATACAAACTATGTACCTACTTCTTTTGATTTTCTTGTTTGTTTCTATTATAGTAGGTTGTTCGAAGTATGCGCAAGAGCATAGGCGAAACAATAATATGCGATAAATATTGTCATAAAATTCATATTTACGCGGCCAAATAAAAAATTATAAAACTTTTCTTCCGTTAAGGTGTGTTTTCCTTGCGGCAGGATTTTTGCGCCGTCGACGACGTGATGCGCTCAGCGTTTTACGTCTCCCACTCGTTCCCTGGAACTAATCCCACTTGTTCCGTGGAATTAAATGTGTTTTCCTACAGAGCGCATTGCGTTAGGGTGGAACGTCTTGCGTCAATGCGACAGACCCGACTGCTTCTGGAGGAGTTAAATTGCGTAGTGCGCTCTGTTTTTTGAAGAAATGAGTTTTCATAAAATATCCTTTTAATAGAATTTGTACAAAATCTTATTATCTTTTATAACTTGAAAGACCCAGAATATAAAAAAACAACAAATAATGTCATGCATTGGAGTTTTTATTTAAATATAATTATTAGAATCCTATAACGCAATATGAAGTGGTGCTTCAGCATTATTATGTTGCTTAGTTATTTTGTAAGGTATATATTTATTAAGTTACATATCTGAGCAGCGAGTTTTTCACTCTGGGATAATATATCTGTGTGTGCTAAAGTAATCAGTGAACCTCACTTATTTTCTGAATTTCGCATATTCACGTAATATATTTTGCGCTGCTGCCGACGTTTTTTGACAAATTCGGTTTCTGCTGCGCCAAAAATACGCCACTGGGAAAACCCACCTTTAAAAGCAACACGTAAACATAAAAAACGGCCGAATTAAAAAAGAGCAACATAGTGGCTATCCTGAAAATTCGATAAATTTGTATAAAAAACATCAACCGAAATTTCGATAAGATTCTTAATTACACTATGACAAAACAGAGGTAACCATTGAAATTTGAGAATATTCCACACTGGCTATAAAAAGGACGTTTGAGCAAGTTGAGTTTAGTTTCGTTTAAAATCTGCGGTGTGTGATAAATCGACAGCAAAAAAAGTGAACAGCTGCAGTATTACTCAGTGTGTGTAAACTTAGTATTTGTAAATTTTTGAACCCACAAAATCTATAGCAATATAATCACATAGTGGCTCCACGGGTAGTATATGTTAGAGCTAAGATAGGCAGAAAACATCGATATTTTGAGCTTTGGTTTTAAAACATCGGACTTCCCTTGGAACCAAGTAAATTTTATAAAAATGTCTCTATCTAAAATTTTACTTGGTAATAAATTTTTCTGATATCTAATATTGCAATTTAGCACCACATAATGTGTTTGGCATCATATCATGGGCTTGTACCCCAAATGTTGTAAGATGACGTAAAAATGCATTCATTGCACTGGTTATTCTCTACTTCAATTATTTTCCCAGTTACACTTCGTTTGCGGCGTTTTCAAAAACATTTCGCAAGAAAAAAGTAACATTTTCTTTAAGAACAACTATTATGTTATTACAAACTTACATGCATATTTTAATGGCCGAGTCTATTCTAGTTTGTATATATTTATTGATTACTTCCAATTGTGCTTTTTCTATTTTATCTTCATCTCTGTCTATCCATAGAAGGAGAAATACTTTTTCATATTATGAATAAATTCTATTGCTGTTGTACTAGAAATACAGTTGGTGGATAAATAGCTTTTAGTAAAATTAAATAGACATATATATATATATATATATATATATATATATATATATAAGGTTTTGAATATTTTTAATAATAACTCAACTTCCAGTCGTACATTTCAGTTAAGAGATTTCTTATCAATCATGTCGACATATTTTATAATGCTATATACATGAGAGTGCAATTTGTATTTTTAAGCAAACAATAAATTGAATTCCAGTCCCCTGAAATATATTGTTTTAATTTCAATTGTTTTTTTTTGGGGCGTTTTCAGTTTTCTAAACAATTCTCTAGGTATCAGACCACACAGTGCTTCACTGATTCGGTAACATATTTTTCCAGTTTAGCAGTAAAAATGAGGAAGTATGAAATAAAGATAATTTTCTTTCACTTGCCATGTTTGAACCTCCATTAATTAATTTATTTTTAACCAACAGTTGACAACAAATTCTTCCTTATGACATTTACTGAGTTCCATTAAATCTAAAGCTTCATTTAAGATTTCACTTTTATGGAAAAAATTAATTGTAACATATTGAGACCGCACAAATGTTCACACAAATCGGATTGACAATTGCTTAATATTTATCATAAATTACTGAACCCATCGTTGTTATGAAATTTTATATTGGGAATTTGATAAGGGTATACATTAGTTTGTTCAATCCCTCAATTTCCTCGATACATGATGGCTGAAAACACGGGCTCCTCTATGGCTTTGGATAAATTGTATTTGCGGACCTGTAGGGTTAAAAATAGTTTTTCATTAATCCCACACAAATTATCTTAGGCTCTAATATTTAACCACTTCTAAGTTACGTTGTGTTGTTACCATTCAACACTTACTGAACAAAATAGAGAGAGAGAGAGAGAGAGAGAGAGAGAAAAGAAGCCATTTTGTTTCAGTATATTTGTAACCAGCTGACCCCCGCTGCTTTATACCGAGTTAACAAATCATCCTACTTTTGGTTTAGTATAAATATTTACGAAATCGCTGATATTTTAGACATATTTGTTTTGATGGTTTAAGTAATCAATATAGCATATGTTTTTTATATTTTGCATTTTACAAACACAAAAAGTATGAAATAATTTTTACTTTTATATTCATTAGTTCATATAGCCGTATAAATGTTGCCATTGTTAATGAAGTTAATGAAGATGATTACGTAATAATTAACCACGTTTACAGCCCTTTTTCACCTCTTTAATGAAATTTACAAAAGAAGCTTTGACTATCTTATTTCAAATACTATAGCTCTCCCAGCCAGGATTTATCAAGATCGTTTCAGCAGCTTGAGTTACGCCCGAAATACTTTCTCTCTTATGTATATTGTTATTCATATATTAAGGTTTTTTACACATTATCGAAAAGTTCCCTATTAATGTAAAAAGTGATCCGTTTTTATATAAGAAGTGAACCCATTTTATATAAAAAAATATATATATTTTCCGCC
Organism: Octodonta nipae; assembly: GCA_034190945.1. Classification (NCBI taxonomy): domain Eukaryota; kingdom Metazoa; phylum Arthropoda; class Insecta; order Coleoptera; family Chrysomelidae; genus Octodonta; species Octodonta nipae. Next base: position 132,709,916 of record CM067217.1, read on the forward strand.
GTTGAAAGTATCATATTGTTATATAGTCTGTGGGTCCAATTAAAATTATACAACTAATATTCACTTTCACTTTTCTAGAACTTTATTTACTTCAAATTATACAGAACAGCTGATTCACAATAACATTACAATATACGCTCCTCCTCGCTGTCTAACTGACGATCGAGGGCTGCTTCCTTTAAAAACCAGCATCGAAAATTCTCGTAAAATCAATCATCAATCCTACAGCTGCCGAGCCATTTCGAGAACATTTTTTGTCCTCGAAGCGATCGGTCTCGTACTGAAATGAAACAGGGTCGGCTTAGGTAAATTTCGTAACAATATATATTAATTAACACACCAACAGTTTTTGCGTAATGCCTGCCCAGATTGATAGCAGACAGCAATTAGGTCGCTAAATTTACTTTCTTTCGTTTTATTCCCCATTTTCCCAGAGAAATAAGGTTCTTTCTCGCGGTAAAAAGTATTCTGTAGACCAAGAGTTCCTAAAGTGCAACAGTCAGAAGCGAGCATAGACAGAGTGATATAAGTGCACTTGGTTTCCTTTCTCTTTCATAGTGAGTTGCACTTTTCTCGGAACCTGACTTACTTTATTATTATGTATTATCTTCATGAGTACTCCAACACCAAATGTTCTCAAAATACATCCAGTATTTTTTTGTGATGCGTGTTCAGACAGGCAGACAGATAGATAGACAAATAGACAAAAATTCCTAATATTGGAGATTTGTATTCTAAATCGATGACCATCTTCCACTGCTACAAAAAAAAAAAAATCAGAAAATATTTTATGTACCGACACGATCTTTTTAAAGTTTTGCTATAAGTATATATTAGTGAACACTGGCAGACATATTAATAAAAATAAAATGCAAGACCGGAAGAGCCGCACATCGGAGAAATTCTTGTGTGTTTGCGCAAACAATTGCTAAAAAGGCAAATAGAATTTGCAAATGCCCACCTTTGCTTTAATACAAGCCATAAAACGCCAACAAAATGCACAGACGTTCAACTGCGTTGATACACGTTGTATAATACATCAATATAGTAAAAGCACGCATCTGTATACACTAAAAATATTATAACCTATGCATTTACGGCAGCCATAAATTACGATTTAATGATTTTATGCAGTTGTTTTAGATCTCCCGACGTTATGTGTTTCTATGGAGCTGCCAATGTTGGTGTACAGCAAAAAGAGCAGAATAATTCTTCAACGTTTTTAGCAAATAACTAAAATATAAATGGCCTTGAATGCAAAGTTATTTGCTTTAAAAGGTGGGAACAATAGAGAATATAAAGATAAATTTTACATGGCATTTCTTACGATTGAAAACATGTTTAATTGAAATTAAATTCCATCATAGATTTCTATAAGATTCGAAAAATTTTCATTCAAATTACCGAACATACCTCAAATTTATATTTTTATAGAAAACATTCAGAAAAAAAAGTTTTTTTCTTTTTTTTCCTTTGCCAATGTATTTGAAGTGATATGGAATCAACAATAGAAACAGGCATAATGCATTTTTTTGATTAGGGAAGAAGTATGCACTAAGACTATGAAACAGCCCCACTTAAATTTAAATTGTATTGGACTCAAAAACAATTAGGTATTTTATACTGTATTAGTTTACTTTCCACAACCTCCAAAAATACAGAGCCATTAATCAAACTATCTCTCTATAAAATCTTTACCTTCAAAACTATAATTTATACATTACGAGAAAATTTTAACTGTGACAAATGACATCTTTCGTTTTGTGGGTGTTCTTACTGATTGGAATGCGTGTTCTTGATATTACAATCACAGACATCATTTTATATGGCAACACATAATTACGCAATTGTCTAGGTTCTGATCGAGTTCAACCCAGCCAGGGGCACCCGCCTTTACGATAGACTCCTGCCACTATTAATTTCAATTCCCCCCAATATCCTTTTCTCCCATGAGTTTAGTTACAGGTGTGGGAACATACCTGGAATAGGCCTGGTATGTGGGATTAGTTTCAGCTTTGCTGTCGGCTCTGTTTAAATCATATTTTCGAGAGTTTGTCATCGATTTATATGCCTATTTTGTATACTTGTGTATACTTCTTATGTCACTCTCCGTTTTTTCTATTTCGTTGTTGTATTAAATAATTTAGTTCCACAGCAAATAAACTTATTTCTTACGTTTACACTCAAAACTAGGCTTTATATATTCGAGCCTAAAAGACGAGAAATCTCAAATTGCCTCCAACTGCATTAATCTAGGTAATGCCATTATCGGTCTACGGACAATTGTAACTAGCGATTTTTACATTTAAAATCAAAGAATGAATATTTCTGCATATATATTACACCTCACATAAACCGTCATTTTTATGTTAGTCTGAAGTTGGTAGACAATGTAACTCATTCCTCGAAGTTTCCTTGGATTTCCATCGTCTTGAAGTGGTTGATCTCACAACGTTTCAATAGCTGTGTATTTGCTATCGTCATCAGGTAAATGATAAGAAATTCAGAGTATATGTCGTATTTATATTATACCCTTAACCGGTCATGCTACGCCGGTCATGGTTGGTTGGTTGCCGCCACCACATCTTTATGGATTACCCAAGATACACAAGGCTGGAGTACCTCTCAGACCGATTACAAGTTCGCGCAACTCACCAACAGCAGCACTATCGAAATTCCTTCTACCAATCATCCAACCTTTGGAGGCCAAAACATCATCGCAAGTGAAGGACTCAAAGCACTTTGTAGAAATCATCGGATCCATGGAACTTGGGCAAGAACATCGCTTAGTATGTTTCGACGTTGAAAACATTTTCACGAACGTACCACTAGACGAATCTCTCAACATAGTGAGAAAGAAACTTACTGAAGACGAAACCCTGATGGAGAGGACGGAGCTACCAATAGACTCAATCATGGACTTGCTTGAATATTGCCTCAAGAACTGCTACTTTCAGGAGAAGAACCGGTTCTCCATGCAAGAAGATGGATTGCTTATGGGTTTCGCGTTATCACCAACCATCGCCAAAATCTCCATGGAATGGTTCGAAGAACATGCACTGAGGACTTTCGAGAAGCAGCCTAAGCTATGGTTGAGGTATGTCGATGACACCTTTATTATTTGGCAACATGGAGAGACAGAACTACAGGCATTCCTGAAGCACCTGAACCAATCCCAACCATCAATTAGATTCACCATGGAGATGGAAGAGAGTGGGTACCTACCATTCCTTGATGTAAAGTGTCTAAGGACTAGGATAGGAATCCAAACAACAGTCATACAGGATTATACCTTCACTACAATTCCAACCACCCATCAGCAACGAAAACTGGCATCATCAAAATACTAATCTGTTCAGCCAAAAATATCTGCAGCACACCAGAAGCCCTCAAAGAAGAACAAGTTAAACTCAGAGAAGACCTTTTGGCGAATGGATATCCGGAAACGATCATTACCAAAGCGTTTGAAGAGCTGGACAAACCACCTAGACAGGAAGACGACACCAAGGTAGCAACTCGACTATAACCGTATACTAAAGGCTTGTCGGAGAAACTTAGAAGAATTGCACACAGCTATGGAATCAGAATGATCTTCAAAAGCAACGACAACTTGAGGAGCAGGATAACAAGAACGAGGTCCGACGCACCAGCAATGCCAAATAACTGTATATACAGCATACCGTGTGAATGTGGCAATCTTTACATTGGAGAGACAAAGCGACCGCTGGACACCAGGATTAAGGAGCACCGTACAGCTACTCAAAGGGCAGAGGTAACGAACTCTGGGCTTAGCTAATCACGCATAGACGGAACACCATAATATAAACTGGGTCCAGGCTAGAGCAATTCACAAGGAGGAGCACTGGTACAGAAGAAAATTCATAGAAACATCATTTATAATCTCGAACGAAAATATAATTAGGGAGCCCAGCGTCCAAATTAAAAATATTTGGAGAGCTCTTCTTCGGTCTCTGCCGCTACACATCACCACCAACCTATCTCCAGGTACGACGACGCTGATTGGACCAGATAAGACCCAATGACCATGACCGGCGACGCATGACCGGTTAAGGGTATAATATAAATATGACGGATACTCTGAATTTCCTATCATTCACCTGATGACGATAGCAGATACACAGCTATTGAAACGTTGTGAGATCAACCACTTCAAGACGATGGAAGTCCAAGGAAACTTCGAGGAACACGTCATTCTTATTGTCTAAGCAAAATGTCAAACGTTTCAATATCTAAGTCAAACCTCATTATCAATATGAATTATTGTCAAATTATAGTAGAATGTAAATTTAATATTGAAATATTTGATATTTTAAAGCAAGTAATCTGTGAAGCAAAGCAGGTTACAAATGCGAAGAATTTGAAACACTTATCTTTAGAATTTCATTTGCGCTCATAGGTACGTATTTTTTGTCAGATATGCATTCACCCAAAGCGCTATCAAATAATTCTGATATTGAAGTGATTCCATTAATTTCAAAAGAAAAAATCTGCAAGAAACCTTGGTAACTATCCCGTTGTATCCAAAAAGGGCACAGTTGTTCCTAATTTCATCCTTGTGATTATTACACCATACCTATATTTAGTGAGACAATATGCACTATTTGACTTTAAGGGGACAAATAATCTTCAAAATTAGATGATCATACAACAAAAGCGTTTCCAGGTTTACCAAATAACATTCAGCAGACAATTGTTTCAAGTCCTTTTAACTACAAAACAGCCCTACTGTTTAAATAAACTTTTGATCTTTTACAGCTAGCCTACATGCCAAAAAATAAGTTATCTGTAAAAATACAATGTTTTAAATATACCACAAGCTTCTATTTCACTCCCCAATTTTCAGTTATTTAAAACTTATTAGACTTCTCTCATTATCTTTCATAGAATTGACATATTAAAGAACATACAGATAACATATTGTAAATAGTGTGCTCGTAGCAAAATTTTGCCAACAGTCTGTCAAATTAAACGGATGACCTTTTTCGTGCTTGTTAGTCAAATATATTTAAATCTTACTTATTTTACGATTGTGAATATCAAATCAAAATCATGTACATACCACCTAATTTTTACGGAAAGATTGTCTGTTAATCAAAATCTATAAGATATGGAACTTTTATATCAATAACCAGAACTTTAGATTAACATTGGGATATCAGAAATTAAGATTTTTCTACATTTAAATAACATTGTTTCATTCTACTTAAATTCAATTGAATGGTTCAATAGATCAGCTAGGTATGTCATAATAAATTCGTATTTATACATTAGTCATTTAAGACATATTACATCGATAAATTCCGTCAAAACACTATTGTATGATTTGCAATATTTTTAAACACTGTAAACAAAATGATTTAACTTACTTTGAATAATGAATATTTTATTGCATTCATTACAAATTATGCTTAATAGTAAAAAAATGTATAACGCGAAAGTTCATAAGATATTTCTTTGATTTTACCTTATGACTTTTATCACAGAAACAAACTAGTTCTTTTATCGCTTTTTTGGCGAATGCCACAAATATTTCTAAAATTTAGCCTGAAATTTTATCAATTTGACAGTGGCCGTATTCTGCAACTCGTTATGATCGAAACGAAACGGAACGTAACAGGTTTGTTCGTACAGACCAGTTGCCAATAATTCTCACAGTTAGAAAAATTTTTCCACCAATCGAGTGTTGGCACAGCCAACTGTCGAGATTGCTGATTCGCTGAAATGTTTTCAAATCGTTGTCAACTAGTCCCTTCGAACAAACCATATGTCATTATAACGGAAATATCGATTCGGAGTCACAAAACATTCAATAATTTAGCGTTCTATCGTTATTTTATAACGTTAGCGACTTACAGAATACGGCTGCTGGAGCTTTATATTAGATGATATATTTTCTTGTGCTACCTTGCATATTATCAAAAGTAAATTTTCATAGTTAAATCACTTACTTTATGTAATATTGTTAAACATTTTAGTTTTAAATCTTGCATAGTCTAGTCTGGCTGTTTATAAAGTTACTTTATTGTCACTACAAACGAGGTAGGTCAATTCTATAACCCAAAACGTTTAGAATTTACTGAAATGTTTCTAGACGTGCGGTGTTATTTCCATTAAGTTAATAAATATGATATATTTTCTCGCAGTTGAAAATTTCTGTTGTAAAAGATATTATGGAAAATACGTGGAAATCGACTCATTCCCCACATAAATGGGGAACCAGTTAGCCATTTATTTGGGAAACGATAAAAGAAAACTGGAATTATAATATATATACATCCAAATTCGCTTTATACACAGGGAGTAGCCGGAAGGGTAACAAAAAGTGTACACTTTTTACTGTATTATGAAAGCTTTCGAAACTATTTTATTTCTTCGTCAGTCATATACTAAAAATTATAACAACTTACTAATATTATTATTTAAAAGTTATGTTCAAATGAGCCTCTCTTTAATATGTTTTATATAAGATTATCTCATATAAATATATGAAATCTAAGAGTGAACAGTTAATTAAATTATTAGTTGTGATAATCGACATGTATATTATCAATTTCAAGCCCTCACTCGCATTGGTGTTCTAAGAAACCACAACCTCTTGCCATTAAGGAACCTGGCATATTGCTTCATGACTTTAACGGATTCATAATTTCATAGTTGCATCATAAATCATTAACGGTAAAACATTTACACAATAGAATTAATATAATGTATTGTTGTTATATGAATACAAGCAATATAGCCTTGTGGTCGCCATTATGCTCATTCTACCAATCGCGGGATAGTAAATAAAGGACACTGTTAAAGGTGGCTACAGTTTTACAGTTGAAAATGTCGGAAAATACATAAGCAATCGTGGTGTAATTCCCAACAAATTAGAAAAATGGATAAAATCAATAACAAAAGGGCAACAACAACAAAAGGAGAAACATAATATGTCGATTACAAGATGAAGAAATGCAGCCAACAGGATAGAAGGAATGAAAAATAGTGAACTGAAAGGACGTTTGGAAGTTGAAGAAATACGTGTTAACTATATAAGAGAATAGATTCAACTTACTTGTTGCGGATACCTTAGAAGATGTCACTAAAATCGATAGAATCTAAGGTAATGGAATGAAGTACACGCTACTAGTATTTAGTCTATCAAGAAGATTCTGAACAGACGAGTGGATGAAACATTGCAACCTATTGAAGGCAGTGGATTACACGCAGAGGTTGGGTCAGCTGTAAGAATGCTAAAATTATACATGATCATCACTGTCATATGCAGTTATCCTTAAACCAATATTTCACTGTGTAGCTTCCCTGAATATTTGAAAAAAAAGAACTTTAAAAGTTGAGAGACTGGAGAATGTAAGCTTTAATTGTCTTTGAATCAAGGAAATAAAAAAAAGGCCCTCCAGAATGAAACAGGCGCAGAAAAGTAATCAAAAAGTGGAAGAACTGACCAACATATGCACCTATGGTCTTTAGAATACAGAAAAGGAGATAACGCGCTGCCTTGGTGCAGCTTGAAAACAGGCAAGAGAATTTTGCTATTTAAAACAAAGACATTTCTATCCCCGACACAAAATTCTGTTCACTGGCTTGTATTTACTGAAAATGTTGAATTATAAAACATTTAAAAATATATATATATAACAGACTTCTACCTATAACTAAAAAGCTAAAAATAATTATAACAAAATACAACTCTAGCAAATAAATAACACATCAGTTTTGTTAGGTACCTACCCAGGAAGTAAAAAATGTAAACATTAAAAGGTGTTCATTCTGTACAAATTAATTACCTACCAATCTAGTATATTTTGAAGCCGGTGCCAAGCAAATCTAAAATCCTTCATTGCGTACTTGTCTACTAATTCATCAAACTTGATTGGTGCTTGGCACCGACTTCAAAAATATACTAGATTGGTAGGTTATTAATTTGTACAGAATGAGCACCTTTTAATGTTTACATTTTTTACTTCCTGGGTAGGTACATAACAACATTGAATGTGTTATTTATTTGCTAGAGTTGTATTTTGTTATAATTATTTTTAGCTTTTTAGTTATAGGTAGAAGTCGGTTATATATTTTTTAAATGTTTTATTTTCAACTTTTTAGTATTTTTGAACTAAGGTCGTTTTCATTCTTTATTTTTTATCTTGTATGTATAACCTTAATAGACAGAACCAGATAATATCGAAAGCCTCAACATTACACAATGATACTTTCTCATTTAAATTGACAGGTAAATCATTACGAACAAAATGTACTAGTACTCGTTGACTTAATAAGCCCAAAATATACTTATACCTTTTTTCAACTTTTTTTGACAACCCTGTATAACTATAGATAATTCCACTCCAACCTATGTACCAACCATCCTGTACATACGACTGCCCATGGACAAGCATAAATTTGTTAGCTGCCTTCTATAGGATGGAGTAGAATCTATCCCATATTTACGGAATCAAATTCGTCCTATATTTCAACCATAGTATATAACTCCTTGTGGGCTAAGCCACAAATTAGTTTATTTTTTACATTCTATATTATCGTCCGTTGTAACATTAATTCCTCTCCACACTTTATGCAACTTCTTATGGGCTATAAAAGAAATAATTTTTTAATCACACTGTATAAATATAATTCAACTGCAGCATATATTTCAACCATCCTGTATATGATTTGCTTATGTCCACATCATATAACAGTTTTTTAATCACCCTATATAATTTTAATTTCACATTTTTTTCAACATTTTTATACCACCAAACGTCCAGTCCACCCTATATTCATATAAATGCAACTCTTTCTATCACTTTACTTTGTGATTTTGTTTGCTATAACTAAACACCCTGTCTATAAACGTACCAAATAGCAGTTTAAAGTTTGACATGTGTTGTCACTGAATTTTCTATTAGGCCAGGAGAATGTGACAACCAAAAGCACCGTCTTCGCAAAATGGAAAAATTTACATTTAAATAGGTATTTGCCTGGTATACAAACAAAACGAACTTGGTACTCATTGATTTAAGGAGCCGAAAATACTATGCTTTACTACCTATATGCTTGAGATGTACATAGAAAATTTTCAAATTCGCAATTAAAACTTCCACTGCCTAAAATTACCGCACTATTACGTTGGAATTAAAATATTTATGAGGAAATGTCCGTTATGTCATTTCGATGAAATTTTTGATAAGAATTTTGGAATTTTCGGCAATTTTCTGCAAGACTGCAAGTTGCACGTCGCAGAAAAGTATATGAGATCACCTAAGGATCTTCCTTAATAGATTAAATGTTAAAAAACTATACACATCCATAAGGAGTTATCGAAAAATCGACTACAATATTAGGGATATTGGTCGATTTCGATGCACGCATGTGTTCATTCACAAATATTATCACTTTACCAATAGAATTCTTTTCCAAAATTTGAAGTTTCACCAATCCGGATATATACTCTATTAAACAAGACCACATTCATTCAAAACGGTGCACCACAGGAAAAGAAATCAGGTAACATACATACAAAAAAAGCAAAAAAATACACGATGAATTGATAACCTCCTCCTTTTTGGAAGTCGGTTAAAAATGAAGAAAATGTGCAACCCTGATTCTTTTGATAGAAACCTTTGAATTAAATTAATATCCATTTGCTTTATTTCTCATCCCTAGGGTAGGTTGTAAACATCATCTTATTCCATAAAGGCTTGTTCATAGTCTATATTACATTACTGGCATAGGCCTAATCAGGGTCCGACTAGTATGGGTGCCGATGCCTAAAATTCTTTTCTTTCGCTAATTATATCTATGTAATTTTCGAAACTAAATAAAATTTTTATTACTCAGTTTGTAAAATGATTCAGACTACTGTTATAGATTATCAAGTTACAAATGGTGGCAATCTTTTAGTAGCTTTAAGGACCTACCCAAAGAAGCTAAGGTTGGATTTTATCCAATTTTAGAGTCCCTCTGGAAGCTAGTGTGGTGCAGTATTTTTGCCACAGCATCGTGTCGTTCTTTGTATTCAGTTGCAGCGAACGCTTGGCAACGTCCTGTGATATGCTGGATAGATTCAGATGTTTGGCAACCATATCTGCATCTGTCGTTGTTGATAGAAGGGTCTTTGACGATGTACTTTAGATAGTTCTTAGTTGGAATTACTTGATCTTGGATTGCCAATATAATGCCTTCCGTCTCAGGAAACATATGACCAGAGATCAACCAGTAGTTCGACGCTGAACTGTCGACATAATCTTGGTTGACGTCGTTTATATGCCTTCCATTTGAGCAGTTTCTGATCAGTTGTCTGGTATTATACTTGAATTTGTTGTTCTGTCAGTCGCAGAGGTGTTGAGTCATCAACTTGATATATGACTCTGTGTAGATCAGAAAATTCTGCTAGTTTCTGGAAATGATTACTAAAATTGGAAATTTGTTGATCACGTAACTTGCCTATATCTGCCAATCCTCTTCCTCCTTCATACCGTGGCAACGTTGTACGATCGACGGAGCTCTTTCGATGGTGATTTTGAGCTTTTGTTAGTAGAACTCGAACTTTTCGTTGTAGTTGTTCAATGTCAGTCTTGCACCATTTAACTATTCTGAATGAGTAACTGAGTACTGAGCACGCGTAGGTGTTAATAGCCTGAAACAAATTTTAACTGTTAAGCTTAGTTTTCAACAGTCGTCTTACCCTTCTATTGAACTCTGTTGATAGATCCTTTTTCATGGTGAAGTGATCAATTCGTTGAGCCTGCTTTATTCCAAGGTATTTGTAAGTATGACCCTCCTCCATGGATTCAATTGAGGTGCCATCTCTCATTTCGTAGGGCCCCTGCTGTATTTTGCCTTTCATATGGATGTCATTAGAGAACCCTTCTACTATTTTAAGCATATCATGCAGCTGTTGTTTCGTAGCTGCCATCAACTTTAAGTCGTCCATGTATAAGAAATTGTTTATCTTTAATGCTTGTACGTTGTAGTGTTTGAGACTGAATCCAAAGTTAGTCGCGTTCAGTTTGTGTGAGAGTGGGTTCATGGCAAGGCAGAACCAAAGAGGGCTAAGAGAGTCTCCCTGGAATATACCCCTTCTGATTGGCATAGAGTCGGTTTGTATCGAACAGTCGGCTTCATTCAGAAAGATTTTGGTTAGCCAGGTAGTCATGACATATTCTAAAAAGTTAACCTTACAATTAATTACTTTATAGAGTTTCAGCACCTGAATGAGCCAATCATGTGGAACTGAATCAAAAGCCTTTTTGTAGTCCACATATGCCATGTAGAAATTTCGTCGTTTGGCGTGGGCTTGATTGCAGACAACGGAATCAATTATTAGTTGTTCTTTGCACCCCATTGAGTTTTTCGCGCATCCCTTTTGTTGTTCGGTAATTATGTTGTTTAGCTCACAATGTCTGAAAAGGCGATGATTAATGCACGACGTTATAAGTTTGTATAAGGTTGAGAGGCAAGTGATTGGTCTGTACTTTGCTGGGTCCTGTGTACATAGGTTACCCTTTGGTAAGAGGTATGTAGCACCATGGGTAAGGAAACTAGGCATCTTGTGTGGATGGATAATTATGTCATTAATTAGTACTGTTAATTTATCGTGGGTGGCGTAAAGTTTCTTTATCCAGTAATTCTGCACATCATCTGGTCCTGGTGCTTTCCAGTTATGGAGGTGTTTCACTATGTTGGACGTGTCTTCCGTTGTAAATGGTTGGTGTTGCATCTTATCACAATTCTGAATTATTATTATTATTATTACAATCTAAATACGGGCAGAGATCCAAAGATCCATTAAGCCCATTATAACTAAGAAAATATAACCATGTGAAAATTATACAACAGAATAAAGTAAACACGTTTAAAAAACATAGTTAAGTAAACATGGAATTGTCTACTATATTTTTTAAAATTTTAACTTGAGAGTTAATGATTTCTCTTGGTAAACTATTCCATGTTGTAAAAACACGATTGCAGAAAAAGTTTTGTCGCGATTTTGTACTGAAAGGTTCCATCTTCAACTTCATATTCTGACCACGCAGTCAGCTATCGCTGTCCAAAGTAAGCAAATGCCTCAAATTTCCAAAGTTGTACCGTAATATTCGAAAAGTCATAATCAAATCACCACGTAGTCGACGGGCAACCCAGCTGATGACAGTCTGATTGAGTAATCCGGTCGTACTCGTCCGAACGATAGTCTGGTAGCTTGACGTTGTATATTTTCTAGAAGATTTACATCTCATACTAATTCTGGACACCATACGGGCCCACAGTACTCCATTAAAGGGCGAATGTATGATTTATATAGACTAGTGGAAGTTTGAATAGACATTTTTCCAAATGTCTTTTTAAGCAAGTAGAGTTTACTGTTTGATCTTTTGGCAACACTTAACACATGTTCCGGCCAACTCAAATTCTTCGTGATTATTATGCCAAGATCATTATATGATTCTACTTTGTTTAATATATGTCCATCAATGAAATAGTTCAAGCACGGATTATTTTTACCCATATGCATAACACATTTATCTTTATTGAGAGGTAGGAGCCATTCACAACACCGCTTGTAAATATTATTCAAGTCATTCTGAAGGTTTTGCGCGTGTAATAGTGGGTTTGAAAATATCTTCGAGTCGTCTGTATAAAAAGCATTGCTACAATTAATATTGTACTGTAAATCACTCGAATATAACACAAAAAGTAAAGGACACAAAACGGAACCTTGTGGCACCCCACTTAGCACTAGCTTTTTTGACGAATGGGAACTCCCAATCTAACACTGAATTTTCTGTTGGTGAGGAAGTTACTGATCCACCGAAGAAGGTTGCCACGGATACCGAAATGTTCTAGTTTAAGTAAGAGTCGTTTTGTTGGCACGCGATCAAATGCCTTTGCGAAGTCCAGGTATATGATATCTATAGGTTCCTTTCTATCTAGAGCTGCTGACCACTCATTAACACACCACAGATTCGTCAAGGTTGATCTTCCCCTTACGAACCCGTGCTGTTGCCTTGGAATAATATGCTCACTAAGAAGAAATTCGGATACGGAATCCGTGATAATAGATTCCATAACTTTACAAATTACTGACGTTAGGGTAACTGGTCGGTAGTTGTCTAGTTTATCACCTTTTTTGAATATTGGTGTTACAGAGGCTTGTTTCCAGCTTTTCGGTAGACAGTGTGCTTTAAAAGAAAATAACATCATAAGTGAGAGTGGCAAAGCTAACACATCTGAGCATTTTTTCAAGAATAACGATGTAATCTGGTCTAGTCCTGGTGATGAATTATTTTTAAGTCTTTGGAGATGTACTTAGACATTATCAGCTGTAAAATAAACATCTTTGAGTGAGGAAATAATTCTTGACTGGGGAATGTTGGGGAATTCGGTACCGTCGGGTTCAACAGAGAACACGTCAGCAAAAGCATTGGCCAGAGATTCTGCGATATCATAATTATTTTGACATAGTGTCGCATTTGTATTTTTCAATAAAGGAATTGATACTTTAGTCGACAGTGAAGACCGAATATATTTATGGAGTCTCTTTGAATTATACCCTCCTGCTATACATTCTTCATAAGCAATCCGACGCTCATTTATAGATTTTTTTAATTCCTTTGCAAAATCCTTATGAATTTGTAAATCTTGCAGATTATTTGTACGTTTGTATTTACGCCATAAATTTCTTTTGTGTTTAATAAGAGAAATTAACTCGCCATTAATCCACGGTTTCAGTTTGTTTCGGTCAAATGTTTTTGTTGTAGTATTTTCTTTTTTAAGACGATCAATAATACTTTCAAAGTTTTCCCATACCTTCTCAGTATTTTCTAGATTTCCTAATTTTGTAGCCCAATTTATTTCGCCCAACTGAAGATTCAGTTCGTTAAAATCGATTATATCATATACACCTCTATTTTCGTTATGAGTTGGATCGTCTGTGGTTAACTGTAGGTGAAATGTAATAGCATGGTCAGAATTGCCTACTGGAGAAGTTATTGTGGGACTTGTTAATAACTGATCATCGTTTGAGAAAACCAAATCTAGTGTTGAAGGCAAGTTATTAGTTCTAAAACGTGTGGCTTCCATTATATATTGTTTGAGATTAGAGTTTCGTACAAAGTCTATAAAAAGATTTTTAGCTGTAGTTAATTCCTTAGGTATAGTTAATAAAGGCCACGAAATGTCTCTGAAATTAAAGTCTTCTACTAAAACAAGATTTTCTAAATGAGAGAGCTGTACCAATTTTTCAATCAAAATGACATCATCTTCGAATCTGGAATAGCCAGGACGGTATAAAACTGCTACATGAATAACCAAAGAGCGGTGGGAGATTTTCATACATAGCAGCTCCATGTTCGGAACAGAGATATCCAAGGGGACAACCGAAAATTGTTGAGTAATTCCTGTTGATAAATATATGCATACACCTCCTCCCCTTCTATTCTGCCGATCGCACCTGTAGAGGTTATAACCATCTATGCTAGAAGCAGAGTCAGAATCCTTTGTTGTTAACCAAGTTTCAGTGATAATTACTTTTGTAGGTTTTAATTCTTGAATGTTACATATTAGTTCATTAAATTTAGAGTGTAATGTTACCAGGTTGGTGTAAAAGCAAATCCAATTTTTTAAATTATTTTTAGGCCTAATGACGAAAATTGACGATTTTTGGTACTCCACGATTATACTTTATAGTTAAATTTGATTCGCCTTTTTCTTTTCTTGTTTCCAGCTCCGCTCTTAGTTCCTTCAGGCATTCAATTTGTACAGGAGTCTTATCATCTATAATTGTAATATTTTTAGTATTTGCCTTTTGCAGTAGTTTCTTTTTGTTTCGCAGTATTATTTTTGCTTCTTGTTCATTATTCATAATTACTTTTATCATTCTAGGAAATTTGTTATTGTCTCTTCCAACTCTAAAAAATGTTATCGGAACTGAATTTCACTAAGTCGTTTGCAGTATCTCCGTCAGTACCTTGCAGTCCTTTCTAAATTGGATATCACCCACAATTTCTGGTACACCCCTAACAAAGACGTTTTTAGCACGGTTAATACGATCAACAGCCTCGTTTCCAATACTATCCGTAAATTGAGCTGATGAAACTGATTGTTAAGTTTATTTTCGAGCTCTTTAAGTTGTCCTTTGATTTCCTTTACTTTTTCATCTATTGCAATAATTTTCGTTTGCAATTCATCATTATGCTTTTCTAATATAGATTTCAAATTTGCAAAGGTTTCAATATTTGAACAGCATCCATTGCATAAAATTTTAATTCCCTTAACTTTATATCTTGTAACGCGATCTTCTGCTTTTAAATCTGTACATGCCAAGTGTATGCTTTGCTTACAAGCATCACACTGAAGTTTTGACTTTTCACGGTCATCGACCGGCTTCGAGCAATTTGCACAGGTTGACATAGTGGGAGTGATAAGAAAGTAAATAGAAAGATTATCACTGACCTTGCAATTTGTGTAATAATTGAATAACTAGTCCAAAACACAGTTTTGGGAATCCAGAGTATCACCACAATAACTAGTTAAACTAGGACCTTTACCACTAACTGTTACAAATATTTTATTTTGGTAGTTTACAAAAGATATTTAATATAATTTATGGAACGATGTCAGAACGTGTCAACTTATTAACACAGGGCCGCATATTAGCACGACCCTCTGTGCAAATTTTATCAAAATCAGTTACTAGTTTAAGACTGCTTCGCGGACTAATAACGTGACAAGTATTTTTTACATTATATAAACATTTGCAGTGTTTTCACCTATTGTTTGGATCCATATTGGCGGTGATATTAGTGATTAATTAATACCTAACTTAATCTTGTAAATAGCAACTTGGTTTTTCGACCTGAAGCGATGAGACGAATTTATTCATATACTCTTTAAAACTTCGCTGTAGGTTCTGCATCTACTTTCAGCTGAGTTGAATAATACAAAGACATATTTCAATCTTCCGTTAATTTCTGCAATGGAGCGACATTAATAATATTATATTTCATTTTCAATCATAAAATCTGCAGATATTTTAAGGTATGCAAGAACATCGTTCTATGAAGGCTCTCATAAAATAAATCATGAAAGCACAGACAATAAAGTGGTGCATGATTTATTTTATGTTTACTTTGTCCCGTTTACGGGCATTTTCTTGTAAGCGAGCACAATTTTATCTTCCTATTTTTCATTACCCTGATTGTACTCTCCTTTGTCGGATTTTGCATTTAACGACGGCAGATTCCATGTGGCTATCGAGAAACAATTTTAAAGTGGTCGGTTATAGTTTGTGCTGGCACAGTGTCGGATATTTTGATTGGTTAGCTGGAATATTGCTGAATCAAGAATTTCCTTAAGATTCATGCGAAATTTTTGATAAAATGAAAAATGTGTGTTATGTTATTGTAAGTTTTTATGGTGCCAAATCGACAGCAATATGAAATTTATTAGAGAGAGTACATATGATGTGACTTAGATTTTCTCTCATCCTACGTGCAAGTAAATGGAAAGAGTTTTAAACTAGGCAAATGCTGGGTACCCCAAGTTGCGAAAAGTTTGGAAATTCAATATCTTTTGATTCCTGACATTATTTAATCACATGTATTCTATAAGTTCAGATCTTGGATGTTAAAAGACACTATGGAGAAAAGGTAACAGCTTTCAAATCTCTTTAGTTTCCGGGATAATCCATAACAATAATTCTGAGTGTTTATGGCTGTACTGCCTTAATTTCCCAACCAATTTTTACTTGTCCTTGTGGAATTTTGTAGGGTTGGTTCGCGATCACTGTTTCTTCCGCGTGTTCCCAAGAAATGAAGGCTAGTGTTGTTGCAGTATGTAGAATGCACAACTCCTAGAAATTATTCGTTCGCTGAAAAGCTTCGCTAAAACGTACACTGTGACTTCAGCTGTTTGGTGGGACATCCCATTTTCTATCGATTGTAGGTCTTACGAAGTTTCAAGCAGAACCTAGAAGAAACAAATGTAAAATTCATGGTGGTATGCGACTCTAGGATTTACAGAGCCTTAAGTTCTACATGTTTTCATGGCACAATCGGGTGGCATAATTTAATTACCGTGAATAATCCGCTAGTTCTGATTTAATAAAAGATTTAAAATCTATATCTAACTGCGAGATAAGCTAAATATGAATTTTAGTGGCCAAACCCGTTCCTTGCTTATGGGACACATATTAGTATTAGATTGGTATTGCATAACCATCGTCAATCTGATTTATTGTTTATTCATTTTGTGGCGTGGATAACACTGGTTAAATATGTAACATTTTTATAGTTGTAATTTAATATAGAATAAATAAAAACCAGTTAATGCATTGAATTCACTATCATCAAATTTCAGCGTACATAAGTTTATGAGCCTCGTATATATCCTCTACAACATTTATTTAAAGGGTCAAACATACTTTCCTTTGGAATAAAGCCCAACGACCCATGAATAAGACCTATGTTTACCAGCTAAAGATGCTTATCATAAAAACACCAAACTCTCCAAATTTAATTACCATTATCACATTTCTGTTTGGATAGACACCATATATATATATATATATATATATATATATATATATATAAATGAAAAGTACACAAATAATAAGAATAATACTCCCGGGTGAACATTAGTTATTCACACTTAGAAGGTTAACTGGGGATGCAACATTTGTCATCAGATAAATAAGGAACAACATATCGAGTACGGCTGAACAGCCTTTATGTTGTTCGTTGATCTACAACAGGTCTTTTAGAGAATATAGCAAATTGCTAGTCACTATAATACATACATTACAGCTGCGTATTCTTTTTCTAACTTTGCCATCTAAATATGTCTACGGTGGTCAAGTTTTTAAGTGTTTTATCAGGGTAACATTTTTTCAGGAGGTTCTCAAGGATTACTGAATACAATAACCTCTTGCATAGATCTAAGCTGACAGCGTTTGCTGCCAAATTTTCGTAATACTCGTATATATGATGTACACAATATCCGTGTTAGGTGTATTGCCATTTAAACTAAGTTTTGCGTCATACGGTCATCAAAATATTGTATGGTACAGGAATCTAGAGGTGTGGATTCGTAGAAGATTGTTATGGACACAATGGCTTGCAAAAGGTTAAACGAACTTATAATATATGAGAGCTCTTAAGAAGAAATTATATTTAAGTCACGTACTTCGAGGTAACCGGACCACATCGTGAAATTAGTATTAAAATATAGAAGATCGAAGAGGTCTTGGTAGAAACGAGCATCGTGACTGAAGAATATTCGTTACTAACACGGTATCCACAGTATCGAACAACTGTTTCAACTTACCCAGGGTATAGAAACATTTGCCAGAATGATTGCCTACGTCAGGGAGATCGGACGACGCACATGAAGAAGAACGGAATCCATTCAGGTGAACTGGTATCATCATCTCTTGAGCCCCTGCATTTCTGTAGTTCGGACTACATCGACACCCATCCGGTTTCTGTATTTCCTATACAACACATTTAGATGCCCTAGAGGTTTGCTTTAGGAAATGTTTTTAACTTTTGAATGAAACAAATGTCATCGGTTCGTTTTAGTTTTTTAAACACATAAACGAAAGTATACCTGGAGATTTATTTATTATTATTTTGACACAACGACAAGTATTTTCTTATACAATGCCTTTATCAAGTTTCACAAAATTATTATTTTAACTTACTCCAACTACACCATTATTATTATAAATTGTAATTTAGCTAAATAATTCCAGAGCCATTAAAAAGATTTTAAGAATGGGCTGGATTAAGATATAACATTCTATAATAGCCTACCTGAATATTTATATATGTGTTTATTTCTAGGGATTCTATTAAATTAATTTGACTGTATAATAAAATTATCTTATCGCAATTGCCCCAGTTAATTGTGTACACCCCGGATTTACAATTATTATCTAGCCTTGATATGGGGTGTACAAAATTACCTGCCGTAATTGCGGTAAGCTGTATATCCCTAGGACATTTAGAAATTTTAATACTCATACTAGAGAACACAAAAGAATTTATTTAGCACAGGATCATCTAATAGAGGCTAATCGTAACTTTAATGATAATATAAAAATTTTACATTTAGAAACTAATCTCAGTAATATTAATTTATTAGAATCCCTAGAATTAACAAATACAAATATTCGGTTAGGCTATTAAATAATCAGTTACATCTTAATCCATCCCACTCTTAAATCTTCTTAATGACTCTGTGTAGTTATTTGGGTAAATTACAATGTATATATATATATATATATATATATATATATATAGTGCTGTCTTTAGAATAAGTTAGAATAAATATTTTGTGAAACTTGACAAAAGCATTGTTTGTCGAAACACGTGTCGTTGTGTCAAAATAAAGTGTAAATTTCGACTTGTATTTTCGTTTTTACATGGATTTACAGCCAAAACAATCCAATATAATCTATAGGGTTTTATAATTTCTAAAATAATATTCCGTGTCAAGTATTAGTTTAGTAAATGCAAATGAAAATTATTTGTAACATTTTATTATTAAAGACTGTAACTATCGGCTATTATTATCATGTTTATTATTCAAAATAATTTTATTGTTACAGTAGTGACGACACATCTTTAAATGTCTAATAATACATGTCTCCCACGTAAAGGTTCCTGGTTCAAGGATTATAATAAATGTCTACCTAATTATATATCTAAAGTAGATTGCGAATATATTCTGTGAGTTTCTTATTTATATTTCAATCAACCAGTATGTAATTAATAATGCTTAGTTAAATATTCAGAATCTCATACACCGACAACAGCAAAAAACGTATTGGGAATTGATTATTCTTATTTAGTCTTGTATATTTACTAAGTGACACAGAAATTAGATTATCCAGTAATAATTAGTTCATTACAATAAATTATTGTATACGCGTGTTTTATAATGAAGAAGGTGCTCAATCAAAACTATTAGGGAATTGGAAAGTTAGAATTCGATAGAAACGCTGACTTTAATTGGTGACCTTCCCTTATCCAGTTAATGACGACAATTTGTCTTGTTGACCCTTCCATTCGGGGTAAACCTTGCCCCATAGGATCGAAGAAAGATTTTGGGGAACATGGGATTTCGCATAATTTTTATCTTCGAAAAGTATCATCGTCATTTAGTTAATGAATCAGTTTAAATTTATATGGATGGTATAACTTTTTTTCAGAATTATCAATACATGTTTTACTTACATTACCGTCACCGGCTACTTCTCTTGTAGGTTTCTGCGGGGTTTCGTCAACATTTAACAAAATATCTAATGTTTTTTGTCAATCACTTTTGCTCTCCCAGGTTTAGGAAGATCTTTTACAGTTTCACTGACGGATTTTTTATTCTATTCAACTGACCGTAGAAATGTGACAGTATATTTCTTATTAAATATTGTGCATATTTCAAAATGCCTTCTCGTTTAATCATTTACTTCGATTAATATTAATATCGCAATTATTTGGGTCTGAGAAAAGCTATTTTAGACTTGTTTTTCAAAAAATGTTTATAGATTCCTAAATGAACGATTAAGAACTAAAAATTATTGAGGTATACCGAACTAAAATAAATTTTAAATAAGTCTTAAATATAATTATAAATGCGTGCTAAATGTCACAAAAGATTTGATTTTACTTTTTTGGCGTAATGATAACTAATAGACTAGGAAATCCTGACATATATATTACTGGAGGGCTACCTTTTTATATACAATTTATATTTAAAATAATTTGGTCAAGTGCGAGTTGGACTCGCATACTTACGGTTCAGTGCATTTTTTTATATGTACCCTTATATCTTTTAAAGAAAGCATTTGAAATTTATAAAAAATATACACTTTGATTTTCCACACATAGACTTTTTATTTTATCTGCTTCAGGATTAGCTTGATTTTTATCAGAATACATATGTATTTAATTTTCTAATTTGGCCCCCAAAAATTAACATTAGAGTTTTATTTCATTAATAAACTTTCAGAGAAGTCTTTTATAATCTACTGTCTGAGTTTTGAGGCTCTGTAGATTGGAAGATAAAGGACAAAATAGGTCAAGTTTTAAATTATAAATTATTAAATCTGTTATTCAAATTATTAAAAAATACAAATAAAATATGTTTTTCAAAATTTAAATAGTGTTGTTTCTAAAGTGGGAATTATGTCGATGTTTAATATTTTTGTTAATATGTTTTAAACAAATGATTTAAAAATATGATATATTTGTAATTCACATAATAAGCCTTTTATCTGATATATTATATGATGCGTTTGAAAATTGAATCTTTATTTTACATTTAATTGTATAATTTGTCCCTAAAATTACTATGGGGGTTTTCTAATAATTTATTTTCCGTTTAGCTCTATTATTTGGGGGCCAAACAATAGAATTAGAGATTATTTTTATATTTTTCCTATAAACAAAAAAAATCTTATAGTTTGGGGAATAACAGGGAGAAGGGGTAATTTTTTAAAAATATTTTTTTAATATATTTTAAAATATTCATTTTAAAAAATTAAAAAAAAAATATTTGTATTCGTCATAATGAGCCCTGTGATTTAATATATTACATGACCCGTTAGAAACAATTATAATTTCTTGTTTTTCATTTAATTCTATAATTTGCCCCCCAAAATTAATATTAGGGGTTTCTCCTTATTTTTCCAGTAAAGTTCAGGTGAGGGGCTATACTTCCATTTTTTTCAAAATTTTTGAGCTTATGGTTTCGGGGATAAGGGGGGGGAAATGGGTAATTTTTTTTATATTTTTGTTAATATCTTTTAATTTATTTATTTTAATAACATAAAAAAATATATTTGTTTTCTTCATCATGACCCCTTTCATTTGATATATAACATGATGGGTTAGAAACAAGTTTAATTTTATATTTTCCATTTAATTCTATAATTTGGCCGCCAACATGATTATTAAGGTTTTTTCTTATTTTTCCAGTAAAGTTGAAGTGAGGGCCTATACCTCCATTTTTTTCAAAATTTTCCAGCTTATGGTTTCGGAGATATATTTTTGTTAATATCTTTTAATTTATTTATTTTAAAAATATGAAAAAAATACATTTGTTTCCGTCGTAATGAGCCCTTTCATTTGATATATAACCTGATGGGTTAGAAACAATTTTAATTTTATATTTTCCATTTAATTCTGTAATTTGCCCCCCTCCTTATTTTTCCACTAAACTTCAGGTCAGAACCTATACGTATAATTTTTTCAAAACTTTACGTTTTATAGATTCTGAGATAAGGGGGGAATGGGTAAATTTTGGTTTATTTATATTAATATCTTTTTAAATATTTTTTTAAATATGAAAAAAATATATTTATGTTCCTCAGAATGAGAGCTTTCATTTGATATATTACATGATGCGTTTGAATTTTTTTTTATTTTTTAATTTTTATTTAATTCTATAATTTGCCCCCCAAAATTAATATTAATGGTTTCTCCTTATTTTTCCTGTAAAGTTCGGACAACGTTATATATTTCCTATTTTTTTTTCAAAATTTTAGGCTCAGTAGTTTCGGAGATCAGGGGGGGGACCGTCGATTTTTTAGTTTTTCCCCAGAGTTACCCCTAATATCAAAATTTCTTCATTTACGTTATGTACTCCTGATCGGGTCACCAAACTATATATTGATAACAAATTTCAACCTCTTCCGTCCAGTAGTTTAGGAGAAATTTGCTGTGATGTGACAGAGGCAGAAATCCTGAGTGATATTATAAGGGTATCCTGACTATTTTGTGAAATATTGATTATTTTAGCGTATTCTTATCTCTGCCTATTTCTCTTATTATAAATGCAACTCTAATTCACCCTATATCGCAACCAACCTGTATATGTTACTGTCTATTGGTCACGTAATACAAATTATTTGTCTATCATTTTCTGTCTGCTCTTTATAAATATTAATCCTTTCCACCCTATTCATTGTTTCTATTTATCTATTGTTTAACTCACCCTGTTTACCTATGATTTTACTTCGCCCCATATGTCACGTATAAGCAACTATTTATGTTCCACACTATATAACATTTTTTAACCATCCTGTAAAACTGTAATTCCACTCCAAATTATATTTCAATCATCCTGTATATGGAACTGCGTATAACATGTTTTTAACCCTCCGCCCTATAACTCGATTATCTTTACTGCATATGCTTATTTTACTATTTTTAATTTTATTTTGTTTGATCCATCCGTATAACTATAGGTTTACTTCATTCTCATTTCAACCACCTTTTATATGCAACTACTTATGTACCATCCAATACAACATTTTTTGAACTACCCTGTATAACTTTATAATTCTATTCCATCTTATATTGCAACCATCTAATATATGGAACTGCTTGTGTACCACCCAATATCACATATATTTTTATGATTTTTTGAACCCACCTGTCTAAATGTAATTTTACTTCGCCCAATATTTCAACTGCGCACATTGCTTGCTGCTTGAATTTCGATGCATGTACATACACACATACACACACCTACCACCACCGTATACCGTACACAAAAAAAATAAAAGATCGCTCAGCAAACAATTTTTCTTTTCGATGCACTAATGGCATATTTTGTGTCATTTCACTTGACTGCAAGCCTTATAAAATTAAAACCATTACAAACACCCTGTATACTTTCATGGGATATCTTGACCTATAAGCTAGAGATTTATGATGAAAATCTGACATTTACATTGACGTTTACTGTTTTCTGCACATAGTTTTACGATTTTTAGTATAACGGTGTATTCTATGTTATAGAAAATCATACGAAATCAAACTGGAACATCTCTTTGTAGAATACAGTTTGAAATATTCAAATTGGTTCAGCCGTTTTAGTGAAATCAGTAAATTTATTGAAATTCACTGAAGTTTAGTCCCTTACTGCTTTTTCTGATTTTCTGGAAAACCGTCAGTCTCACGTTATAGAAATTTATGTGGTACCTTTCTGT
This sequence comes from Octodonta nipae, assembly GCA_034190945.1. Lineage (NCBI taxonomy): Eukaryota > Metazoa > Arthropoda > Insecta > Coleoptera > Chrysomelidae > Octodonta > Octodonta nipae. Next base: position 132,733,932 of record CM067217.1, read on the forward strand.
AATATTCCTTAATGCATTAAATGCCTTTTAAATCACCAAAATTGTTTTTGAATAATCACTGAGGATACATAAAAAAATTCGTGCCGACGAATTGATAACCTTCTCCTTTTTGGAAGTCAAAAAAAGGTCAAAAATAAAGTTACTTTTTTCTTGAATATCCACCTGCAAATATACAAGAGGCATATATTGCTGAAAAGAGAATTGAAAACTCTTTTAAACACGGTAACACAAGCTACTCATTTGTGGGTAGTTAATACTCCTAGGGGGTTGGAGGGGTAGGTGAATAATTTTATTAAAAATTTGGCGTTTCATAAGTAGAAATGGACCTGTTTCGGAAAAAAAAATTGTCTTTTTTTTAGTGTCTTCCTATGTATAAAACAAACTCTATCCATAAATCTATTGACATTAGTTATACAATTTTTAGACAATAGAAAATTTATTCATAATTTTACTACAAAAAAGTAAATAAGATCTTGTCAATAATGGGGATGTATAGTACTTCCTTATCAAATATTAAATAAGAATTACAACTATTTTTATTATTAAAAGTAATATAAAACCGAAACTTATTTAATACAAGTGTTTTAAAAATACCCAGTACCTTAAGTATAGTATAATAAAACTACATATTTATAGGAAACAAATGAATACAAACAATATTTTTAGCATTACGGCGTAACTGGCTTATAATCTTGCCAAATAATACTATGTAGGAACGTTACACTTTTCTTTGGTAAAACCTGTGAAATATTACCTGACCTACCAGCTCTCTGATATATTACTGTTGAAAATTATAAAAGTAATCATATAGTACACATATCAGTTGATTATTCAGTAAACTTGGCTCTATTACTGAAACAGATCCAACGAAGAGTTTGGTTTACAAAAAAAATTTGAATTTTTTATGCTATTGTTGTGGTGGTGAATTTTCCCTTTTAAACAATAATAAATGATTCAGAGTTCATTTCGTGAGTAAGGTATAGGTACCTACATACAAGAGAGAAATTTCACTGTTAAATTATATATCTTTAACAAATGATTTAATCAGTAATTGATTCCGAAGACATAACAATTTCACCCTGTAGAAGCCATTAAATTTGTAATTTCATATTGCATCGAAGAAGCATTTCAGACACAAGTTTGAAATAGTGGTTGCTTTACTGCTACTAATTTAAAAAGCTCACAACAGTTCGAGTTTAAAGCACATAAAATTTATGACATTGCAGTAAGATTGCAAGTGGATCGAATAAAGATCACGTGGATGGGGAATAATTCATCTTATCTGAAATGTGTAGATTCATCTTCTGCATCGATTTCATATACAAATTTTTTATTAGTACAGGAGATTGCTGAATTGCTATTGCATTATATATGTATATATGATATATATATATATATATATATATATATATATATATATATATATATATATATATATAATAAATACTTATATATAAATAAATTATATGGACAGGGCTCGGTTTCAGGTGAGAACCGCGTGTATATTTGTGAATTACTCGAAATTTCGGCTCTGGCTTTGGAGCCATTATCAGGAGACAGTAAAATAAAAGAAACTGCAAATTAAATCTTTAGTGTCTTGTTTGATCTCGGTGTCTCAACATGGCTACTTCCTAGTGTCACAACAATACTAACAAAACATATATTTTAGAGTCTATATCGAACAAGGGGTCTCTATCTGTCTGTTCTTCAAGCCTCACCAAATAGCTGAAAAATGCGCTCAATCGAATTCGAGGCCTTAATCTGCCAAAATCTCAAGCCTCAGTAGAAAACCAATAAAAGAGTTCAATGTGTAGATTGCTCTAGGGGTCTCAATTTGCCTACTGCTCAGGTCTCAGTAAATAACTGAACTGAAATGCAATCTGAAACGCTTCGTGTAGTTATAGTTGTCTTTCTGACGAAAGAGGATGCCACATGATATTCAGATCGCGCGGCGATTGATATGGTGTGTTATTGTCGAATACAATAAGGCTAAATTTACGAGAGAACTGCGTGGAACCACAGGAAAAACTTTTTTCCGAAAAAGATGTCTTGGACGATTTTCTCGCTTCTGCCATGGATTCTATAATGCAACCAAACGTCAAAATACGATATATATCAGTGTCCTATGTGTCCAAGAGGATAAGATAAGTAAACAAACAATATGACTACGATTTTCTTGCTTCTGCCAGAAAAATGACACAAGGTTTGCAAATGTTCAAGTAACAATAACGAACGGAATTCATTTAGTGAATATGACAGAAGCGAGAAAATCGGTTCAAAGGAAAAGGATTCACGGAAAATGGAATTCGAGTTTTTTCTATATTAGCCACGCAGTTCTCTCACAAATTTTGTCTCATTGTGATCATGAATAACACACTTTTCAACCCCCTTCGAGGTAGAAGTGAGTAAATGGTTGACTAAAATCTGTCACTCGCTGATTGTTCTTGTTCCTATATGCAAGAGCCGAAGCTGGTTCCTTTCTGAGAATTGATAAGTAGTGCTCATATATTTGACAAACCTAGTCCAGTTGATAATTATAACACCCGAAGCCTTTCAGAATAGGTATATTATACTTTTTTTGTCGCATATCTTTCTATACGCTACTGCAATTAGTGTTTGGAAGTATACTTTGCTTGTTAATTTACTGACACCTTAATCTCATCAGGACGATTTTCAATTTTTAAACATTCATAGGATATCTTTGTGTGATTTTGAATGTTAAATATATTGCCATGTCAACTCAGGAAATTTTCCCTCTCTGTGCATGGCTTTTTTCGTTGTTGTTATTTCTTTGCTCTATTGACTTTCTAAACATCTGAGTTAGTAGTCATTCCATTTTCTTTTACATAATTCAGACTTACACAACCTTTTGTGGGTACATGTATACACAAATTAATCAAACATAGATCCGTTTATTTGTTTCTAGTGTCAGCACATGTGGCATGTGAGAACTAAAACAATGCCATTAACACCTCGCGGATTTTGAGACATTACCATTCTGTAGGCCTTTGAAGTTCCAGCCTAACGTCATTTGGTGACATTGTTTAAGAAATTGTGGTTCCGTTGTCACAGGGCATTAAGAATAATTCGTAAAGATACCAGAAAGTATGAGTTTTCTGCTCAAGTGTATCGGTCAACATTACTACATATTTAGTATATACAACACCTGTGTTGCTTTGTAAAAAATAAAACAATTCTGGACTCTCCATGCATGTATACTGAACAGTCTTTGGTAATGATAAATATGGAGAAGAAATATTATTCTCAAATACAGTAATTATTGTTTTTTATAATAAACATGCTACTATTAGAAAAGTTGACCTCGTGATTTGTTGAATTATTATTAATTTTAGTTGATTCACTTTTTATAAATTATTCTGCAGTTCTACATTTGGCAAAAGAACTTACATTTGTTCCGGATTTTCAATACAAAATTAAAAACCATTTTTATCGTTAGCTGCAAGTACGACACAATGCACTAAACCCGTTACGAGATCTTTTATATATTTTTCGTACGATAAGATGCAATGTTACTTTTCTTGATAGGCATTTTAGATTCTAGAAAAATACCTTACCACAAACTATAAAAAAGTAGTCTAAATCTCTCGTATTTTCATCTGTGCGGTAGTAACACCTACGACAATTATTTCTGAGGATATAAAGCTTTATCGACTGCTGTCTATAACATGATTTTTTGCGAATGTGAAGGTCATTATTTTTTTTGACATGAGTATTACAATCAACGTAAAAAGCACCATATTGCGGAAATTTGACTGATGTCGTAAGGACATAAATAATATATTGCGAATTGTTTTTGTGTTTCTTAATTCTCCATGAAGTTAATTTTGCTATACCTATATCAATCTTCAGCACTTTCATTCCCGAGTGAAATGCTCATCAGTTCTTATAAATATTTGCTAAAAAATACCACCAATGCTGACTATTTCTGAGCTACTATTGCTAAGAGGATGCAACTTTTTTCTTTGATAGAGTTGTCGGTCTGATATATTAATCAATCTGTTTCAAACCAGTAATTGCAAATAGCTCACATAAGTTGTTCATTTTCAGCTATTTTGGAACTGCGAGCTCTTGCAGCCGTCAAAGCAGCAAGGTGTGCATACCAACATCTACCTACCCAGAGTCTGTACTCATCGTCAGCAGCGATATTTTATCCGCCCCATGCGTTCCCCTCCATTTACTCACAGTTGCCAAATACCCTCCTCAGCGCCGCAACGGCTAATACTCCGTCTATTCTACCAGTGCATCCGGTCAGACCAAAGAGTTGATTTCTACAAGGTAGGCAGTTGAATATTTACTAATATTTTTCCTTACCAATGTTTTTATTGTAGAGGCTACGATCCTATTAAATAGATAAATGTATTAGTTTTATAACAAGTATGTTGAGCGGAACTAGTATTGAATTCTAGCATTGCGATTTGAAAGTCCTAAACACAAAATATCAAATAGTGACATCATATATTGTGTAGATACTTTTTAAAATTTTTGTTAGGACACTTCTTTTATCATCAAGATATATCATCAAGTGAACAGTAAAGTAAAAATAAGAAATTAAAGATGGAAAATCTATAACTGCAATTGTGCCAGTACGTCGCGTTGTCTGTTCAGGCGTGAAACGACTCATTAAACAAATAATAACGTTAACCTCCAAAAAATAAACACCTGTGCTTCACATTGGATAATTGTAATGTTTTCTGTGAAATATAGTTTGGTTGGGAAGCTAGCACATCTACAAAATAAATATATTAAAATCATTTTGGTTCTTAATTAACATATAGAACAAATATTTATAATTTGTGCATTAAGTAAGATGATTGAAGAATAAAAAGGTTTTAACATATGATATAGTAACTCGGAGCAAAAACTATAAATTATATGTTGGGTACCTATTTTAAATTAACCATTCGTATTATTATTTATATTGGCATCAAACTGCACGGCTTTATCCAATTTTTGGAAACAAACTCTCACTAAATATAAACACTAAACACGTCACCTTCAAAACACTCAGACGCGATCTTTTCGGTCCAATTTTGGTCGAGTTATAATTGAATTTTAAAACTGAAAAAAATTGTTTCTCGATATTAGTTTAGTTTGTGAAGCCATATTAATATTTAGAATTTACATATGAATCCTCATACCAGTTTTAAAAGCTATGTTTCTGACTACATAAATTGGAGTGAAATTTGTATCATTGTCGTTATTTGACAAAAGTATAGCTCTGTATTGAAATATGGCTTTTTTGTTGGTTTCACCTTAACTGTTATATTAGCACTTATTCCATTTACATTATGTAGATATAATATATTTTAATTTACATTTATGATAATTGCACATGTCCAAAATGTATACAGTGACTCAAATGATCTATTTGCATTAAAACTATTTTAAACTCAACACAATTTCAACTAGCTAATTTTTTTTCACTTATGACTCCTAAGGCTACCTCAAGTATTTTCATTCTCCAGTGGATCAATATCATTCCATGGGTCATGATTTCAACTGAGCTCAGTAAAGAGCCTTCTTGACTGTTGAAATTAATGATGCGGAGTCCCTATAGTTTTTATCAAGCATTTCCTTGGTTTCGGTGATGATTTTTTTTCACAAATAACATTGTTAAATCAACACATGAATTTCACTTTTCGGTTGGAACTGACGGGGTTGTCTGCTTTCAAGGACTGTCAAACTAAATGGGACAGCTTGATCACACAATGTGATCTATTCATACAGGGTGATCGACGGGAGTATTTTAAGTACTGCACTGGTAATTCAAAAATTACAACAACTTAACAAACTACCCTCGTATGAGTGGTGGGTACATTCTTTTTTAATACCTAAAGGTCAGGAGACTGTTGTAGTGTTCTCACAACATGTAGATCGTTATAGAGTAGCCATGCACGAATTCGATATAGAGTAAGTAAGTAAACCAAAAAGTTTGGTTTTGGTTTACTCCATCATGATGACACCTTCTCTGTTGAAACGTGAGTCGAGTGCAAAAATAAAACTTTGGTGGTAGGGTACAAAACTTTGTATTAATGCATCTGTGATACACCAAAGGCTCCACAGTTTTTACAGAACAACAGATACTTAACTACTGGTTCAGCTTAGTTTTAATAACGCACTATGCTGTGGTGTACCTTAGAAGGACTTTTATTTACACCTTTGGACTATATCTGCCACCTGGGGGGGAGGGGTACTAAGAGATACAAACTAAAAATACTTTCACCAGAATTCCAGACATATACAGGGTGATTCAGATTGAAGTAAACACCCTGTATGCTATCTACATAGTTTGATTCCTCTGTCAATTCTACTAAGACATTATTCACCATAAATGTTTACCAAACTGCACTGTTTGGTAGTTACTAGGGCTGTTTGGTATCCTAGGGGATTTACTTGGGGAGAAGTATTGACAACCCTCCATATTCCCAAGTGCGAGAATGACAATAACGAACTCTTTTTATTGTGCTACTTATTGTCACTCCAGTTTTAAAAAGTTTAACCATGGATAACTTAATTTTTTTAAATAGAACCTTTAATTTTTTTCACGTAAACTGTTAACTTATTTAATTTCCTTTCCTTCAATTTATGAGGTTAAGGTTATGAGAATCTGTTTCTAGTTTCTTCAGAACCCAAATCAAAATGATTCATGTTTTTTGTGTAATTTCTTATTGTTTATTTTTGATCATAGAAGATTAATTTCCATGCTATCAAATGTGAAATTTCTTTGCCGTTCCAAAGTTGTAATAGAATTTCCATATATGTTTCCTTTTAGTCCTCAATTCCATATTACTATGGAGTTTTTTCCAACACAACAAAGCAAGATATCCTGATAGAGAACGTCGTCCAAAGAAAGAGTCTTAAAAATCTTTTGGAAAGGACTAAATCAGTGATAACCAAAGGTGCCTTAATAGAAAATCCCTATATGAATACCCGACAACTTGAGAGGAATTTTGATATAAGTAAAACCTCTATTAGGAGAATAATACCAAAGTATAAATTTTTTTCTTATCATGTCCAATTACACCAAGAGATTCAAGAGTTGGACTTTCAAAACACAATTAATTTTTGCATATGGGTGGAGCAACAATTGAATGGAAATATTAATTATTTGAAAGTAACCTTATTTACCGATGAGTGTACTTTTCATCGCAACGGATTCTTGAACAAACACAATTCTCATTATTACTCCGACCAAAACCTACTCCCTTTTGTACGTACATAGTCAGGAGAGATTTACGGTTAACATCTGGACAGGAATATTCGGCAACCGTGTTGTTGGTCCATTTTTCATTAACGATATTTTGAATTACAACGTTTACCTAAATTTCTTAGATAACCATTTACTTAAACTCTTAAAAAATTGTCTAAAAAGAAATATGTATTTTCAGCAAGATTCTCACACCCTCACCGTGCCCGTGGTAAGACTGCCTAGCTTAATAATGTATTCCACCAAAACTGGATGGGAAGGGATTGTTCAGTACGTTGGCCAGAGAGTTCGCCCGATATGACGCCCCTTGATTTTTTTCTTTGGGGATACGTTAAACAAATAGTATATACTATAACACTAATGGCAGCTGAAAATGTTTTCGCAAATCTCACCCAAGAAATCTTAATGAGGGTTCAGAATTCTTTTCGGCGACGAATTCATATTTGCGTTCAAGAAGAATTTTGAATATTTTCTTTGAGGTTATGATGTTATGTGTTATTTATTTACTGAATCATTTTGTTACTAGGGAATTTGTTGGTAGGTAATTCTTGTTCATTTATTTGACTGTTTTATAAAGATTTATAGTGAAGTTTGTGTTTCTTTTCAATAGCCAACTTTACTTCTCACACAAAAAGCATGAATCATTTTTATTTATTGGTTTCTGAAGAAATCGTTAGAAAAGATATACAACCTGATATCGGAGGAAAAGTTAAAAGATGACGTAAAAAATGGGGGAAAGAGTTCGTTATTGTCATTCATTGTCACACTTCCGTATAAATCACCCTGTATATATCTCGGAATTTCTTGGAAAGTATTTTCAAAGTTTACCTCTCACTACCCCTCACCCTCCTCTGGTGACAAATTATTTTGTCTGCTTGTGTTTCAAATTTATTATTAATGAAATAATGTTAGAATACCTTGTGTATTCTTACCATAATTATAATAAATATTTTATAGGAATTAAGTTTTTCTGTTAGGTAAGTGAGAAGGGTTTTATAGTAGTTATCATCTCAGGAAAAATACGTCTACGTACAGAGATTCTGTAATTAGAAATGGTCGACACGGAACTACACGTTATGTAAGTTTCCGTTAAGTTTTTTTTTTTGCAAAATCGGGCTTTTTGCCTACCTTATTACCCATTAGAAAAATATACTTAAGCTATAATCGAAATATTAAATGGCATGTTTTGTGAAATGTTTCGTCGCTAACATAATTACCCGGCCTAGTCTATACTATATGGCACACTAGACAATTCAGTTGAGCTTAAATTTTGCACTGTATTGAACTGGATGACCTTTCAATAATATACTGTTGGTCTTATGATAAAGCTTGAAGGTGGCTACAGTAACCCAATTACAAGACAATGGAACCGTAAGTGATTAGGCTCGTTCAATTTGTTTCAAAAAAATTCTAATCAGAAATAGTAATTAAGATCTGCTGAGATCCCTAATTTTTCTTGATATTAGAATTTACTCCAATATTCAACGAAACTCACCATTATCAGTTTCTGACGTATTTGACCCAGTGTTTCCATTACGTTTTATATGATTTTATGTTACCATTATAAGGTTAATTCACACCCAATATAGATGTCAACTATGTGTTTTAGTGCGTCAGTGTCTTTCAACTAGCCGTCACCAATAAGAATGAAAATAACTGCCAACCAATATTCAAATACAAAATTGTTGGGTGAATATACATAAGTTTATTTTGGAATCATTTACGATCTTATGACATTGTTCTTGCACACGATAATCTGCACATAAAAGAATTAAATAGGTTTAATTGATCATTAAAAATCAAAATGAGTAACTCTAGTTCATGAACATATCAATTGTTAAATGCATTTCATAAAATTGATACCTTTGAATTGCACTAAATACTAATTTTACAATTCATATTACCTTCCAAATATAGCCATAAACATCTTCCGAAAGCCGTAAATCTGGTGAGTCACTCATTGAATACATTTATTTGTATTTAAATATATTAGGAAGTTCATTTAAATAAAGTTGCAATGTTTGAGTTGTTTGAGGGTCAATGTTATACAGCAGTGTCAAGGAATTGTTAACACGTGGATCAATATCAAACAATTTGAAATAAACTAATGATTAATATTGAAATCGGAATACGAATACGAATAACTTAGGGCCAATTTAGAAGAGTCAATGGAAATTCAACTATAACTATAACAGACAAAAAGACCGGGAAAAACTGAATAACAAAAGGCTAATTAATCGAGAACAGTTAGTAAAAGTATTAGATTACAAAACACAAAAAGAACAAGATCACTCACTAAAATTTCAATCAAAATATTTCCAACAAATGGCACAGTTAATTAAAAATGCAAATGAATTATTTGGGAACAAAATAGAGGAAATAAAATCCTAAGTTGACGAGGTAAATAAGCAAATTTAGACTGTAAAACTTGTACGTATAATGTTGACTTGGGAGGTTAACTAAGACAAAGTCCATAATGAAATTCATATTATAAAAGTAACCATTGTATAAAATATACAAAATGAAATTTAGATATTTCTAAAAGAAATACTTGTATTTGTAGTTTCTTTAACAGGCTTTGTACGGGAGCTACACCAAAGTAATCCAAAAGGGAGATAACAGACCAAAGCCGCCATGCTCTAGGAAATACTTACAACTGGTTCGAAGCCGATATTAGATGATTGATGAACTTAGCCTATTCAGGTGCAACTGAGGGGTTCCGGCAGCAGTTTGCCTCCCAAAGCTTTATTAAAGGCCTTAGAGATGTTGAAACTCGGAAAATCTTGCCATCTAGTGGTATTAAAACTCCCTATGAAGTCTTTCTTCATGTTTGGAAATTCGTGCTGTCATGAATATGTCTGCCTCAAATGTGTGAGCTGACTACTCAAGTCTGCTCAGATAGGTACTCAACCTATTTGAGATGCAACACGTAAGAATGACGCTATGTCTATCACAAAAAATGATTTCGCTGCTGTCAAACAGGTTATTTTAAACTAGAATTAGAGTTAGGTTAGGTTATTTTAAAACAGATTGTAGAGTTGGGGTGAAACAACTTGATCAATCTTATTTGAGCAAGGGAACAGAGAAGCTTATATGAAAGCACAGTTTAAAAATTTTCTGTCCGAAATGAAGCAGTTGTTGGCAGATACTAAACGCATATATTACACCAAGGCTAAAATATATTCGCTGCGGGGAACCTGAAATTTTCAAGAGAATAGTAAAAATATATTATCACCTTCCAGTTACAATCTATTCCCTCAAACTAGAAACCAACACAACACCAGTTTTGAAAAAGAAGTACCACGAAGCGGACAGATATTCATGGGAAGAAACATCGAGTTAAGGGATGCCGTTAAAATCCTTGTGGGCTTACTACCTTGGAGTCGAAAACGGAATTTTAAAAGCTAAGGGAAAGTGCCAATGGGAAGGAAATCATATCCTGTTTTGTTCTAACTATATCCAGAAAAGAGTGGTAGTGCTGGGTTAGGGATTTATCAATAACATCAAACATCCTATTTACTAAGTCATCACTATTTCCGTAAACTTCTAATTATTTACTTTGTAGCACATTCTCAATGCCAAAATATTGAACAGCTAAAGGAAATAGTTTGATATTTTTTCTGTAATTTGCTTGTTAGTAAGTTAGATTAAATAAAGTTGTTATCAGAAGTCCGAAGGGAGCAGGGGAAAAGCCCGATGAACCAGAAAGGTGTCTTAATGTATAAATTTTCTTGTAAAGTTTATGTCTCACCATGTTGTTTAATTTGCATTGAGTTGAAAATATTACTCAAATAGGTACTCATGCACACCAAGAAAAAATATCTTACCTAACAGAACTGCTTTTCGCAATAAAGACTTTTGAGGATCTGTACTAATCCAGTAATATACTCGTTCCCATTCATTCTTATATTTTTTTAAACATGTAGTGTTTCTCGTTTCTTAATGGGTGTTACTGGCTTTAGTAGCTGTTTAGTTCCGATGCAGTGCCGTATGCTGACGACACCAAATTTTTCGGCAATCGATTAGCATCAGATAACCAGCTAGGTAGTCATATTTCTAAGTTAGCACAGTGGTGGATTTAAACTCCGACAAGTGTTCGGTATTGTACATTGGTTACAATAACCCAAACAATCCTTACTTTATTAATAACACTCGAATGGTCCCTGTTGTTACCCAAAGTGACCTTGGATTAATTATTTGTAACGAGTTAAAATGATCTGCTCATATTTCTAAATTACTAAAAAAAAACAAATCTATGGCATACATAATGTCTTTAGTTTTAATAATATGTCTCGTATTTTGTTAAGTAAAATATACAAAACATACATACGTCCTATCAGTTGAATTCGTAGTTCCCGTATGGAATCCATATTTTGCTAAATTTATTCAAATACTTGAACAGACTCAACGTAGAAACATAAAACTGTGCCCCACCCTTTGTAATTGTCCATATATACGAGGAACATCTAGAAACGTTGAGAAATACTTCCCTTACAGACAGGCGATTACGTGGTGACACTATTTAAACTTATAAGATTCTTAATGGACTTTATTCGGTGAACTTAAACGTATTCACAACTAATCCGACTAAGGGGTCATAATCTAAGACTGTGTCCAGAAAGATTTTATAACTTGTGTCGATATAATTGTTGTTGATATTCAATCGAATCGTAGGTTCATGGAATTCGCTGCCTACTGAGATAGTAAATGCTACTTCCAATAATTCTTTTAAGAATTTATATGATTGACTCGTTAATTATATTCTCTAATACTTCAGTTGGCTTACTCAGTGTACCATGATGCAGTTCTATAGGCAATTTGCCGCCTACCCTGCTTTTATGTAAAAATAATAATAATAAAAATAATTTTCCCTCGGAAAAAAGCCGCTGCCTGGGGATCACCAGGGCATGTTTGGAGCCGGCGCTGGACATGACAGCATGCGGGACGTAGGTGGCAGGGTACTGAGGAGGCGGGCCCCTGTCGTCCAAAGAGCTACAGCCCAAGAACCACAACAACACTCACCAATACAGTCACAGCAACAACGTGACCATCACCAACGGAGTCAAACGAGAACGAGAACTCCACCTGCAGAAAGTGTTGCGCAGGATCAACAGCCAGCGCTCACTCAAGCGGGACTGAAAGGACAGCGCATCAAATGGACTAGCGCCATGAATGAATTTATAATGCACACGTTTTACAGAATTACGAACTTTGGCCAGGACAAGACTGGATATCGCCAAACACTACATCAAGAGTTCGTGAGTACCCAGAGCTCAAGTTACCGAACAGAGAGGAGATCAATATCGTGTCATCTTGAGAAATGGCCTTATTTCGCCTGAACAACTGGATAGAATAAAGATCGAAGTGGAGCGCGAACTATTTGGTGGAAATACAATTGATCCAGAGCCTTTGGCACCAAGAGTGGACGAGACTCAAGAACTACTACAAGAACAGCCAACCAACGCTGACCTGCTTGAGAAGATCCAAGCAGAAATGGAAGGAGCTCTTAGAGAGTATAGTGGAACAGATCCACTGACTAGACCAGCTCTTCCCAAACTAAGATCATCTAAGAAACTGGGTATCGTCTTGCAGGCTATGAACAAATTTATCTTGCCAAACTATGTTTTAGGTGCTAATGCGTTAGAGTCGCTACACACTATCATCTACTGTGCTGCAACTTCCATCTGCAGAACAATTTTGGTCGCAGTAAGACCAAAGCAAGACCCTCCCCAAATCAAGGGAAAATCAATTCTCTTCGGAAAGACGTTGGAAGACTGACCGAGTACCAACAAGGGGTCAGGAACAACAGAATTGAAAGGCTTGTCAAGACTATCGTGGACAATAACCGAATACACTCCCAGTGGGATGGAGAAAATATCACATCTCAGCATTGTCTGGACAGTCTACGACAAAAGCTCTCCGTCTACACAAGTCGATTGAGAAGGTACAAAACCAGTAACCAACGGAAACTAGACAACTCTTCTGACAATCAGAAAAAGGTTTTTATTGAAAACTTAACAACAACAATAATAATGAAGCCCCTAATTACCCCAGTAAAACAGGCATCGAGGAATTCTGGAAAACATATCTGTCCACAACAATCTCCTATAACTCCAGAGCCCGCTGGATTAGTCAGGAGGAGGCTGCATCTTAGAACTGTGAGGCCATGCAACACCAACCATTTACAACGGAAGACACATCCAATATAATGAAGCACCTCCATAACTGGAAAGCACCAGGACCAGATGGTGTACAAAATTACTGGGTAAAGAAACTGTACGCAACACACGAAACACTAACAGCCCTTATAAATGACGTAATTACCCACCCACACAAGATGCCTAGTTTCCTTACGCATGGTGCTACATACCTCTTACCAAAGGACAACCTATGTGCACAGGACCCAGCATAGTACCGACCAAACACTTGCCTTCCAACCTTATACAAACTCTTAACATCGTGCATTAATCATCGCATTTTCAATCATTGTGAGATGAACAACATAATTACTCAACAACAAAAGGGATGCGCGAAAAATTTGATGGCTGCAAAGAACAACTGACAATTGATTCCGTTGTCTGCAATAGAGCCCACGCCAAACGACGAAATCTCTACATGGCATATGTGGACTACAAAAAGGGCTTTGATTCAGTTCCACATAAACTCTATAAAGTGAATAATTGTATTATTAACTTTTTAGAATATGCCATATCCATCTTGCAAACCAAAATCTCACTGAATGAAGCCAACTGTTCCATTCAAACTGACCCCATTCCAATTAGAAGGGGTATATTCCAGGGAGACTCTGTGGTTCTGTCTTGCCATGAACCCACTCTCGAACCAACTGAACTCGACTAATTTTGGGTTCAGCTCAAACAAAACAACGTACAAGCATTAAAGATAAACCATTTGTTATACATGGACGACTTAAAGTTGATGGCAGCTACGAAACAACAGCTGCATCATATGCTTAAAATAGTAAAAGGGTTCTCTAGTGACATCCATATGAATTTAGGCCTAGACAAATGCCGAATTATTAATATAGTTAAAGGCAAAATACAGCAGGGGCACTTCGAAATTAGAGATGGCACCTCAATTGAATCTATGGGGGAAGGTCATACTTATAAATACCTTGGAATAAAGCAGGATCAACGTATTGATCACTTGACTATGCCGCCACGACTACAACCACGGGCCTGAAAACCTGACAAGGGTTCCGACAGAGATAAAGTCTTTTGATATCTAGGATATCTGGGGATTAGTGAATTTTCCCCTAAAGGCACTCATAGCGTGCCTTAGAGGGATGCCATACATTGTATGGTCAAGTCGAAAACCATTTAAAGTGGAAGCACTTTCATTATCACTCTGATATTTTATAATAAATTTAATAATCTCAACTCATAAAAGGTGGCATAACTAAATACAACATTCCAAAATAAAATGTATCTGAAAAAAAGGAGTGGCAAGTTAGATCGCAGAACATGATACTGAAATGTATATTGTGTATATTCCTAATGTTTTTTTGCAGGCGAAAGTTGACTAGGTAAAAACGTAGAAAAATCAGCCGTCGCGTAGTTGTCAGAAAAAGAAATAGGTAACCATCGGATGGTAACTTAAACCATGCATACATCAGGCACTAAGTTACTGCTAGAGCCTCAGTCTCTTATTTTTCAATAGCATTTTGCGTACTATATATTAATTCAACAGCAAGTAATTATGGCAAATGCTCAAACTGTTATCAGTTCTGAATATTTTACTGGGAAATTTCTTGTACGGTCATCCTAACTTCAACTCAAACGGAAATGTCTAATGTAGTCAAATCGGGCGATTACAAGGACCATTTACTTGCCCTCCATTGTTTTGGATATATTTCATTTAGGTATAGACACACTATAAAACTCCAAAACGTGGCGGAACCCAATCGTGCTGATACTAAATTTTACGTGAAATTATTGCAGACTATACCTGGTTCGGAAATAAAAGAATTATTGCAACAATAATTTCATCTTTAAGGAGTTGCTGATGCCCATAAGGTGGACGTTTAAATTTTTTCAAGGAAAAAATGGGCGGATTATCCGTCCCTTAATTATACCCTACATTTAATTTTTGAGGATATTAAGTGCGATTCTTCTCTATCCAGTGGACACTGTCTGAGCACATTAATGATAGTTATGCTGGTTAAATAATCAATTTAGCTAGAATGTCCCTTCTTTAGAGAATAAAGTATTATTAACAAATTTATCATTAGGATTATTGTTACCAATCATTTATATCGCCCTCAATAATGGACAATATTCTTCTTACTGATCTTTCTCTAATATGATAAAATAAAGCATGTTTGAGTACTGACGTTTTAATTGTTCTTGTAGAGTCATAAGAAGATCCAGTAAAAGATATTCATTGGTAGCCATGTTAGGTCAACCGGATAAGAGCTGATTTTTAGCACTCTCCTTTTCTCTCTTCAAGGTGTCATTCCTTTGCACGCAAGGCAATATATATTATATATTATACATAATATACATTGTTTCTGGTCAGGGAACCTTCATCAGTTGCGCTTTTCCACAATTGAATGTCCTCTCGAACACTTCTTTATGTATTTGAAACATTTCGTTAAATTTGAAGACGCGAGATATAAGACCGACATCTAGGATTTTCCACAGAATCAGTACAAGAGGTTCTGAATCTGGAGCCGTTCCGTGTAATTGCTGTTCTCTCGTCGAGGTGCCATTCCTTTGTACGCGTACAAAGGAATGACACCACGAAGAGAGTATTCAATATCTCTGACAGGTGAAGTAACCTGAAAATTTGATAGTGACATTCTTTCCTAGGAGTTAAGGGAGAACAGCAATTACACGGAACGGCTCCAGATTCGGAACCTCTGTGTACTGGTTCTCTCGAAAATTCTAGATGTCGGTCTTACATCTCGCGTCTTCAAACTGTCCTTTCCATTAAACTTTTACAAAATCATTGAGGCTGTTGAATTTGAAATCGTCCTACCAAGGAATGTTGCATTTAAAATATAGCATGCATCTTCTAGGGATTTCTGCCTATCTCCCAAACCAATCATCCTTAGCAACGTTACTTTACTTTCAGTTTCTTTGCCAATAATGGAACACTTAATGAAATATTTCACACATACATAAATACGAATGTTGATACTGCCACTAATTATTTCATTGAAATCAACGAAGATGACCATAACTGCCTCAACAAAAGCCACTAATATTGTTAATCCTTAATCAATAAGTTGTGAAAACAAGCCAACTTTTTATTATATTATTTAACCTAATATTGAAACAATCTGGAGTTGCATATCTACTATACCTTGTATCTTGAATCATTTTGTAAATGTAAAAATCTATAAGGTGATCTAGTTAAAAAACATTTGATAGTCGTTCGAAATCAAATTGTCCCGCAGTCTAGAATAAAACTACTACTGAAACTTTTGGTACGATTAGTTTTACTAGAACTTGTAATCATAATTAGGGTGCGCCGACACGTTTGCCTAACCCTGTATATACATTCTTAAAATGTAAGCTCAGGCAATTAAATGCTACTCGTTTTGAATCGAAGCACGTAATCAAATGTGTCTTATAGAAATAACAACACATTTTATTATATTTAATATACAATTTATTGTAGAAGCTACTATGTGCAACATGGTGACAAACTAACAAAATCTAAATAAGTTTTTCGGTTTAATTAGACTAGGCCGGATGTAGAAATAATAAATTTTAACTGACCGAAAAGGTATAAATTCGTATACTCATTCTATGTACCGCAGCATTAACTGAGCTCATAAAACGCACTTTATACCCGTTTTATAGCATTAGTAAAATATTGCAATGCAAGTATAATATATGCAGTCTGCGAAACTTGAATAGACGAACCGAATTTGATGCATTTTGCAGGTCCGTAATATTAAAATTAAAATTATTCCTGCCATCTCAAGCGGTCGTAAATTTTAAATATAAAATGAATAATTGATAGATATTAAAGGCTGCAGAATGTGCACATCAAACCATGTTAGCTACATATTACGCCTCTAGTATTTCAATAATCTGCAGAAGTGATACAATTTTTAAATATCGTAAGGATCTCTTTTAACTTGCCAATGCCCGTCTCAAAAATAATTCATTTTCTCTGCACCTAACTAAAGAATTATGACTAGAGTTAGAATTTTTTTTATTTTGGTGCCTGGTAGAAAAGATTGTAATTGCTGAAACTCGTAAATGTTTTAGCTCGTTATTTTCAATTCCTATACCCAAAAAAATTCGAAATCAGTTAGCATATATTTCAACAATATTCAAACTTCATACTACTTAGAGATTGTATACTTTTCAATCAATTTTTATGTAAGAGTAGAATCTAGCTTGTAGTTTCCAAATTAAGCAATTTTTATTAGTGGTCTGGTGTACTACAAACCTGTTGTTCTACCGATATTTGTTTCTTGTTTAGTTGTTTGGAAATGTCAAAAGGGTTTTCTGTTTGTTAATTCCTTTCCCCTAAATTTTTTTGTTACACAATAAATCTTGTTTGACTGCACTTTGAACACTAAGAATTTCTATGACATTTTCCTGATGTATTTAACATCTAAATCATTGCCTACCATCAAATTGGCTGGTCCTTATTATTGATGCTAATAACGTGGTTGGAGCATGTTAAAAATATGTAATTTTCAAACGATAAGTAAATTAAAATAAAACATAAATCAACATAAAAAAATCACAGAATTGATTTGACCAAAATGCAAAAAGTAATATTTCGAACAATTAAATATTTATTTTGAGGTCGGTGCAAAGTAGAACATATGCAACTATACCTATGTAATTGTTGAAAACTCATGTATTTTCTGTTTAACTTGACACCGATTTAATAATAACAATAGTTGCATGAAAATATAACTCCTTGCTTTTTGGATCATATTGATTTGATGTCTTTTACAGACTTTTTAATTAATTACGTTTTAAAGTTTAAAAATTATGATAGTGATTTTCATTTTTGTGTGCTGATGTTATCATTCCTTTTGATTCAACTACAATGACCTTTATTTAATACTCTCCTCTCCGCTAAATGTTATCATAAAATCAGTTTTTTCCTATATAAGAAACTATTTAATTTATGATTTTTGGTGATACAGTAATATTGATATCTTTTGATAAACCTCGTATACAGTTGAAAAAGGTGTTATGTGACCACGTAGATTATTCTATGAAGAATAACTTTTTTCTAATAATCTTAATAAGAAAGTTTTCCATTTGTTCCCAATTCCCCATCTTCGCCTAAAATTCGTTTAATTTTCATTTATATATTAATTTAATTCCAATCTATTTTATAATTAATTCTAGATTTAGAATAACGATAATTAATTAATTTTATTTAATTTTCTCGCCTACGCCAAATTTTATTGCAAACTGACAAGTTTGTTCCAATTTTCTGAAGAATGGTTCTTCCACGATATTTAAGAACCAAAAAATAACATATACAGACGAATTGATTACTTCATCCTTTTTTGAAATCGTTTGAAAATAATTAATCAAATTTACTAGTTATAAAAAACAGTTGTGATATTGTAACCTATTGATTTGCAGAAGTTTATTTTTTCATAATCGACCCCAATAAGACGATAGAATCCTAAAACAAATTTAGGGAGTTTTTTTACGGTAATAAACTTAATCCTTGCAGAAGTTACGTTTGTAAACTTTAGATAAGGTAGCCGAAATTTTTATTCTAACTTCAAGATCCTTGCATAGAAGCAACACCACTGTATTTTGTTGTCTGCTGCATATATAATTTTTGGGTGAGATTTGTTATTAGCACGTCCTTGGTATTTGGAGGCAAGTTTCCATATCGTTGTGATTATTGCTTAACCATAAATCATACTAAGCTCGTCAGATAATAATACTTTACATGACTTTTATAACTTTTTAATCGAAAAAGATTTTTTTACGTTCCAAAATTCTTTTTAACACATGTCTGCCGGTCGGCGAAGATGAAATGTTAGTCGTTGGTAGGAATTTGATTTTAAATGTGTTTCTTTAGTTGTTTTTATGGCTTCTTTATTCTCCGAAAATACTTGCACTTATTGCAACCATAACTAAGATTTATGTCGCTGTTAAACGGAACAGGCATATTATTTGGTGTAAATTTGTTTGAAACATTTTCTCCGCAAACACTAAGAAAATGCTAGAATTCGGAATAATACCGTGTCATTATACAATTTAAAGTATATCGCAACAATTTTAATGATATTTGTACACTAAACCAGCAATAATGGATTTGGAATGAGTGGTATTTGGGTTAGAATATTTTTAACTATGTCTCATATTTCAATGTCCTTCCAGGATTTCTTAGAATGACAACAGAAATACCAAAAACGCCAATAACAAAATATTTCAATAAAATGTAGATACTACATCTTTGTTACTTAATAGCCGGTACGAAGTAATTTTTCTACTTCTATTCAGTTTTGTTTAAGATTTAGAAATAAATGATACTCAAATGTTGGGGTTTATAAAATCATTAATGAATCCAGTAATTTCATCGTATATGTTATGAAGTACCTAAGGAAAACGTAATCTGATTCGGTGCCTAGAACTATTTATTCGGTTACACTTCACACTGAATATTCGGAAGCTGGAGATGACCTGCATGCTTACGTAGTAATTTTGCATTACTTCTAATTTCGAAGTTTTCAAAATTTCCTGATTTTCTTATAAACTATATAAATAAAAATTTTTAGCTTAATTCTTAACATTGCAAAACCTTTTTTAAAATTACAACTATATTTATCAATAAACATCTAGGCCGTAGCCAGGTATTATTTTTGGTTTGGTATTCTTTTTCAAGGGTGCTGGAATTTCAATTATATAAAAATATAAAAAATATAGAATTTAATTGTATGAAAAAATTTAGTTAATGTTGAATTTTTAAACCCAAAACCCTTTTGTTTAGTGGTACCCTCAATCTTCCCCATTCACCACGCTGGCTAAGGTTTTTATAAATATTTTGGACTTTTAGGGTATGATGCACTTTATTTACTTCCAATAATCTTAAAAATTCAGTTGCCATAATACCAACCTGTAAATAACTAAACACTACTTGAGTCATTTTACATTACCAGCCATATTTAGAGAGAATATATGATTTACTATAACATTCTATAGGCAACCAATCCAACATGTTAAAATTGAATTTTTATCTAGAAGAGCAGCTGTCAGCCGCTGAAGGAAAATAATTTTCTGTAAGTATCTTCCGGGATTTATTTTTCGGTTCTAACCATAGTCGTACTCAATATTTTTAGCTTGTATGCTAAAAAACTATTTTTTATAGCCCTGACATTGTCGAAAAGCACTAGATCTAACATATAATTATTATATGTGATTTATATTATGTTACAAGAGCAACCTGCGTCAGTGAATTTTTATAAACCTTAGTTGTCATTAATGGCATTTACTAATTAACTAGTTGTTGTTATGGAAATATTAGACTTGATATTATTTAATAGTGACTATTAGTTTTGGTTGTCAGTTCTTTAATGGTTTGGCAACTGACAAGTCTACGCATCACAGAAGAATTTCTCATTTGTAGCGTCATGTGGCTTCTTATGAAGATGTAAATACCTTACATTACAGTTTGGAACACACCTCTCTGTAAGGACTTTTGTATTATTGTCCTCATTAACAGAGTTCGATTGAGATTCACTCCATGTATAACGACATATAAATTAAGGATGAAGTACCATAAATAACTATTTTTAAATAGCAATTTTAAGCACGTACTTTAAACAAATACTCATCTCATATAACACAATATTATAACAGAGAGCGTGTAGGCGACTTATGGCCATATTTATGGCCATAGCAAATAGTATAAATTGTCAATTTTATATCAATTTTATTACTCATAAATTATGTACGAATTGTTTTCTTTATGTTTCGTTAAATGACTTTCGTAATGTGCTGTCATTAATAAAATGGAGGACACCATATTGTTATAAGTACGTTCCTCACAAGCAGAAGAAAAGGCAAGCTCCTTACGCTCAATTCATTTGAAGAAATTGTTATGATGACAATCTGAAAAGTATTGTCTTAATTGACAGTAATTTAATTATTACTTGACATTCATTTCAGGAAATTTATTATTGCTACACAATGCATTAAAGTGACTAAATGGCCCTGAGAATGCTGGTTTCTACATATTTTCTTAGATGATGATGTTTTTCTTATGTACAATAATATATTATGTGTTTTTCATATAGACAAAATGGCATAATATTTAAATTTTACATTCACTTTTATGATATCAGCTTCTTAAGTGCGTCCATTGAGCGTCTACATTTTGAATTATTACTATCTGTTAGGTCTCTAGTGAACTTCACTTAAAAGTTTTGAATGTATTTATAATTAATTATTTATATGTTTTATTTTTAAAATATTTATGATGATCTAATAACTCAAAGGTTGTGAATAAAGTTTTCGATGTGTTTTCATAATTTGACGTAATAAATTATATAATAAAAATGTTAAAAATATGAATGTTCTTTAAGAGGAAAATTGAAATTAACAACTACATCATCAATCATAACCATCTGTCATGGAAAATCTGGTTTTGATAAGTTTTGCAAATAATTAAAATATATATTTTGGAAATTGCATTTCGGTCAAATTAGGTGAAAAACAAATTGGTACTACAAAATTTGACTTTCAAGTTTAGTACAAAAGTTATCAAAGTCACAGCAAAATTCTAAATTGCTGCGCTTTATATAAGCTTCATAAACGTAGCAGCTCAAATTCTGCAAAGAAGAAAATACCCCGAGAACTGTTTTGCTAATTATTTCCCAAAAAGCCGATTTTTTTTTCTAGGCGATTTTCAGAAATTGAAAGGTGCAATGGCAATATTAAGCTGGCACCAGTCATATGGTTTCTCTTAAAATATGCTGCGAATTTTTGCTACACGCTTTTTTTGTGACTTAATTTAATATGTGTGAAGTAGTGCCAACTGGACAATCAGATATAATGTTTAAAAACCTGCATTTTTTTTGTTCCCGAGAAAGTTGTTAATCAGTTCGTAAAAACTGAGCCAAAAATAAAAATGAAAGATATATCGTAGGTATACAGGCATGCAAACCTGACAGGGTCATATGAATAGGTACACAAGTTAATGCTGATTTCAATATTATTGTACAACGATTAAAAACTACTGCTCTTCATTACATATGTAAAGAAATAGTTTTATGATAACTACGGAATTAAGGAATTTTTTATTATAAATTTATATGTAATTATGTATATTTTGTCGTCTCTTTGTTTAGTTCACAATTTATAAACAATTTCCTGGCTACGAGTTTGTATTGTACTGATCACGGCCGTCAGGTTTACGAATAGTGCTCTCCCCCAATTTATGACTCCCTTAGACAATACACACACATGTGTGTATCACATGAACTGATCGGGGAATCTTATGGTTTAATTCTGGTTCTAGGGTGTTATTTGTAGTTCAATAATATTTTTGTCACAGGAAAAAAATCTCTTTCACTTGTATCGTCTACATATCTGTGCCCTTGCACATGGAATAACAACTTTAACTTTTAAATCCTTGCTAGTTTTGACCATTATCACCAAGTGTCAAGCAGGCACTAATTGCAGCATACTAAATTAATTTAAAAAATCTTGTCTTGTTCTAAGTACAACGTTACTCTAACAATAGATAATGCTGCCATTATAGATGGCAGCTTGATAACAAGATTGTACCATGTTCTATTCGGTAAACCATTAGAAAAACTTATTAACACATTGTCGGGTTATTTTTTTCAAATTGTACCGATTTAGTGGTACCTTGACGAAGCTGCAATATGGGTAAGTCCTAACAGTAGTCTAAAAACAAAATAACACCTTTATATTTCTCTTAATATTGCTTTACTGGAATAGTGTTGTTAGTTTTGTAACCTTTGTGTCATTTCTCAATCGCAAGTTGATCACCTCGTCAAACAACCTTTACATTTTACAAAAATTCAATAGAATTTCAATGTCATTTTTAATCTTACTTTTCTGTATACTGGTACGAATTAAGATTCAGAACATATCAATATCGAAGTTGGTTATTAGCCAACAATTGTTAACACCATAATTTCATCGTAGAATTACAATAATATAGGTATTTCATTCATTTTATAATGGGTGGTCCCACTGATTTCTTTGATAATGGAATACAGGTTTTTTGGAATAAGTAAAAAAATGAACGGCCTAAGTAGAAGATTAAAAGTCAATTCAAGGTGTAACGGGTCCAAAATAAAATAATGAGTTAACTTCTGAAACTAAAAATAATTTAACTGCTGTGCAGTGTAGCTATCTGCCTCTTCCAAAACGTCCCTATATTACCAATTACCATTATTGCTAAATCTAATTATTTAAAATATCTTTAACAGTTTGGCAGTATTATGTGAGGGATTACTTCTGTTAAAATATAACTTAGATATAATTTCTCTCTTCCCATTTTCAATTAAGTTGCTTGCTAAAAATTCTCATCACGTACCAGTCCACAAACGCATCTAGTCTCGGGGAAATCCCAGACAACGTCAGTTATATTATCCTTGTGTACTATTCATGAAATAAAGAGTGTAAACAATGTCTATTTACATAAAAATGATATGCCTGTTTTAACACTGATAATAAAAACTTAATATGCTACAAGTATGAAAAATTTTCATTGGCCATTTTAAAACGCAGAGGTGATACACTTTTGATAACAAACGTATGCAGGAGTAAAATTAATATGTAGGGAACATTTCGCAGTTTTATACTTCCATACATCTCTCTATAGAGCCCATAAAACATAAACTAGCCATAAAACCGTGCCAGCGCCCAAAGCACCGCTCTAGCTGGGCTATACTGTTATCCTATATCGACCGAATAAGGCTTTACTTGAGTGAACTTTCAATTCGGGACACTGGGTTTATGGGGATTTTAGATTAATTGAAAAATTTCCTTAATTGATACATAAAATATACTGTGGGGAACTTTCGACTGTCTGGAACATTTTATTGCTCAAAGAATCGATTTTTTTGGGTTAGGTCAGAATTAGCCGAATACTTGGATTTAAGGAATTTCAGAGAAGAAGCACGAATGTGCCTGCACACTAACCACATAAACATCACCGCAAATTTTAAATGGATATTGGGTTTCACTCAATATTTTGAAATTTTGGGGCTATATTCAAAGCAGGTGGATCAAAACTCTCCATGGACAGAACGCTCCAAAATGCTTACTTTTTTATTTACAGTGAGCTGAAGTTGCAAAAAAATAACAATTTGCAAATATTTACAAATAACTATAAAGGCGACAAACACACACATTTGTTTATATGCATCAATGTGCATTCTCCAGGGCTCAAATGCATAGAGAAGCACACATTCATATATACAGGGTGTGTCAAAAGTCT
The DNA here is from genome assembly GCA_034190945.1 of Octodonta nipae. NCBI lineage: Eukaryota > Metazoa > Arthropoda > Insecta > Coleoptera > Chrysomelidae > Octodonta > Octodonta nipae. The sequence continues at coordinate 132,758,599 of CM067217.1, forward strand.
CGAGGACGACACGATATCTCGACGGAAATGCTATTTTGGAAAAAATGGCTCGGATTTTCTCTGACTATTTAATGAATTTAACCTTTACTATGACCTTAAAGGTAAAGTAGGCGCCTCCATTTTACAACACGGATTCAGAAAGGGTTGAAAATTTAACTTCAGGAAAACATCCTGACCATTACTTTGAATTTGACCTACAACGTCATTCCAAGGTAAAACATGGTTTTGTCATAGGAACCGCGTATGTTTCAATAGTGATTTCGATTTAGCGGGTAACATCGCATCCTCTTAAGACGTTTGTTCATTGTGAATGTAATATACATCTCAAATAGAATAAAAATGGTCTGAAGAAATTAGGAGTGAACAATCCCTTTATGAAAATGAAAAACTGAAAGACTCAAGTAGAGTTTGAAGGAAGCGTTATAAAAAGTTGATTATTATAAATGATAATGTGTAAAGAATTAAATGATATGTGTACATAGAACCGACAAATCATGATAATAATTGATCTTTGAAGATGAAACCCGATCTTTAGAATGTACGATATTGGCGTTTCCCTTTTCTTCTTTATATCCCAATGCATGAGGTCTAAAGTTATGTAACTAACTTTATTTATTTAAATATTTACTAGAGCATTACATAGCTTCAATAATCTAAAATATTCATTTTGAAGAAAGTTGACTTTGAGGATAGATAAAATTAAAATGGTGTTAGTTCAAGCGAATAAGTTCGTTGATAAAACATTTGGATATTATATTTGGCCAGAAGGTTCTTCTTTTTACTAGTTGAGCAAGGACCTCTCATAATCCAAGCAAAATTGAGCAGTTGTGGCTGTTTTTAGGGTTCCGTATATATTGTATATATGGATACCCTTATAATAGCACTCCGGATTTCCCATTCTTTCACATAACAGAAATTTTCTCCGAAACTACTCGGCGGAAAAGTTTGAAATTTGGTATCAGTGTATACTTTAGTGACCCCATCAGGAGTACATATAGTAAATGAATTTTGATTTTAAGGGTAGGTACTTCTGGGGGAAAAACTAAAAATATCGACCGTTCCCCCCCTTATCTTCTAACTATAACTATAACTATAAGACGTAAAAAATTGAAAAAAATTAGAGATATAGGGTCTCATCTGAATTTTACCGGAAAAATAAGGACCAACCTCTACTATTAAGTTTAGGGGGCAAATTACAGCTTAAATTGAAAATATAAAATTCAAATTGTTTCTAACACATCATGTAATATATCAAATGAAAGGGCTCAATTATGGCGAAAACAAATATATTTTTTTCATATTTTTAAAATGAATATTTTAAAATATATTAACATAAATATTTAAAAAAATACCCATTCCTCTCTTTATTCCCCAAACTATAAGACCTATAACTTTTTGTTTACTGGAAAAATACGAAGAAATTCCTAAAACATTATAGAATTAAACGTAAAATATATTTTTTAAACGCATCATGCAATACATCAAATGAATGAGGTTATTATGAGGAGTAGAAAGTATTTTTTTCATATTTTTAAAATAAAGTGTTTATAAGATATTAACAAAAAATATAAAAAATTATTTCTATAAAAAAAATGTGGCCTTACGTGAACTTAGGAAAAATAAGCAGATATACCCCTATATTAATTTTGTGAGACAAATTATAGAATTAAACGGAAAATAAAATGATAACTTTTTCATCATGCAATACATCAAATAAATGGACTCATTATGAAGAATACAAATATATATTTTTATTTTTTTAGGGTTCCGTATATACAATTATTTTTAATTAATTGTTAAAAAAATATATAAAAAATTCTCATTTCCCGCTTTATTTCCGAAAACATGCTACCTAAAATTTTGAAAATAATTAGGGTTACTAGGGCTCATTTGAACTAAGAATAATTTGGTCAAGTGCGACTTGGACTCGCATATTAAGGGGTCCGTACCACCTTCAAGATTCGCTTGATTTTTATAAGAATACATATGTATTTAGTTTTCTAATTTGGCCCCCAAAAATTAACATTAGAGTTTTATTTTACTAATAAACTTTCAGGGAAGCCTTTTATAATCTACTGTCGGAATTTTGAAGCTCTATAGATTGGAAGATAAAGAGCAAAATAGGTCAAGTTTTAAATTATTAATCATTAAATCTGTTATTCAAATTATTTAAAAATACAAATGAAATATTATTTTCAAAATGTAAATAGTGTAGTTTTTAAAATGGGAATTAAGTCGATGTCTAATATTTTTGCTAATATCTTTTAAACAAATGATTTAAAAATATGATATATTTGTAATTCACATAATGAGCCTTTTATTTGATATATTACATGATATGTTTGAAAACTGAATTTTTATTTTCTATTTAATTGTATAATTTGTCCCTAAAGTTACTATGGAAGTTTTTTAATAATTTTTCTTATAAATCTCAAGTGAGCGCCAGTACCCCTAATTATTTTCAAAAGTTTAGGTAGAATGGTTTCGGAAATAAAGCGGAAAATGAGATTTTTTTATATATTTTTGTTAATATCTTATAAACAATTAATTTAAAAAATATGAAAAATTTATATTTGTATTCCTCATAATGAGCCCCTTCATTTGATATGTTGCATGATGCATTAAAAAAATATTTGGCCCCCAATATTCAATTTTAAAGATTTCTTAGAATTTTTCCTGTCAATAAAATAATTTAGGTCTTATAGTTTGGGGAATAAAGGGGGAATGGGTAATTTTTTTAATGTATTTTAAAAATATTTTATATATATATATATATATATATATATATATATATATATATATGTTTTATATCCGTCATAAACCACACTTAGAATATTTACATCATAGCAACAATATAATAATCATTTCTCATAAATATCGTATTACATCTCATATTTCACGATATAGCAATTCCCACGGACAACGCTTCGCTTCCTCGCACGTGTAATCTGCTGATGCTTAGCTTGCAAAACCAAGATTATAAATTCACATGCGACGACAGCGAGCGTCATTAAGTGTTTTAAATTCATTAAGTTATATTTTATTCAATTTTGTTATTTTCAAGTTTTAATTTTGTAATTCAAATAAAAAGTTTTTTTAAAAAGTTAATTGTGTTAGTAATAATATAAAATTGGCGCAGTCAGTAGGATTGTTCCAACACGGCAAGAACACGAAGAATTCTCACTCGTCGTGGTGGTTTCTAAACCTTTGTGGAACAACGACCTTCAGCTGGAGACACAACTGCGAGTAAATCAGCACCAGGAACAAGCCAGACTAACCAGTGCGGTCCTCACAGAACAGTCCATGCCGAGATTTATACTGTAAGAATCACGTTTAATTTACACTTAATCACTATTTTTATTTTTTATTATTGATTGAACATTTCTATCATCAACGACAATTTATTTTAACATATTTATTTATTTTTGTACTGATTTATTGATTTTGATTTCCTTTTTAACTAATTTATCATTCCCTATACTATATACCGATAAAATATTTCGCAATATACTAACAAGGTTTTAAAAATTTATCACAACAAATTATTATTATCCCTTTTTGGTAACATTTTATATACTTTAATCTGATAGTAGAATTTTCATTCTACTATTGCTATTTTTTTTGTTTTTCTATTTTCTAATATTGTGCAATAACCGTATTCTACATACAAAATGGCAACGACTAGACAAGGTGCCACAACCCCAACGGTAGAACCTTACAAAATTTCAGAGATATTTGCGATTATTCCTGAATACGACGGGAATCCCATTTTCCTTAACACTTTTATTAACTCTTGCACAACAGCACACAACATGGCTGTTTCTAATCAAATAGCCTTATTAATCCTTCATATAAAAAACAAGTTGAGAGGCCGTGCCGCCGAACTTGTAAACTCCCGAAACCCATCAACTTGGGACGACATCAAAACGCTCCTTGAAACACACTTCGGCGATTCACGCGATTTGTCTGCATTAATTCAAGATCTTCAGAGAATGCGGCAACTTCCCAATGAGTCCCCATTAACTTTCGCGGCCCGCCTTCAAACACACGAAGCCAAAATGCACGCGGCCGTCAATAAACAAAACATAACTACAAAAGAAAAAGACGCACAAATTTCTCTCATTGACTCTATGGCTCTGAACAGCCTTTTAACAGGTCTTGAGCCGAAAATAGGGCAAATTATACGTGCTAGCAACCCTGACGACATTATAACTGCTGTTTCTAGAATAAAACGGGAGATACAACTGTGTCACTTAGAAAATCAAAAGTTTCTAGTTACACGTAACCTGCAACAACAAAAACGACCAAACGCTACAACTTTCATAAAGCAATGCTCGTTTTGCAAACGAACAGGGCATTCGTTTAACGAATGCTTAACTAGACAAAGGCAACAACAGCCAAACTCGAATTTTAACAATAATAATTTCCAACAATTTCGACCTAATCAATTTTCTCAACCCACAAACCAAATGAGACCCAACTTTGACCAGAATAGACAACAATTCCAACAAAATCGACCCTCAACTAGCGGACAAAATCAAAGTCCTAACAGTTTTCGACCCAATCCAAACTTTTTCAGAAATCAGCAACAAAGGCCCATCACTTAACCAGTCAGATTTCTATAACACTCCCAATTACACTAATGATCAGTCAAGCAATTTCTATGACTCTGATTACCCTCAACAAGATGAATACTCACATTTGGATACTGAACCACAAAGTAACGATTTATATTACTCTCAGGTTCACAATTATGAAAATTACGACACTTATGAACATGTTTATCCTGAATTCTGCTCTGATATACCCGATAATTCTCAGCGAAATTTTCAAACGGCTCTCACCGTAGACAAACCACCGGACACTCAAATCCTCAATCTTCAGTCCCAATTCGAGACAATGACTTTCAAAGACAGCTTCAATCCAAACCTCAACTTCCGGAAAACGCTTTCCTATAAGCCCCGCACTTTCAGTTAACTCAAAGAACCTCTTTTACATCAATGACGCTTCTAACACTTACAAATTGTTAATCGATACAGGAGCAGGCTTATCAATCTTCAAGCCCAAAACTTGTGAAAAATTTCCCAACCGATCTCCTGAAAACGTTGTGATACAAGGTATCACTAACCAAAAAATTCTCATAAACGAATCCACTTTAGTCCCGTTCAATCTAACAGATCCACACAAAGTCTACATATGCGATCTAGACATCGAATTCGATGGCCTATTAGGCTCCGATTTCCTGGAGCATTACAATTGTGTAATAGACTTTAATAAGAAAGTTCTCGTTACAAATTTCAAAACCATCCCGCTCATGAAAGTTACTGAAGATACATTATCAACCGACATCCAACCACATATAAACGACCAAACAGTTCCTAATATCATCAGTATCGAACCGCGGACAGAACGCATTTTTAAACTTAAATGCGATTTACGAAATACAGAAGCCATTCTAACTTCCACCGTAATAGAAAATGTAAGATTACCAAACGCTTTAGTCCAGGTTAATGACAAGGGTGAATTTTTCACTTCTATTTTAAATGCAAACGCTAGCCCAAAAATTATAAATTTCAACAAAATCCAATTAGAACCCATTCAGAATCTTTCCATTAACCACTGCGAACAAATCTCTTTCGGAAACAATCCTAATATAGACAGACTAACAGAAATTCACAACCAACTTCGACTCGAACATCTCAACGAGGAGGAGGCAGAATTAATCCAACAACTTTGCATTGATTTCTCGGACATATTCTATTTAGAAGGAGACAATCTTAGCTTCACTAACGAAATAAAACATTCTATTGATACAAATAACTCGAAACCCGTATTCACCAAGTCTTATCGCTATCCCCAAATCCATAAGGAAGAAGTTCGAACCCAAGTCTCAAAAATGTTAGAACAAGGTATCATTCGCCCTTCAAATTCCCCTTGGTCTTCCCCTGTGTGGGTTGTCCCAAAAAAAACAAGACGCATCCGGCAAACAAAAGTGGCGCGTAGTCGTGGACTACAGAAAACTTAATGACCTCACAGTAGACGATAAGTATCCCTTACCTAACATATCGGACTTACTGGACCAACTTGGCAAATGCCAATACTTTACTACACTAGATCTTGCTTCTGGCTTTCACCAGATCGAAATTGAATCGAAGGACATTCAAAAAACCGCTTTCACTGTAGAGAACGGTCATTTTGAATTCGTTCGCATGCCTTTCGGTTTGAAGAATGCTCCCTCCACCTTTCAAAGGGTGATGGACAACATTCTCATCGGAATCCAGAACGAGAGATGCTTGGTCTATATGGACGATATAATCGTCTACTCACCAACTATACACGAACATTTGGCCCGACTGACTGAAGTATTCAAACGACTTAGGAAGGCAAATCTTAAGATTCAGCCTGATAAATGCGAATTTCTCCGTAAGGAGGTCGCATATTTAGGACACCTCATTACAAAGGACGGAGTAAAACCGAACCCGTCCAAAGTCGAATGTATACTTAACTTCCCCCAACCGCAGAACCAGAAAGATATTAAATCTTTTCTTGGTCTAGCTGGGTACTACCGTCGATTTATACCAAACTTTGCCAAAATATCCAAACCTCTTACAAAGTTGCTCGAAAAAGACGTTTCATTTCATTTTAATTCAAACTGTGTTGACTCCTTTAACAAATTAAAACAAGCTCTCACGTCCACTCCGATCTTGATCTATCCCGACTTCAACGAACCTTTTCTTCTAACTACAGACGCTAGTGCTTTCGCAATCGGCGCTGTACTTTCCCAGGGACCAATAGGCAAAGACCTGCCCATTGGATATGCCTCTAGAACTCTCTGCAAAGCAGAGACCAGATACTCAACCATAGAGCGCGAACTTCTGGCCATCGTCTGGGCTGTCAAACACTTTCGTCCAATAATTTTTGGCCGCAAGTTTAAACTCCTGACCGATCACCGCCCGTTAACGTGGCTCTTTTCTATCAAAGATCCGGGTAGTCGACTCGCGAGATGGCGCCTCAAACTTGAGGAATATGATTACGAAATCATATACAAGCCAGGTAAAGTCAACAAAAATGCCGACGCCCTTTCGCGCATTAAAATAACTCACTTCAATGAATGCATCCATTTCCAATCAACCAACAATCTTCAATACTTTCCAATAAACCCCTTAACGAAAACGATGACACCGACTCAGACGAACCTGAAATGAATAACGACGATGACCTAATATTTACCGAATTTCGAACGTTCGTAGAACGTTACAAAACAGTTTCACTCATTGACTACAGTAAGATACAATACTCTAACTGCCAACTTCTTGACAGAGAAAATAAAAACATTCTAGTTTTCTTTCAAACCGACAATCTTAAAGACTTTCACCACCAAATCTTGGAAGATATCTTCGAAGAAAATGCCGACTTCGAACGATATAAAATTAACGTATTCTCCAGTAAAAGTGTTAGAAAAAGACGGTATTATATTATACCCTTACCATCTAATCCTGAAACCGTAAATGAGATTCTATTTGCTTCAATATTTAAAAGCAAAAATGTACTGACCGAATTAGACCTCTGTTGCGTCGAGAACAACTTGGAATTACCTATTTTAGAAATGCTTTCGTTTATCTTTGCAGAATTAAACGTAAAATGGAAAGTTTGTCAAAACATAACTCAAACTATCGAAAAAGATCAAGTGCCGATAATTCTTGAACAGTTTCATAACGGAAAAACCAACATACATAGGGGTATTAATGAAACAATTAGGCGAATTAGGGAAAAATATAATTGGCAGGGTCTTACAAAAGATGTTGACAATTATATTAAGAACTGTCGAATATGTCAAACAGCTAAAACATTTCGCAAAAACCTTGATAGCCCTCTGGTAATTACCGAAACTCCAAGAACTCCATTCGAAAGACTTAACATTGACATCCTCGAAGTCCCGAACAAAAACTATGCCCTAACCATACGAGACGAGTTAACCAAATTTTCCAAGCATACCCAATCACCGACAAGTCTGCTAAAACAGTAGTCAATACTCTCCTCTTATTTTTCCAACATTTCGGAACACCCATTAGAATACACTGCGACTATGGTCGCGAATTCGATAACGCCCTACTTAAAGATCTGTGTAAACTCTTCGATATTAAACTTTCATATTCAAGTGTTGGACACCCGCAATCCAATGGATCATTGGAACGGTTTCACTCTACTCTTCTAGATATGATACGAATTCATAAAGCAGAACATCCCGATGAACACCCCTTTAACATTTTACCCTATGCGGTAATCGCATATAACAATTCTGCCAATAAGACTCATGGGTTCACACCCTATGAACTTATCTTCGGCCATACTTCCAGCAGACCCCCAGAAACTTTATACAATGAAAAAGACCTGATTACAAAATATATTAGAGACCTCAATAATAGAATTTCCCATTACTATAAGATCGCCCGCGAAAGGACAGAACAACAGAAACAAAAAGCCAAAGTCCGATTTGACAAACATGTTTCGAGAAACCCTCCTAATTACCAAGTAGGTGATAAAGTTTACATAAGAGAATCTCAATTTAAAGACAAACTACAGAACAAGTTTAACGGACCTTTCGAAATACTAGAAATCCATAAAAATTCAGCAACACTATTAAACCCCCGAACTAACCAAAATACGAAAGTAAACTTTGATCGCATGAAACCATTCATAGAAGACTAATTTGTTTACAGGGTCATCCTGCTGTTCGGATCAGCAGCATCCCAGTTCGAAATAAAAACCATAAATAACACAATAGGAATTTACTATCACGAGGAAGCACGAATTGACGTTTCAAATTACAAATGGACACTTTTAGTTCATAAAAACCTTTCAGCTCTTGAACAAGTCTTCACTACTAATAACAGACTCCTTGACACATTAACAAGATCTATTTCTTACAACCTCAACTCAATGAACCTATTCCGTGCCGACGTCCAAACTCACTTAAATCTACTTAACCAAATTTCGAAATCCATAAAAAACAAATTTAGTGAAATTCATATGGATACCAGGAGATATAAACGCGGATTAATAGATGGTGCTGGTACAATCTTCAAAGCAATAACTGGCAATCTAGATGCCGCTGATGGGGAATATTTCACAAACAGTATCAACAGATTAAATCAGGGACAACTTCAAGTTGAAAATCTTTTGAAAAATCAAATTAGCGTAACAACTTCATTGATAAAAAACTTTAACAATACTATACAACAGATCCAACTTGAAGAAAAAGCGTTCAATGAAAATATTCGGAAAATTGAAAATACTATACGTAAACTAAGCGATAAAATGACCTACGTGGAAGCCAAACTTTCATTTTTAGAAATGTCTGAAAGACTTATGGAAAACTACTTATTCTTAGAAGATAGCTTAAACGACGTGTTAAACTCAATTACATTCGCCCGTTTAAAAATTATTCACACTTCTATTTTAACCCCCGAACAGTTCATAACCGCCCTACAGGAAATATCGCAAAACCTCGTAAAGAATAATTTGCCTCTACCTGTTAAATACTCGAGTATTGCGCGATATTTAGAAATCACTGAATTGGAAGCTTTTCAAACAGATTCAGACCTTGTTTTTATATTAAGAATACCTTTAATCGAACAACAATCATTTACTGCTTTCCGTCTATATCCTATTCCCGTCTACGATGATAGAACTGGCTTGCATCATGTACTGTCATTTACCCAAAATTATATTGCCAAAAACGATGATTCTTTGTTGTATATCCCCATTAAAGACTTAAGTGAGTGCAAACCATTAACGATCCGGAAGAAATTGTGTTCAGAACTTTATGCGTACCCAATAGACTCGAGTGCCTTGTGTGAAGCCCAACTCCTCAAAAACTTTAAAACCGTACCAGATAATTGTAAAAGTGCAGTGATACTCGCCCAAGGCTACCATGTTCAAAAGTTAGAAACCAACGTATGGTTAGTCATGGTTGCGGAACCCCTCCGCATCACAATCAGTTGCCCAAATATTAGTGCAAAGACTTTAACAGTTACGAACAATTCCTTGTTAAAATTACAGAGCGAATGCAGTGCTTTTGTTGGAATAACTAAAGTCCAAGCAGAAGCATTCAAACCCACTAACATAATAGACAATTACCAGCCAGTTGTCATCCCCTTCAATTGTTGTGACACGATTTCAGAGAAAATCCAAGTCCCAGAGCTGAAACCATTAAAGCTCAACGACTTAAATGTGGACGAATTAAACATCGCCAATCATAAGTTGAACGAATATTCAAAAGAGTTGGACGAACTAATTAACCAACCATTCGTCAACAAAAATATTTCGTGGTTTACATATGCCACCATAATTTCCATAATTATTATTATCGCTGCCTTCGTGCTCAAAACGTTTTGGACCAGTGGTCACACAGCCCAAAAGGACGAAAACCCTACGAAGTCATCACAAAGTAGACTGTCTAGACTTTTACCAAAGTTAAGACCTATTCTAGAGGAGAAAACTGCCGAAGATATAGAACTTCAAGCAAAATGTAAATAGTGTAGTTTTTAAAATGGGAATTAAGTCGATGTCTAATATTTTTGCTAATATCTTTTAAACAAATGATTTAAAAATATGATATATTTGTAATTCACATAATGAGCCTTTTATTTGATATATTACATGATATGTTTGAAAACTGAATTTTTATTTTCATTTAATTGTATAACCTTTGTCCCTAAATTACTATGGAAGTTTTTTAATAATTTTTCTTATAAATCTCAAGTGATTTGCCAGTACCCCTAATTATTTTCAAAAGTTTAGGTAGAATGGTTTCTGAAATAAAGCGGAAAATGGGATTTTTTTGGTAAGGGGATATTTTTGTTAATATCTCATAAACACATTAATTTCATAAAAATATAAAAATTTTCATAAATTTGTATTCCTCATAATGAGCCCCTTCATTTGATATGTTGCATGATGCAATTTGGAAACGCTTCGCTTCCTGTAAATAAAATAATTTAGGTCTTATAGTTTGGGGAATAAAGGGGTGTAATTTTTTTAATGATTTTAAAATATTTATTTTAATATATATATATATATATATATATATATATATATATATATATATATATTGTTTTAGCTTGCAAAACTGTCAATCGATTATAAATTCACATGCTTACAATTAGTCATAATGAGCCCTGTGATTTGATATTACATGATCCGTTAGAAACAAGTTTAATTTTTTATTTTCCATTTAATTCTATAATTTGCCCCCCAAAATTAATATTAGAGGTTTCTCCTTATTTTTCCACTATAGTTCAGGTGAGATTAAATTCTTAAAATCTTTTAATTAATTTATTTTTATGGTTTTCTTCATAATGAGCCCTTTCATTTGTTATATTTTCCATTGAATTTCTAATTTTCTTAAAAGTAGAGGGTCAGACCCTATACCTCTATTTTCAAAACTTTACGTTCTATAGTTTCGGTGATAATGGGTAAATTATGGTATATTTTCGTTAATATCTTTTTTAAATTTTTTTTAAACATTATATTTGTGTTCCTCAGAATGGGACCTTTCATTTAATGTATTACATAATTGAAAAAAAATTATTTTTAATTTTCACTTAATTCTATATAATTAATTTTAATATAAAACTTACTATATATTTTTTTATTTTAGGTTCATATATCAGGGATTTTTTTAGTTTTTAGAAGCGCGATATGTGCTCCTGATCGGGGAATTTCAATCCGCTGTGATGTAGTTGATAAGGGTATTCCTGTATATACGAAACCCTAAAAACTAGTCGGGTATCGATTTCAAACGCATCATGTAAGGCTCAATGACGACCATTTTCGGCAGAGGAATCACACAACAAAATTTTTTTTAAATATATTTTATTTGTATTTTTAAATAATTTATCCTGCTTTCCTACAGAGCCTAAAACTCAGGACAAATTATAAAATTACATACATATTTTTATAAAAATCTAGCGTTGCGTCATTTAACGCTTCCTTTCATATATTAGTGTAAATATAAGCATGCTTTCATCTGCTTTGATTCACCTACATTCTATAGATACAGAACCCTTAGCATGCGAGTCCAACTCACACTTGTTATGTAAACCCATGATACCAAACATAAAAATGAAAAGTCACTTCAAAATGTAGACTGATTTATTTTGTTTACTAACAACACAACTTGAAATAGCCATGTTCAGTAGATAAATCATAAATCATATATACTTCAATCTATATCTCTTTTTGCAATGATACTTCTGCCCGAGAATGGCGAGTACTTTTCCTTTTATATTTGAAAACCCTCTACAAACCACAAGTAATAATTACACAGACCCTTTGCGCGAGCCCAGGATCTTGATTTGCCCTTCAAAAAAGTACTGGGGTCACTTCCAGCTCCCTTGCCATCCAGCCCCTGAGAATGAACTCACGTCCTCACGCTAACGCAGTTTTCCTTCTGCATAATCGTTGTCTTCTTGTTTGGGATAGCTTGGCTTCGGTTTGTTTCCGTTGCTTTACCTTATTGGTAGTACAGAAACTGTCTTATTTGTGGTTCGTGTCTCATTCTTTGCTATGATATATAGCGTGTTTTAACCTTCTGTGGGCGTTTTCACGTTGTCTTAGATTTTTGATGGGTATGTGTTCTTCTCGTCTGTCTTTACTTGGTGCGGTTGGTTTCCCCCCGGATCCCCTTATTGCCGCCTGAAAAGGAAAATATTATATACTTCATTTTTACTCACATGTCTTCTACCTTTGGGCTTCTTCATCATCTTCTCCTTCGCTTAGGCAATGCTGATTCTTAGGCCGGTTGTATGTATCCATAAATCTGGGGTCATAGTCGATTAGTTGTCGTAGGTGAAGGTTTGGGTGTTGTTCCAGTTTGGCGTAAGCCTCTCTGGCCCTCCTCTTCATTTCTGCAAGGATTGGTTGGTGTCCTAAATCGTTGAAAATCGCCGTGTTACGAACGAACCATGGTGCGTCGACTGCGAGGCGTAGGCATAAGTTCTCCTGCCTTTGGATGGCCTGCTGTTGCTCTTGCTGGTTTGTCCCCATACTATTGAAGCGTATTTCAGCATATGGCAAGATGACTGTCTTGATGAGAGTCAGCTTGTTTAAGAATCCCGGCTTGCTTCCTCTTCCTATTAGGGGGTAAAGTTCAGCACGTGTAGCCCGGACTTTGTTACGAGTCTCTTTGACTGTCAGCGAATGCTTCTGCCTTTTCACGGTCGGAGTAGACTATACCCTGCTCGCCGTGAAGTGGAGGTACTGGACGTCTGTCCATTCTCAGGATATTGTGCAGATACGAGAAGCCTGGTTTCTGCGGGTCCAATTGCTCCAGGTAGCCATTCCAACGGTCGTTGTAATGCGTTCTTTGAGCTTCAGTCACTTCCCGATTCATAGCATTGGATCTACGATTGTCGTCTGTTTGCTTTGTTCTTTGTGCTCGTCTTCTTGCTCTGTTTTTCTCTAGGATTAGCTCCTGATGTTATCTGGGAGAATAATAATTAACAGAGTTTCTTAGATAATAAAAGTGGTATCAACGTTTATTTGTAATATTCATACAACCTTTCTTTGGTATCTCAACTTATTTATGTACTGGAAAGACACGAATACATTCAATTAATTTTTTTCTATACTTATTTTACCTCAATTATCAAACATTAAACATAAAAAATTATTAAGACAATGAGGTAAAACAACTCTTTAAAGTCTAGACCATTAATAAATAGTGCAGTGATAATTTATACTAAGTAAAATAATTATGAGTGGTAGAACCGTAACATAAAAATTTACTCCCTGTTAGTTCACTCGAATTATTAAACTATAAACACAATTGAAATTTTGGGTATCCGTTCTTTTATTGTGCATTGCTTGTATAAAAACACATCTTACTAATTTTCCGTTTTTCCCATGTTATTCTTTATCTAAAATAACCACCACTTCAAAAAAATAATAGTGTCCTACATACAAATGACGCAGTAACAAAGCTGTACTGGTTACAGGTGGATATTGTTCTGATAATTGTTCGTGATTTATCAGTTTCACCCTTCCACAATCATAAAGATGTGATATTCTTTTATATATATGATGTTTGGTCTGCCCAACATAAAATTTCCCACACTGGCATGCTATTATATACACCATCTTAAATTGCTCCAGGATCAGTGTTTTATCCGTTAAAGTAGTGCAACATGCTTTTATTTGCTTTATATCATAAATAGTTTAATATTAATATTTTTAGCGAATTGGTTCACCTTTGATGAAATCTTTTTGATATAAGGAAATCTTATAAACATTTCCCCGCTTATCAGTATTAACTTTTCTGATAATGTATGGTGGATTATTATTTTTTATTTAAATTTTGTCAACATATCTAATTTTTTGTCAAATCATAGTCCATAAATAGGCCAGAACATTTCTTTTGAAGCACCTTACGAATTGTAAAAAAAATATCGAGAATAGCAAAGGTAATAACACCAACCAAAACTTCGGTGTTCATGGTTTAAGTGAGGTTACATTATTATTTAGAAAGTGTATTCGATAAAAAATTTCGTTCAATAGTCTCTTTAGTTATATTTAGATTTATCTTTATTAACTTTAATACCTACTTCCTAATTCGAGTAATATTATAAATATATTTGTAAAATTGGCTTGGCTTTCTCTATTTGTAGTCCTGTATTTCACACGCAATATATGCCAGTCATTAGAGCTTTTTATGGGAAGTGAAACGTAAGAGCAGGCCAGTAATCCCCTTTTATGATGAGTTGTCCATAGATTATAAAACTTCTGCCTTTTTAACAATAAAACCTAAAAGAATATAGATATTTCTTTTGTTTTTCTCTTACAACAGGTACAAGCAATACATTCAAAGAGACAGTTGTAGAGGAAAGTAAAAATAAAACCCTAAAAGAATATAGATATTTCTTTTGTTTTTGAAGAGGGCAGATGTGACTCTGCCGAAACGTCGTCATTTTACCATCGATCCCGGCAGGGATCAGTTATCAACTACGCGGATGAATTCCCGGAAACCACCTAAAACATATATATATATATATGTGTGTGTGTGTGTGTGTGTGTGTGTGTGTGTGTGTTAGGTGGTTTCCGGGAATTCATCCACGTAGTTGATGACGACGTTTCGGCAGACTCACATCTGCCCCTTTCAGGTCGGTTCCCATAATTCTCGTAGCCTTCTGCTTACGCTTCTAGTTACTGGAGTTTCAATAAAGTCCATTTGAATCTATTAAAAATAGTTTTAGTACCATACAACCTATCTATAACTAAAGAATTATATTTTCGACTTAATGAGGTTTCGATTTCCCAAAATTGGTTAAAAGGTCCTAAATGATTGCTCCATGAAACTCTAACAGCTTACTGGGTTGAACAAAATTACTTACTTTTGATCTACTTTCATAATAATCAACAAAATATTTATCCATATGCAATTTTCAGGCCTCGTGTCAAATTAATTTGCCTCCAATTACAAGCTACATGTATTATCCTTGTTCTACAACAGCGGACCTCCTTTTGATGACCGTGATCTTGGTCTGTTAACATACTCTATATCACTGATTACATATTTCTCAGACATTTTATGTAAATCTAGTACATTCACTGTTATCAATTTTTTTCCTAATTAATGCAAGTTCTCAATATCAGAGAGACTATTGTGTAAGAATTTGATACTCCATACCTGATTGAAATCATTCTTGCAATTCTTAAAGTGCAACTAACATAATCTCTAACTTCTCATTGTGTAAAGTTTTATCAGTATTCATATCACCTAATTTAACGAGTTTTATCAAGTACGCTGTGGCAGCCGGTGAGTTTTGTAAACTACCATTTTTCTGACATACTCTACTATACTATATGATAGTGTAAGATCAATTTAGTTAAGTAGTCGTTCGGGTTAGACAAGTTAACTTAAATCATCATCTAAAAATACTTTTTCATGCCATGTATATATTTTTTTATTAGTTAAAGTTCTTCCAGTATTGCAGGAAAAGGTTGTGTAAGTTGCGTATTCCACAAGATAGCAACCATCAAACAAAGAGGAAGATGAGAAACAAATTCCCATTCAGACAAATTTCCGCAAAGCTTGGAAGTCAAGTTATATAGCGTTTCCCTATAACTATTTTACTTCCGTTGCAGCTCTTTAAAAGCCACATAAAACTGAGTATGAAGTTCTCGCCAGAACACATTTGATGGCTTCGTTGTAGAAAACACCTCATAGTTTCGAATGTCTCTTTAAACAACATACTGTAACAAATGTTTATTCAATAAATTGTTATATGGAGGATAAAGTCGCGACAAAGATTCTATGACAACATTTATAGCACAATGTCTTTCACATATTTTATAGACGTTAAATCCAGTAAAAACAGTATATAAGCACAATACATTATAGAAAAAATAACGAATGAACATTTCTTTAAATATGGCAACTTAGATTTTTTTGCGAAAATTGATGAGTTCTTTTATAACACTAAATCTATAAGCGGCAGCAGAAAGGTTAATGTATAATATATTATAAACATTTATCAGGTAAATGTTTAATAAATATAATTGATCCGAATATTTTTTTTATTGGAAATGTTCTGTTACAGTTAGCCTTGAGTATTCTAACTATTATCGTTTGACTTTTCGAACATTTTCATTTCGTATCTAATATGTTTCTTCCTTAGATTTTTACTAACGGTGGTATTAGAACATTAATTGGTCTTCTCTTTTTGTTGTTACCCATTTTTCGCTACCTTTTCTGAATGTCGGTAAAGCAGTTTGTGAACTATTCTCGTGTTAATTTTGAAAGTTTCGTTTATCATTTCGTATACACCGGAAAATTTATTTATTTTCACCTTCGCTTCATACCCATTGTCATATAGGATATGTGGATCCAAGATATGAGAAATTGTTGACATTTGATGTTATAACTTTTGGATAGGCTTATTTCCTCGGAATGTTGTCACTTTCGTCTTCTTCAAGCAAATTGTCAGATAAAATCGCTTGCTTAACTTCTAATGTAGCAAGAATTTTCTGTTTTGTAACGCAACTTTTCCTAGCGATACTCTTTTGTCAATCTGTATTCAATTTGTGCAGTCTCTTTAACTGAATCCTTAATCCACTGAAAACGATCGTGAAATATTTGAAATATAGAGATATAGAAATTCTAAAAATGCAAACTGCAGATGTCGCCACTATCATTCAGCAAACAATTTCACTTGCATGCTATTAAAGGCAGTTTCAGTATCTGTATCGAACTCCGGGCCTTCATCTGCCTACTCCCCAAGTTTCACTAGATGACTGAATTGACCGCTTCCGTCTAAATATTGTTGATTAATTGAAGGATGTGATATTCCTGCTCTTCTCAAAACTAACAGCATATTCTGTTGGCAGATTATGATATGTAAGAGCCGAAGTTGGATCATTTTTGCGAACTGATAGGAGGTTTTCATATAATCCATGATTGATTGGCACCACACTTGTATATTTGTGAGCAATCGCGACCTCAATGCTCATTGGGTATCTTGTTTTCTGGGTCCTACTTAGCACAGTGATCTGTTTTAATTTAATAAAATTTTAGGCCCCGTGCTATGTGGACCATGATTGCTTGAATCTACGGCAAGAACGCTTTCCGTGGTTCACCTGTTTCAAATAGAGTTGTAGTAAACGCGTGTCGTAATGAGCTTTAACATTTTTCCTGAGATGTGGCTCAAATAATTGTCATTACGTCTAAGACTTTGTTAAATAATATTCAATTGGGCAGGATAATGGTGTGAATCCGTATTAAGATATCGATTTCTGTGTGTTTGTTTCCTGTAGTAGATGGTAGCTAAGAATCTATCCTAGATATCAAGAAACGGAAGAGAAGAAATGAACTCTATTTCCGTAGTTATCTGAATATTTGGATATACATTAAGATGCCGCAGTAAGGAGTCTAGTGAATTTCTGATGTGAAAGGAAGATTAATTCAAAGCTGAAGGTTTTTAAACTGAACGATTTCAGTGCTTGGATTTCTATCCCATTCATGAAAAAGGGATGACCCCATTGGGAATCCTTGCAATTTTTTGTATAAGTTATTTTGAAATAAAGAATATTTATTGGAGTAGCAGTGTTGCCAAGATTGATAATTAAAGAAGAAATATTGCGTTCCTTTTTTGTATATTTATCATTTCTTGAATGGGAACATTAGTGAATAGTGAAGAGAGATGAAATTTTAAGAGCCTAGCTTAACTATAAAGGAATAAGATTTTTTTAAAATTTACATTTATTAATCTGTCTTCCAATTTATTTGGCTAAATATATAAATTTTAATTGTTCTTTCATTTTTATCCACTTCACTACACCATTCAGTATTGGATGTCTCTTTATTTCTATGCTCTTAGTTTGTTATCTTTACTACTTCCGAGACTTGATTGACTGCCTTAATTTTTGGTGAGCTGATTACTAAACGTTCCCTAAACACCCTGACTAGAATGGCCAAGGATGGACTATTATTATTGGCTCTTTCTATTTAGAACCAGAAGGGTTGGAGGCATTCCTGATCTCGCACTTATCGGCATTTTCAGTACGTCCTTTGATGGTATTATTAGTTTATCGGCGTTGTCTCCACTAAGCAGGTTTTTTTATTCTGGGTTAATGGGAAACGATGTGTACGTATATTAGGGGTGGGAACAGTTGGTGAAGAAGACATGGTTGTGTCCTTGCAGAGCGATGAGCGAGTAAATAATGCTCCTATTATGAAATAGTTAAGTAAGGTGGAATGACAGAGGGAGCTTGCTCCCTATCCAATTTGCTTTAAATTAGCTTATCAGGTTTTCAAACATTTTAACATAATATATTAAATGGAAATATAATTTAGGAAACTCCCGTAAAAATAGTTGTATGAAAAGAAACTGAACTCTTCCGCATTTTCAAACAACAAAATGCTATTTACGTACGTTGGTTTCTGAAATGGTAACTTATAAATTATGAACAATTCATTGTATTAACTCAGTTTTATTCCGTACCAACACATTTGAGTGTGCACGAAAGTTACATGATATTTTTTATACCTTTTACAGGACTTTTACAATTTTATAATGGTACCAGCAGTCAACGTCAGGCTGGTGTTTCCATAAAATAGCATTTCTCTGCAAATAACTCTTTCTTAATTTAGTACTTAATTTACTACTAGTACCATTTACTAAAACACACCTTTACATGTAAGAAATTTGCAAATTGTAGTTTCTTGGATTCAAGTGCGAGTGTTTACTACTAACAAACTATGGGATATAATAAAATGACTTAGCATATACTTAAAGGTAAATTACAACACTGATGTATCAATAATGCTCTAACCATGAAACAGTTTCGCAGATATTCATGACATAGTCGTAAAAATGCAACATGCAGCTGTTCACATGTTCAAATGGAAGTTTTCTCTATTAATTAATTCAGCTCGAAAGATGTGCTCTAGACGCGGATTTAATTTTAAAACCTGCAATATAATTCTCCCTAGCAAGATTCGATTTAGCAAGACGTAGCGGTGCAGTTTTATAACTCCATACCTTATTCATGCCGAAGTTATGTCGTACTTGACGAAATTGTAAAATATATTTATGGGCACTTTTATGTATTATGTAACACCTTTGCACGAAAGATGATGATGAAAGAAATGTTGAAAACCTTAGACTTTTGATATATCTTGCAGTGTTCCAATTGAAAGGGTTTCTGCAAGGAAACAGATAAATTTTCATTACGCGCAAGCGAGAATGTACTCGAAAATTGAAATCTTTCGAGGAATAGACAAAATCCTAAGAAAATTAAATAATCTTATGAAACTCTAATGGAATTTTAGAATAAGGGGGCCTCTGTACCGTACGAGAGCTGTATGGCTAACGTGTAAGATGCCGGAGAGAATCTTTGTACACATTTCTTTCTATTTTAGTTAAAAATCAATATAATTATCTCGCAAGGTTGGCACAGATGAACCATTACCTGTCACGATAACCACTTCCAGATTCATTACTTTCTTTGTTAGTTTCTAAGTTCGGTGAAATAAACTTAGATTCTTACTATGTTTCTACATATTTGAATTTAGATTGAAATATAGATAAAAAGCTTAAGTAATTTAAGACTGAATGAATGAAGCGAAAATTTCTGACGTAATATACTTTCCGTCTCTCGAGATCTCCCTGTTTCTGTTTCTTTTACTTTGCATCACTCTTAGCAATGGATATAAATTTCAGGACAACTAAAATAATGTCACCATTTTGCTATTATTTGTATAATCCTTGTAATAATCCCAATGTGTTATTTAATTCTTAATTTAAAGTACAACAGAACATATGACGTGTAAGTTAATTTTATAAATAAAAAAGTCTTATATTACATACGTCTAACAATTTATGGTTTACGTGAAAAAAATGTTCAAAACTGGCTATCAAAGTAAGCACTTACGTTTGTGTTTACCCATTTATTTTCAAAACAGTAACACATTTACCAACTGAACAGTTCAATAAACAACATTTTCTACCATTCCTTTCAAATGAAGGGATATTTAAAAAAATAATGATTTAAATTTTTAAATATCTAATAAAACAGAAATCATGCCAACATCGGATTTTTCCTTTTGCTCGCACACCGTAATATAATTTATTACGAAAAGTCAGGTACCGTACTGCAAAAAAGTAAGGTGATGTGTATTTGAATGTAATGGGTTTTTTGTCGTGGTAGCTAAGGGAATTTTATTTCAAATGTGGTATTATTCCCATTAAGTGCTTAAACATTAAGTAAAGATACCACAACTATCATTCCGGAAACAAGTGTGAAGGTCCTTTTGTTTTCTGTTCATTTTGCTACACACCATACCCAACCTTTCCTTAGGTGCTATACTAGGCATTGTGGTTGCCGAGGTGTAAAATAAGGAACATTTTCTTTGGCAAGGTTGAGGATAAAATATAGTGAATTCACTTTTCTCGCTATACATGATAGCGACCTTTACAAATAGCTCAATGCTGCCATTGATGGTTGATGGTTGGTCGGTCACGATTTCGCTAGCTACGAATACAGAATAGAAAGCCTTGTTTTTTGTCGACCCTCTTTTTAGATATAGGGCTGTTTATTACAGTACCGCAGATACATATTTCTTAATAATTAAGAGTCATATATATATATATATATATATATATATATATATATATATATATATAATTGAATTATTGTAATAAGTATATTATTTAAATTATTCATAAACAATTCCATTGTATGTTAAACTCTGCGATTATAAGTTAAAAGCCAATTCGAATTATTGTCTAAACTAATTAAAAAACTGTCAGTTAGTTACAGTGACTGTAAGTCGTGTGACTCCAAACAAAACAGTGTACCAAAAGAGATGCTCGAGATGCATGAAATTCCATGTATTCATAAAAGAAGATACAACCGTATCTTAGATCGAAATTTAAATTGAACAGCTGAATTGCAAGTTAACATTTTGAATCCATAAAAACTATAACGATAAATATACTTAAACTTTTAACTGCATCATTAAATTCACTAAAATCTCTTGTGTATAATAATATTTGTATTAATTGGTTGATCAGTTAAGTTGATGAGATAAAATTTTATGGTGCGATTAACTCGTATATATTTTAGTTAATGTCAACAATCAAATAAATGACATATTTAATATCGATCTTACTGATTTGCGATAAATGTATGCAATAGTATTTATACCACCTTCAAACACTAATGCATTTCTTCCATGGAAACTGTACGGATCTTAATCCACAAGTACCCTTTTCCGCCACATTAGTCATAATTTATAAAGTCAAGGTATGTCAAAAAGCATGCTCAAACGCTAATCGGGCGAGAATTTAGTTATCCAAAAGTAAGTAATAAATACATATAAATGAAGATCTAAAAATGCTTAGTTTTAAGGAAAATGGCTAGATTTAAACATTAATGTTCGTGACTGACTCTTGCTATTTATATATTTTTTGTGATTAAACCGTTACAACGATATGGTTTTGCCTAGTGAATTACTTTCCTTTCCTACTGCATTTTCAAGAGAAAAAATCACATTATTGCATGACCTCATTCAGCCAAGGACAAGACTAATGTTGGCACTAAAGCTGTCATCTGTTCTAACAATTTCAGTTAAAAATTGATAGTGTTAAAACTTTCATAAGGTTCAGCTTCTATAATTTTCTGGTATGATATCTTTTTGACTAAAGAAACGAAACAATTGTTAAACTTTATTAATTCACATTACCAACAAGTTGCATGATAAAAATATTTTGTGATAAGATTATTCTGAAATAAACCCACACACGGGGGTGGGTTTGGCCTCTAGGAGATGCTTTGTGAATACAATTTTCTGCCTTCATCAAACAACAATTTAGCAACAAAATCAGACGTTTGTTTCATCTTGACTACAACAAAATTGTAATTGACAAAAACTATTCCCCAAACTCTAGTTAAAAAAACCATGGAGCGAGTTTAACCAGGGGGATAATTTTAGCATAATTATTCTCAACCACCCTACAAGGAACAATATCGGGCAGGTACAACCCGACTTGAAATGATAATGAGAGTCGAATCCACAATGAAATTCATTAACTGCTCTGGGCATGCTTCTAATGAGATATAACTAAACCTGCTCTAGTTTGTGGATGGTGGGGTGAATTTTGTCCACCTATAAAATCCCACTCGTGTGCAATGTTATTCTAGGTGACCAAGGTAAAAAATAAATTTAAATTTGCTCAAAGTATGTCTGGCTATATGCGGTGGTGCACTGTCTTATCATATATTGCATTGCAAAATGTTTGAATTTAGAGCAGTATATGTGTTTCAATTACGTCCAGGATTAGTGTTAGACATTTTGCCCTCCTACCATAAGCAGTTGGCTCACGCTTTCCTACACAAATCTTATAACAACTCCTTTTACCACTTCTCTGTTTTTTTCAGAACAAAACTTAGGGAAGGAATTCCCATTGATCAAACAGAATCATGACTAATATTTCGTTTTCACTTTTTTTATGCAAGATGTTTGTTGATTCTTACTATTTAGTTTACTTAAGTGTTTAGTCTATTATTATAGGAAATTATTGCATTCTGTTTTCTGATTATCTACGTTTTGTTTCTATAAAAATTCTGGGAAGTTTGTTTTAAATAAAATAATACACGAATAATAGGCTTCACATTTATTGTAATCACAATGTAAAGAAGCAAAAATTGAGACTGTTGTCGTTTATTCTATAACTATAAGTTATCAGGATCAAGACTTCAATTTAATTTGTTGATTACTTAGTTATGATTTCCATCAATGTTTTCTTTATATTCTTAGATATGAGTTTTTTCAGGTGTTCTATTTTTTTATTTTTTTAGTTGAAACCATTCGTAACGGTAGCAGAATATATTATTGAGAATTTATATTTATAATTTTTTTATGTCCAACGCTACCTCTTTTTATATAACCCTCAGTTATATGGATAGAAATAATAAAGCATCATAATCTGGAAGTCGGTTATATTTTAGTATGGCAATAAATCTAATTTCTTTGTTTTCACCCATATATTTTATTTCACACGTGATGTAACTAGTAACTTTGATGAAAAAACTATTGATTAATATAAGTATCAATAAATGTTTGACATAATTTAAATTATCGTACACTTCAAGAAATTTAAATTTGACTAAATTTAGTCTGTGTGAGTTGTCGGCGTGGCATGAGGACAGGCTCAGTCGCGCAGACACCCAGTGAGTTCGGGAGTAAAACACTGGGAACACCCGAGTTGTTTAAGGCGTAGGTGATTTCTATGGGTACATACACTCGAGATATAACTCGGTTTACAATTAGCTAATTTTTGGCGAATTCGCAACCTTATAACAAAGTCACACCTAGGAGCGCCAAATTAAATTTTCAAGATACCTTTTTCACATTCTTTTAATTTGAAATGATCTTTATTTTTACACGATCTTTAGAATTTTCTAGTGCTGCCCTGCATATTATCTGAAGTAGTTGCGTCACTTAAGTCTCATAATATTGTCAGACAATTGACAAATGTAAATTTTAAAGAAGAAGATGTTAGGCCCAGTACCTTAACTGTGACAAGTATACAACCATTAAAGGACTAAAGAAAGAAATACTGCCGACATAGCTATGTTACTCCCAGATTCTGGAAGAGGTAACAAATATTTTTCTGTTCCTACTGATTAGGTACTTCAGTAAGTGGTAAAACAACGATTCAGTCGATTGTGGGCGTCACTAAATCTGGGTTCCTGCCACGGTCAAAACATTTAGTCCTGTTCTGAAAATACTGTACAATTATTGAGCATTAAAAACACCAGACAGAAATTTTTATCAGGATCCTCGAGTAATTTTACATGAAGGGTTTCTTTAGAAACCCAATGTGATTGGGATCAGCACATATTTTTGATTGTCGTAAACTACTGCGCAGCTGTAGTTATTTGCACTGAATTGGCATCAGCATATAATCAAGGAAAGAGTACATGTTGTCATGAAAGTGGACCTTCAGCACACAGCAGAGCCCTCTCAAAAAGAAGCAAATATTATTATTATTCATAATACCAGTAGTAGGTTGGAAGCCCTGTTTGATATAAAAGCAAACCTACATATCCCGGTAACGAATTTTGCTATACAACCTTACAAAAGATTAAAGGCAAATCACCGTAATTTATCAACGATTTTGTGACTCGCTGTCAACGAAACCCAATGTTTAAAGTGAAGGTTACCCATCTGGGTCAACTGACTGTATGTATTTGTTTGGAACGTACTGTAGTAATCCCACGAATCTCTATGTGTTCTCGTATATTCCTCTTTGTCTTATTGTGATACCAAAACACAAAATTCGAGGCAAGTCAACAGAGGAACAACATTAGATACGAAAAAATCCTGGGCATTATGCATGATTCATTCCTATTCTAGGTAACTGGAACAAATGTAGGTATTTGTTTATATATCGTTAACTTGCAGTTAATTGAACAATTGCTGAATTATTTCTAACCAGTTCTTATCAATATTAATTGAAGTAAATAATAAATTCATAAGGGTGGTGATTCAAGACATTTTTGCAAAAAAATAATTCCAAAATCATGTTAACATATTTATCCACAATTCCACTGGAAACCCAAGCAATCTGCAGGTAGATTTTTGAGTCCATTTACTTCAATAAACATCTATGTCGATTGCTAATTATGTTAATTCCAGAACTGTATATCTCTTATGCTCCTATGAATTTAATGTGTTCATCTGAATGTACAGAATAGTGTTGAAATGTTTGTATTATTAAAGAAAGGAAATTTGGAATTTTCCATTCTGAACCAATTTTTAGGTTTTGGATTAGAAGGACATGATGTTCATAGCATTGTTACAATTCTGAAAATCTCATATAACAATTTGTTGAAAGATAATCAGTTTGGATGTAAGAAATTATGCCCCATTGTACTTGGCTTATGTATCAATTAAAGAAAATACCTTATTAGTAATTATTTTCCGCGAAAGAGAATTCTCAAATGAATATCAGGGAATTCGGCTTCAGTAATAATCCTTAATATATTAATATAAAATACTGTTTTTAATAAAAAAATGTTAATTATTTACTAAATTTATGATCTTTTAAATGTTTTAACTAAAAATGCGAGGGAGATAAGAACATTAGAACAGTTTTAGATGTATGTAGAACAAGAATATAGTAAAGACTCAGTGGCCTTCTATATTGATTATCTAAATTGATCTGTTCCTAAGTCTATACGTCTTCTTCCCTTACATTATTATTTGTACATTTAAACTGTTAGGACGGTTTGCTCCATTATGTATTTGAATTTTCAGATCGATTATTTCTTGTGCATGTATGCGTTGTTTCTTTATTCTTTCAGTTGTTACTCAGCTCTCGGTTGCATAGTCTGAAGGATATTGTTTATTGGTCTTCATATTCTGTCTAATTTATTTTATGTCGGTTCTCGGTATACGCTTATTAAATGCTATAGGATTTTCCAAATTGATTGAAAGTTCAGTGTGTGTGCTTGCTGAACCTTGTCCTCTTAGATTTGTTTTGTCTTGAATATTGCGTAAATTATTGTTCCTTTGCTATATCCCATTTACTCTTCAGTTATCAGACACTCCGTTACTACTTAAGTCCATTATTGAGTATTTTGGACTTCGTATTAGTGGATGTTTACTTATTTCTCTAAAGCTACTGCACTTACGTTTGGCTCAGAGAATTTATGCTACAAAGTTGTACAGAAGAGTCGTAAATGTGATTCCATGCCTGAGTATTTACACAGTTCTGCGTTTATGCCATCTAAATTGAGTGCTTTTATTTTTTTGTTGTAGTTTGTAATACGTTCGACATTGTAAATAAATCATTATCATCATCGGA
Source organism: Octodonta nipae (assembly GCA_034190945.1). Lineage (NCBI taxonomy): Eukaryota > Metazoa > Arthropoda > Insecta > Coleoptera > Chrysomelidae > Octodonta > Octodonta nipae. Next base: position 132,784,974 of record CM067217.1, read on the forward strand.
TCCATGCAACTTGTGCCAGAACATCGCTTAGTAAGTTTCGACGTTGAAAAGCTTTTCACGTACCACTAGACGAATCTCTCAACATAGTGAGAAAGAAACTTAGTGAAGACGAAACCCTGATGGAGAGGACGGAGCTGCCAATAGACTCAATCACGGACTTGCTTGGATGTTGGCTCAAGAACTGCTATTTTCAGGAGAAGGACCGGTTCTTCATGCAAGAAGATGGATTGCCTATGGGTCCCCGTTATCACCAACCAGTGCCAACATCTACATGGAATGGTTCGAAGAACATGCACTGAGGAGTTTCGAGAAGCAGCCTAACCTATGGTTGAGGTATGTCGATGACACCTTTATTATCTGGCAACATGGAGAGACAGAACTACAGGCATTACTGGAGCACCTGAACCAATCCCAACCATCCATTAGATTCACCATGGAGATGGAAGAGAGTGGGTGCCTACCATTCCTTGATGTAAAGTGTCAAAGAACTAGGACCGGAATCCAAAAAACAGTCTACAGGAAGGCTACGCATACAGGATTATACCTTCACTACAATTCCAACCACCCATCAGCAACGAAAACTGGCATCATCAAAACACTAATCCATAGAGCTAAAAATATATGCAGCACACCAGAAGCCCTCAAAGAAGAACAAGTAAAACTTAGAGAAGACCTTTTGGCGAACGGATATCCGGAAACGATCATTACCAAGGAGTTTGAAGAGCTGGACAAACCACCTAGGCAGGAAGAGGACACCACGGTAGCAACTCTACTATTACTGTATAATAAAGACTTGTCGGAGAAACTTAGAAGAATTGCACACAGCTATGGGATCAGAATGATCTTCAAAAGCAACGACACCTTGAGGAGTATGATAACAAGAACGAAGTCCGACGCACCAGCAATACCAAATAACTGTATGTACAGCATACCGTGTGAATGTGGCAATCTTTACATTGGAGAGACAAAGAGACCGCTGGACACCAGGATTAAGGAACACCGCACAGCTACTCAAAGGGCAGAGGTAACGAAGTCTGGGCTAGCGAATCACGCATAGACCGAACACCATAATATCAACTGGGACCAGGCTAGAGCAATTCACAAGGAAGAGCATTGGTACAAAAGAAAATTCATAGAGACAGCATATATAGTCTCGAACGAAAATATAATTAGCGAGCCCAGCGTCCAAATTAAAAATATTTAGAGAGCTCTTCTTCGGCCTTTGCCGCTACGCATCACCGGCAACCAACTTCCAGGTACGACGACGCTGATTGGACCAGATAAGACCCAATGTCCATGACCGGCCACGCATGAGCGGTTAAGGGTATAATATAAATACGACGGATACTCTGAATTTCCTATCATTCACCTGATGACGATAGCAGATACACAGCTATTGAAACGTTGTGAGATCAACCACTTCAAGACGATGGAAGTCCAAGGAAACTTCGAGGAACGAGTTACATTGTCTGCTACTTCAGACTAACATTAAAATTTTTATATTTCCAATTTGGAGGCCGGGAAGGTGTTGAAACGTTTCTTATTTGGATTCACATTAATGATACAATAATATTAAAAACGGTCATTTATATAATACAACAGATTAACCTGTTATCAGGGGATGCCATTTTCTTTTCAATCGTTTTGCATATCTATCGCCAGTTGAATATATAATGTATTCAAACTTAACCCCTTTAGTAACGTGACGAGTACAATAGTATATACAAAAGTTCACACCGAAGAACACACGTGTTAATCTTTATTACTTCTTTTAAAATGAAATAAAGATGAATTTTTATGGCCAATCATAAAGTTGCTAAAGAGCGTAATGAGGTAAGCATGCATCTTTCTTTTTGTGAGGATTTTATGAAGTGTATCAACAGGGACGGTTATCAATGTGTACAGATATTATAAATTTTGAACACACAGGATGAACATGTTTCAGGGTTTGTAGGAAATAAGTTCACTCTACGGACACTAATATCTCGTTATTAATAATAAGCTGTCTCTTTGTACTATAGTCAAGATACCATATATGTGACCCAACAAACAGATCCTAAAAAAATAATAATGCCTTAGTAAAGATGTGTCAAGAAAATAATTATATATCTCCAGATTGGCCAAAACATTAATAATAATTAATGCCCTTTCGCCTGAAATACATGGAATACCAAAGTTAAATAATGAAACAGTGTCGTTAAGACCAGTTGTCAATGAACTCTGCACGTTTTCAGAAAACAATGCTTAAGCATGTATGTATCATTTAAGAATAAACCCTATATTAAAAAATCCAAAGAATTATATCCTTCTGTCGTTGGATGTTGTGTCGTTTATATACTAGCATTTCAAATAATATATAGCTCTAAAATCAATAGAGAAAAATGAGACCAAAATTAGTGCGTTTACAGATATACTTAATGATGAGTTTGTAAATTCAATAACTAACATTACCTTCAACTTCCTTTTCTTATAATGGTAATTTTTATAAAGAAATCGATGGTTGTGCCATGTGCGCAACTACTTCCGGTATAGTTGTCCAGTTAGTAATGGATAATTGCGGTTACAGATTGATATTTACAGATACATTACACTCCTATAGATTTTCAGAGATATGGGCAAAGCATTTAATATTGCAAGAGATCCTGTGGGTACAAAATTTAAAAAATATTCACTCTCATTTTCAACGTCTTTATTTTTATTAAAATAAATTCACTGTTTACAAACACTATGAGTAATACTACAGCTGTTCACTTCTTTAACCATCGATTAAATCACACACCGCAAGTTTTTAAACTCAACTAAACTTCTCTACTGTCCTTTAAATCGCCAGTGCAGAAAATACCAGAATTTGGTGATTATTTCTGAATTGTCAAAGCATATTCAAGAACCTTATCGAAGTCGTTTTTGCTTCCATCGAAATTTCAGGATAGCCATTTTGTCACTTTTTTTTTCTTTCAGCCGTTTTTTTTAATTTTCCTGTTGTTTTTTACGGAAAGATTACTTTAGAATGCTCCATATATTTTTTTGGCGGCATTAAATTAATTTTATAACACTGCCGTCCCCTTTAATTCTTATCGTCCCGATCGGAATCATTCTCTCCACGGTAGGGAGCAATTCGATCCAAATGAACCACTTTCATCTTAGCTTTTGGATTCCGGCGAATACGATTGATCCTCTTGACCATCTCGTATGGACCATCCCAGGCTGGTGTGAGCCTTGCAGATTTGCCTTTGCTCCTCTGGGTGTTGTACAGCCTGACCTTGTCTCTCTCTTGGACTCCGACTGAATTTGCTTTGAGATCATATCGTGCCTTCTTCCGACCGCAGGTTAGTGTATTGCCAGCATGTTCTGTCGAAGTTGGTCGGCATAATCGTTGACTTCTTGGGGCAATTCTTCTGGTGAGCCTGAAGCCAAATCTCAGCTTCTTTCTTGATAGTACTTTGGTTGGAGTCAGTCCTGTGTTGTTATGTACTGCTGAGCGATAGGCCAACAGGAATAACGACGATAATGACGACTTTGGATAAATATTGTTCCAAAGTCCTGTTAAATCTTTCCACCATTCCCTCTTACTGTGGATCCAAAGGTGTGCTTGTCGTGTTCTTGATTTTCAATGTCGTAAAAACCTTCTGGAATACATTGGATTCAAAACTATGGCCTTGGTCTGTATGTAACTCCAACGGGACACCAAGCCTGCATCAGCACTGTCGCCACTGTGGTTGCTTCCTGATTGGGTATAGAATATGCCTCAGGTCATTCGCTGAAGTAATTCATTGCGAGCAGAATTTATTTGATCCCCCTCTCAGGCTCGGGAAATGGACCGGGGACATCAATGACAATTCTCTCAAACAGGATGCCCACATTGTATTGCTGCATTTTGCCCTCGGTCCTGGTCTTCGGGCCCTTACAAGTTGCACAGGTGTCAAATTTCCGGCTCCAAGCTCTGAAGTCTTCGAAGTAATTTACCCAGTAGTATCGTTGGCGAATTTTATCCAAGTTTTTATTCATGCCCATATGATCTTCATGTACTTCTCTCAGGACGCAGGGTAGCTTTTTCTTTGTGACTACCACTTGGGCTTTGGTTTCTCGATCGTCATTGTTTTCACAGGCTCCCTTTACCCAATCTCTACTCTCAGAAAATCCGATTGGGCCCATAAGTATTTCAGGATGCCTGAGTACCTAGCTACCTCGTCTCATTGTGGCCTGGTTGCCCCTCTTCTCTTGTATGACAGGAGCGGTTTGATGTCGGGATCAGCTATTTGGTCTTGGATACACTGTTCCGTTGTCCAGTCTTTATTCATTTGTACGCGTATCTGTTGGATAGAGATACTCTCTCGCTGTACTGTTCTGTTTTCAGAAAATGTACGGAATCCGCTCTACAGGGTGTCCTTGACAAGGCATATGCATAATTATGCAGACAACCAGAACAATGTTGAACTTTGAAATCGTATTGCTGTAATTTCTCCATAGGCTTTTGATGGCGCCATGATCGGTTCAGATCAAGAACTGACGATCATAGAGTTATTTTTGGAAACGGTCTACAGCCCTGATTATTGTAAGAAGTTTTTTACTGGTGACACAATAATTCCGTTCCGGTTTCGAGAATCCACGGCAGTAATACTAGATCACACTCTGTTAACCATCTTGCACCTGGGATAGGACGGCCCCCAAACCTGTGCTGCTGCCTTCGGTGTCTAAGATGAAATTGCCGGACTGTGTAGGGAACGCTAGGATTGCACTGGGGCGTAGTGCCGCCTTCGATCGCCCGTACGATGTTTGGCAATCCTGATTCCAACGGAAGGTCTTTTTTCAGTGATCTGCCGATGTCGGGGTGCCGCAATGGTGGCAAATCCCTCAACAAATCGCTTGTAGTACGAACAGAGACCCAAAAAGCTTCGAAGGTCATGCTTGTTTCTAGGGACCGACCAATTACGAATGGAGATTCTACTTCTTTTTGGAACATGGAACACTTCTGCGGGTTAAGTTGGAGTTCTAAAATCTAGAAAATACTTCGTCGAGATTCTTCAGGTTGTCGTCGAATGTGTGAATTTTTATGTTTAGCTCTTATTTTTATCGAAACGATTAATTTAGATGGCTTTCTTTTTTAGCGGCATTAAATATCAAGGTGCCAATTTACATTCGTTTTAAAATGAACATATTTTTTTCTTATATTAATAAGGAAAAAATCTGAGGAACACTTTTCCAAATTCAAGATAGCGGTTTCTCTACAGAACGGTAATCTTAAAAAACTTCAGTTATAAATTGTTGAGTAGTTTCCGATATACAGCTGAAAGTTTATTTGCTCCTCTAGTAAAGAACTACATGACATATTTACAGGCAGGCGCACTTGCGACCGGTCATATTAATTTATTTCTTATTTATACTTATGGTTAGAAAAAGTGGCATTAGTTTATATGAAATTGTTGATTAAACTCCAATCTACATTTGTATAAAAAATCCCCGAAAACTTATTCGAACATTAATAAAGTTTTATTTTTAAAAGTGTACTATATTTTTCACTACGCCCATGTTCTTGAATCGACAATCAGGCTAAGGTATAAAATTCAACCAACTTTGCTCCATTTTCTCGAAGAAGTACTCAAAGGTTCTATTTTATAGTTCTCAACTCATAACTTGAATACTTGCTTTACGATTTACTTTTTGACTGGCACTTTTTATGTGAGCAGTTAAAAATTTTCACCTTTGTTTTGTTTGGGATCATTTTTACTGTCGGTTCTTTTACCAACTTAGTCTGGCCCATATAAACTTTGTAATATATGTGTTCCTTGACTTTACTGCCATTCGCTTTATTGTGCTTTTCTCATTGTGACCACTAATTCATGGTGCCGATACCGAGGCGAATGTTTATGTGATTTATAGTTATACGATTTGCAAATTTTTTAATGAGATTCAATACTCGTATAAAAATAGGTATATTTCAGTAGCTGTAGGTAATTGATTTTACACTCTCAGATATATTTTATTCCGAGCTTGAAACATGTATTGGTTGAAAAATACAAAAAAAACAATTGAAGTTAAGGATAAAAAGGTTTAAAAAATATATTACACATTAATCTTAGGTCTGAATAATATATGTACCCTAGACAGTGTCTACAGTTTTCTTGTCCTACTTAATGTAATTACATAAATAAAAAAAACAACAAAAACTTTTCAACAAATCTTGTAAAACATTGCTTTTATACTATCTCAGATGTGATAAGTTAATAACAACAAGACTGAACATAAGCGAACTATGTGACACATTTAATGCCATTTAGAAAATTCTCATATATAAATATTTCACATTTATTATCATTACATGCATGTTCTACCAATATTTAATGGTGTAGCCTTCCTTACATAATAATTTGTCAGTCCTTCCCATGCATTTTTGTTCCTATCGTATTGGGATCAGGTTAGGCCAGTTAATTTCACGATATCATAATCAATCAATTTAAATTAGGGCGGTATATTTTTTACTTTGTGGATGAGATTTATTACCTTGGTCAAGCATCTCTCCAGTGATTTTTACGTAACTTTGTATCGTGTGAATTTGATTTTCAGAATCGAACTTTTACCACCGCATGTCAGCACTGGCAGAAAACATAGATCAATCACTTATTTATTGAGAAATGGACTGGCAATCTGGGCTCGACGACTGCTGACTTCGTTCTAAATGTCATTCTTGCAAATTTTATCCCTTTGTTTAGTTCCAGCACTGGCGAGTGCACATATGTTTTGAATGACCTAAGTATAACTATTATTCCACTACATCCAGGACTGCATTATTTACTATATGTTAAGTTCAGTTATTTGTTGTTGTTGTTCCTGTTAGCAAACAAAACATAGTCTTGAGCCATTTCCAGATGATTAAGACATTTAAAATCTATATTAAGTCATTTCTTGATCCTATTTATCTGGAGGAAGATATTTTCTAGAACCGCGGTGAATAGCTTTGGTGCGATGGCCTCATATTGTCTGGCTTTTCTATTAGGCTGCCGTCTACAATTTTAATTTTGGCATTCGCTTTGATCACTCAAGACATGTCTACCAAGGCTAAGGCAAATGGAATTTGGCTCTTACTTTAGAGAGTGTATGTGTTAAATTGTGCTAAAGGAGACTTATCGGTCTATAATTTCGGATGCCTTTGCTACTTTTTTTGTGGATTGTTATTGTGAGGGTGCTTAGATTATTCTGGTATGTGTCTGGTTGTTAGACAACGCGTATATGTTTTGACCAGGTGTTTCTCTATGGAGTATTTTAGTAGTTCTGTAGAACTACTAGTTAACTGCCATTCGCTGTTGTTTTGCAATTCTTCGTTTTCTTGACCACTGAGTCCACTTCTCCCACGAGTAAATCTGTTATTTCATCGGCCGTCATCTGTATTCCGTCCTCTGTATTTGAAGAATTTCGGCGGCACTATATGGATCCCCATCGAATTTAGGTACGTGCTCTATTATTTCAAATGTTTATTGTTATTATGCCTGTTAATATTATTAATTGTCATTTTCCGATTTAGTGTTCCCCTAAGGATACTAGCTCTCTTTCGTGTCTCAAATTTGAACTAATTTCTAGGTGTAATATTTTATGTCCTCAGCAATCATATTTCATATAATCTGGAACATTTCGTAATTATTAACTCGTTGGAAGTCTATTTTTGTAACAAACCGTTGTTTCCGAGTTTAATTAGTTTAGTTGGCTACATTTTTGTGTACATAGGGCTTTCTCTAACAGTGCAGTCTTGTGGTCATAGTTTCCGCTCATTCATCTGTTTAGTTGACAACTGATTGTTTGTTCCATCTCTCTTGAAGTCTTAGGCATATTTTTAAATATTTTCTACTATGCATAGTGTTTCAAAAACCTTACTGTACAATTTTTATAATAAATAGAACACCCTGTATTCCATATTAAAATTCATAGTTGAAATAAAGGTAAATTACTATTACAATTCCAGGTATAATTTTAAAGTTAAATTAAACGTGACATATTTTTTGGGATTCTGTCTTTAGAAAATTTTTAATGATGTTTTGAATTTATCCCACGAGAAAATTCATGTCAAACAATTTTGGGTTTCTTCTCTTTCAATCAAGTTTGAAATTTGTCGACGAACCATTCAGTTATATCACCATTTGTTGCGTTTTGTTTAATGGCTCATCCAGAAGAATATCCAATAAATTTTCTACTGCATATCTAATAATTTTTGTCGGAAATTCTTCTAAAATTCCACCCTAACCATTTATAACTATTTAAGATGGTGGTTTATTGTTCATAAAAAGTAAGATTATAATCGCAATAGTTATGGACTATATGCCAGTTATCTATACACTGTTATTAATTGTACGATCATCTAACATTTTATCGTGATGAAAAAATATAATTTGCGTGGGTAATAAATCTGTACTAATAAACCACTTAGTTTTTTTGTTGTACGTGTCACTATTACCCAATAAAAAAATTCTCTTTGCTGCATGAATTCTTTCTTAACATATATGAATTCTTTCATACATATATTGAAATAAGGTTTCCTGAGAAAACTTCCCCAAGATATTCTAACGTCAATTTTTTTTTCAAACTAGCTACCATTAAAAACCCCTTAGCAGTAAACCGGGGTGTTCTCCACAAAAGACTGAAAATTATTAGTCATAAACATTGCGGTGTAAGTATATTTTTATGATCTGATACGGCAACAAGATACATGGTCAAGCTGCTTTAATAGCTTTATTATAGCATTAGAGTTTGCTAATTGGGAGATATTATCAGCACTAAAATATTGTCTACTGAAATTGCTGATATGCACTTAGTTGGTGCTAAAATTCGCTATTACTTTTCACGTACTTTACTTTCCTGAGAATAATATAAGACCTTTAAACCACAAGTAATCAAAAAATTGTATGCTTTATTGTAAGCAATTCCGTAATTATATAACATGTTAGATTATTCACTCAACATTCAAGATACTCGTAAAGATAAATCGGGAAGTTAAGTACTATCCCTTAAGTACATAATGTGAAACCTGAAGATTAATTTTTTGCTGACCTATATATATGACGTCATTTAAACTGTCTTGGACAACCGCAAATCAATTTTTATATCATGGTCTTATAATAAAAACTATAATGATACACTACCAGTTAACTACCTATCAGTTGTTCTATGAGTGATTTAATTTTGTAACTTTAGACCAATTAGGCGTGCTCTTTTGCGGTACTCAGAGAACTATTTCTTGTTCCTCAATCACCCAGTACAAGGATTCTGTAACTCGTTATGGTCGAGACGAAATGGAACGAAATGTCACAAAACGCAAAAAGCATTTCGGAGTCACAAAACATTTAAAAAATCTGCATTCTAAGGACTTTACTCAATCGCAAGTCACTTCAGGTTTTGCTGAATTGGGCTACTTGTCCCGAATTGGGAATATTTTTTAATGCTTTCTACTGAATTAACGTTAACAATTGAGCTCTTTTTAATTATTTCGCACTGGCAACCTTAAAAACTAGATTGATTATTCTGTAGTATAGTTTAATAGAATTTTTTGCCATCCTCATTTAGTGGGAGTAAAATTTTAAAAAATGTAGAAAGGACTTAATCTCACAGCTTTTAAATTTAAATTTTAAATGTTGCATGAAATTGTATATTAGAAAATGTACCCAAATCGAAAAATATGTTTAATAAGGAGATAAGGTGTGCATTGTTGCTACTTTAGACTTGACCCAAATCTTTCAACCCTAATTGCACTCGACAACCGAGGATATTCATACCAAAATACTGTTGTAGATAGTGCGTTTGCACTTTAGCTTTGAAATAACTTTCATCGTGTTTCCCTTTCTAAATCGTTGGTCTTTATTTACCTAAATCCAGTCAGAATTCGTTTTATACTTATAGTTTGCTAATTCTACTAACTAGCGGTCGCCCAGTGGTCGAAATTCGACCCTAATTCATTAAAATTATGAGTTGAACATTATTGACGTTATTTTGTCTGTAGATATAGAGTTGAGGCGAAATTAGAAAAGTAAGCGAGGTCTTTGCTATCCCTATTATTTCATTTGGATTACATTTATAGAAATTATTCACGAAATATTTTTTTATTTATGTATATAATTGTAGGATTATTTTTACATAAATATATCTATGCAACATGTTCGATCCAATTATCGGCGGATTTTTTTTTCTAATCAAAAAGCTTCCGTTTCCGATTTTACCAACAACTCAATGAAAACTCTAATATTTAATGACATTTCCATTATCCGCTGATTGATGATTTGTTACACAACACCTTCGGAATATTGTGAAAATTATATTATATTAATGACAGAATTATAATCACAACAAAAAATTACAAATATTATTTTCTACAAAAGTTCTACTACTTCTCCAAAAAATCAGTACTGATCTATAATTTACAACACTAAATATTTTCCTATTGAACTATAGGCAACTACAAAGGTAGTAAAAGATGGTCATCACTTGGTCTGAAAGAGCGTTACCCAGCCACTGCCGTGTTTATCATTTGAATACCAACCTCACATATAATTACGCAGTGGTTTCTGTTGTCGTGTAGAGCGTTTTAGATTTTAAATTTTTTGAATATTTCGGGTGCTAATTTTAAAGCCAGCAGTGTACGATTTCAAAGGTAATATGTATGTAAAAAATATATATTTTACTCTAAAATAAATAATAACTTAACCTAATATATTCAAACAAATCTTTAAAATGTTTTTAACAGTCAGAACTTTGCAGCAATGGGACCATTTAATGTAAAATTAATTAACTATAAGGTACCCGCATTGTCAGAAAACATTAATTTTCAGTATGATTTTCAATATAAAAAATTTACTTACCAACGCAGTACCGAACCCATGACGATTTCTGTGTAATGTAGAAAATATAAAGAAATACGAATCACATACTGTTAATTAATAGTAGTTAAATACACATATTTTTTTGAGAATTTTTTTCTGTGAATTGAAAACTTTCAACCTAATCGCTACAAAAGTAATGAAATGTCAAAATTTAAATCAAATTTCAGGTAGATGGCTAAGCATTTAGTGTTGTCAGATCTACCTATTTATAGTGAATTTGTTCATAATTTCACAATTTCCTGCAATCTTAGTTAAACTTATATGAAAGTTACCCGACAAAAATGAAAGGACTAAAGGATTAAAAGTATAAGGTTAAAATAAAGAAGGTATCAGAAATAAATTGATGAGGTGCAATATAATTCTGATTTTAGTTGACAAACCATATTTACAATGCAAAGAAAGCTGCAAACTGCAAACTTGCGAGCGCCCAATAAACGGCGATTATTATGTATTATAATTTTTAGTTGGTTTTATTTCCATAGCATGACTTTGTAGGCTAACTTTAGCGTAGGGACAAAACTTTTAGTTTTACAATTAATTTAGTTTGTCTTTCACATTGGAGTCAACCTACCTTATGATTTTCTCTTTGAGCAATCTGGCGGCACTGTTTGGCATTGACAGTATGAATTTAAATAATGATTTTTTTATTATTTAATTATTGAACCAATAATATAAATTAATTTTAGCATTCTGCACTGAAGGTCGTCTGTAGCTACTAAGCAAAACATAAATTAAGCAAATCGGTGGAGTGACAGAGGAGAAAATGGTACATAACCGTATTGTCTCTGCCGATTTATATATAGATTCTAATCCCTCGGATGCCACAAGGACCTGGTCGGCAGCAAATAGCAATGAAAATGGAAACTATTGATCGATATTTATGGTTCCACTTGTTTGGAATCTCCTGTAGGTAGATTTTTGGCAGATTAGACGAAGTTAACGTACAGACAGGTTTAAGGCCTTTGTCTATGTAGATATCAATAGATCTAACATACCTTCGTCATCTTGTTCAACCTGCTAAGCAAAAACATTATTACATTAAATAATAAAAAAAAGCAAGCCGAACCATAGTAATATATATATATACAGGGTGAGTGTTTTTGATGATCAGTATGGGGATCTCGGAAACTAGCAGAGAAAGAGCAATGGTTAAATTCGGAAAGATTTGCATTTTTACTGGCCCAATGTAATGATACTTTCGGATTTTTGTAAAAAGTCATGGCTTACTAGATATTTTGAAAAAACGAAATTCTGTCGATTTATTTAAATCCCTCTAACTCCTTTGATTTTGATTTTATAAAAAAAGTGTAAATATCAAAATTGAAGAGAATTGTATCCCGAATATGATTTTCATGTCCTCGTTTGCGTGACACCTCTTGTTTTCGAGATATGACACAAACTTATCTCTTTTTGAATGGAAACCATAGTTGGACATTTTTAGAGCTTTTCAACGATATAATACTCGATATAGTTATTCATAAAAATAACGGAGTTTTGGATGCTTTTCTTTCTTATTTCCACATTTAACGTAGGTGGCCATGAAAAAGATTGTTAATATGTACTTCACTTCTATTAATATATAATAAAAACTGTGTTGAATATAACATTCAAAAATAATAGTGAGTTTTATTCCTTTTCAAAAGCATATATTCTAAGCACATCATTAGGGAAAACAATTCAGGGCCATAAAGCAAATAAGAATAACAGATAAACAAATGCAGTCAAACAATTAACTGAGATAATAATAAAAATTTGAGTACTGGCGTTCGGAATATTTAACAGTGGACATTAAAAAACCGTAAATAAAAATGACACAGGCGAAATATGATGCATTAACGGGCAACATGTGAGGTTACATTAAAATGAAAATAAGTAGGTACCAAACGTATGTTAAAAAAAATTTACGAGCTTACGGAATTTTTAAAATGTTAGATATTACGTTTATTTGGTTTGACCAATTAAAAATTGAATTTCCCATGAGTATTATTCAATTACTGACACACGTCTATCAGTCTCATTATCAAAAACACAGTTTTTAATGAACTTGTTTACGCAACCGAAATCAGTATTCCTTTTACTTGGGTTATTATATTTTTTTTGCATGTTTTTTTGTTTAAAGTGAAACAGCACCGCATACTTGTCAAATTTTTTATATTACACTTAACCTTAGGCATTTGTACCCACAAGTAGTTTCAGAAAAATACAAAATTGAAATGCAATTAGTAGTTACTAGCGAGTGAAATCCTTATATTGTTTATCATCATATACCGTCGTAATCCACATGAAGTTTATGAATTAATTAGAGCTCAACTAAATTAAATCCTTTTAGGAGCTAGCCCAGAAAAATAACGACATACTTCTTAAAATTTAGTGGTTTCTGTTGTTGAAGATTTCATATGAAAACACTTTTTGGTTTAAATTTTTGATATTCTTGAAATGAAAATAGTAAACCTGAGAATATATGTAAATATATATTATTTGCTATATTTGGTTGTATTTATTTCAAACTTTATTATGATTTTTATGAACTTAAGATTAAATTATTACTGACTCTTACCTTCTCCGGAGTTTGGGTTCTGGGCTTTTGATTTCACTCTAAGGGATAATTTTAGTTTTTTGTTATCTATATTACTATAAAATTTTGTTATATATATTCTTTATTGTCAAAATTAATTGTTATTATCTTATATTGTTCAAATTTTACTTCAATAATAACAAAAAATTCATGCAATCTATAATCCAAGTTAATATCTCAACAAAATTAAAACTAACCCTATAAAAATAATTATTTCAACCCACAGTCACACATTAGTTATTCTAATGGCACAAATCTTATTACTATCTTCTATTAAATGTATAGATAACTTTAAATTATGTCTTTTTACAAATATTCAAATCAAAGTACTCACAGTTTTTCTTTTCACTATTTCTTTCTTCGAAGATCTTTTCTGACTAACTCTGTTCATCTCCACTCTACATATTAATATTCTTCTCCATTTTAAAGGATATCTTTTATGAATGACAATTTGATTAGTCATTCATTCTTTACTGCATTACCTAACCTAACCAAATTTGCAAATGTTTTTAACGTTTATATATTTCTACGTTATATTTTTACTGTTCAATACCTAGAATTAATGTTATCTCTTCTTGACACTACTTCTTCCAAAAAAACTTGTTAAATCCCTTCTAAAGTTTTCATCTCCTACTCAAATTCACATTTTCTATCCAAAACACTTGCTATAAAAAACTGGACATTGATTTCATTTTCTTTATTCATTATACCGAATGATTTTACCTTTTAACTTTATTTATATTTCTACATTATAATCTAAAATTTTAATTTCGATTTATGAAATTAAAGATAAATTCTCTATAGCTTAATTAATACTCTTTTCTTTTAAACTTGGGTGATATCATTAATATATATAGTGATGAAATATTTATCCGGGAATACATCCGTTCGTTACATTGATTATATTTGAATCCTGCAGGCGTTTCGCCAAGGTCTCACTTGGCATTCTCAATGTGTTGTTGCGGTGAACTGAGAGGTGGTGTACCCGAGCTGTTTATTTTATATGCCTCCGTCGGAGGCCCCTTTCATATTTTGCCTGGCTAATTCTGTTTTATTTTGATGTTGAATAATTGTCTTCTATGTGTTAGAAAGGTATATATATATATATATATATATATATATATATATATATATATATATATAGTATGTATATAGTGCATAGGAATTTCATAATATTTTATATCGGGCATTATCTAAATATATTTTTTGTTTCAGGAACAATGTCGTAGCTACTGAAACCGAATTTTTAATTAGGGAAGAGGAAAACTTGTGATTGGAGAAGATGGGATGCAATGGGTAATTTAGGATTAAGATGTAAAAAACTCCACTCGATCCGTCTTTTGTATGTACATGTATTCGTCCTAGCATCAACAATAACGAATTCAAGTTGTTAATAACTATATAAATTTGATATTGTCAAAGTTGGATTTTTGTTGACTGAAATGACCCTCTATTTCTCTAGATCTTTTTAATTAAGTAAAAAATATTTTTCACACTACAATCCTAATACAATATTTATATGAAAATTATCAAAATCTACGGTTTAAATTGTAACAACGGAAGTTGGTTGACTTAATCACTTTTTTTTTCATTTAAATATTATGTCATGTGGCAGCTCCAGTTCTGAACTACGGGCTTCGGGTTCTGGGAAATATATTACTCGTTCAATAAATCTACATAGTAGAATGATGAAGTAAAAACCCGTTGGTTTTCTGAAAGGTGCCATTCTTAACCTCATCCTCAATGTAGAAATTTCCAGCAACCGGCAGTCCAATCCAACCAGATTAAGAAGAAAACGATTTGTGGAGGCAAATTAATTATCAACGATTTGCGGACTTTTACGCATATGGTATAAAGGTGGTATAAAGCTACGTTTTTATTTCACAATACATGCTAGTCGTTCTTGATATTGGATTCTAATAGTAAACAAAGAAAGAGTTGGAAATATATGTTCGAAATATTATCAATAATACGCCCCAATTTTCAGAATCATATGAACTGCGGAAGGTGATCTAAGTAAAATTGTGAAAAACTACCCATACAAATAAATTTTCTCAATAGGTAGAGAAACTGAAATTCCAAAATTTACAAAAAACATACTTTTTGTTTTGATCTTTCTAAATAATTTAATGAGTTCCAATTCTGAATGAATACATGTAATGTAATAATAAATAGACATGGTTCAATAATGTACTTTTAAATTAAATTTATCTGCTCAATTGTTTAAAACTAACAATGGTTTTGATGTAGTTCTGCCTTTTTACCAAAAATGACGATTAAGTCAGCTAATTAGGTGTACGTCTGGTATATAATGTGGTCTTGACACACGTATTATGGAGCGCTTTGTTCAACAGTGCCCTCGCGCAGTTATAAATTTTAAGACCATAATTTACAAATTTTATTAATATTGTAATATAGTCCGTGGGTTCAATTTTAGAATTTCACTATTCTAGAACATTATTTACATTCAAACAGCTGATTCAAAAATACAATAACAATCCCATATAAGCTAGTCGTCGCGGTATCACTACCCGGCGATCGTGACGTGCTTCTTTTATAATCCCCGTCGAATTCTCCAGTAGAAATCATCATTGCTCCTTCCGCTGCCGAGTCTTTTCGAGAATCGTATTTTTTATCTTAAAGCGTTTGTTGTCGTGCTGAAATGACACAGGGTCGGCTTTGGGTAAATTTCGTAACAATATTATTTATTGATTTTTAAACATAATATTTAAAAATTGTTGTCATTAGAAATAGAACGTTACAGTAATTTTAATTATAATGAACTAGTTTTCGCAATTTCTGACAAATTAAGCGTATCTAGAGCTACTAGTGTGCATTGTAGTAGATTGAAAAAGATGTCCTTAGTTTTGCAAAAATTTTTATAGCTCATGAATTTATTTGAAAAATATTATAAATCTACTAAAAAATGATTAAAAAAAAACGATCCATTTGTTTCTGCGTCTGAAAACACGAGTTTTAAGTAGTAGCTCCAGTGGGGAGAAATAGTCGATTATGCCTCATTTAAATTATGCTGAAGTCACCAGGGAAATAGGTAAGGAAGTGGGCAGAAATAAACACGTTTGAACTTCTACATTACTTTCAGCCTAGCACTTCTCAAATAAGCTGTTTCTATGCAAAAGGCGAATTCTGGGGATTCAATATTTATGGCGATATTTGAATCACGATATAAGCATCGAGCTTGTGATACCTGGAGGTAGTGTACCATAAACCTACCGTGTTACGGAAACTGCCTGAGGGGTTACATCCTCTCTCTCTGGCTTTATGGGTTGTGCTCAATAAACGGGAAAGACCCATTCAACCAAAGTATGTATCACGATCGGGGTATAGCACGCTACCTCTGGTATTATAAGTTGTTCGATTGCAAACTACGATATGTATCGAACATACAGAGTTCGCCAAAGGACAGTAGGAGTAATAGAGATGGGCCGTCTTTCATCTCCAAAGTCGAATACGACGGGTAGTGCTGTGAGATTGTTTAATACTTCTTTAGTACACCTCACCTCTAAAAATCATTAGAAATTAATACATTTGCCTTGTTTAATAGGGATATCTCATTGCAAATGCATTTGTAGCAACGTTTTCAGACGGATTAACTTTTTTAAAATTCACTTTATCACTTTACAATACACGTAGTGTTGTCAATCTTGTTTGAATTTCAAATGCCTGTTTTTGTGAATCATTCAGTAGACATTTAGAAATGGTTGTTGATTTACATTCATCAGTAGAAATTAACAGATCAGTAGGAAAACCAAAAGTCAAACCGTAAAATCCGTTGATGCTGCCCCGCAATTATTACAACAATGTGCACAATCTACTGGTAGGGGTGATATAATATTTTGTCCGGTTGATGTGGAAGGTATCCATCAATAAGCCAAACTTTGCAAGTGGTTTCTAGTTTGATCAAAATATTAAGGTTCAGACCATTCGGAAAACGACTCTTCCCGAGTAGGTTGCACCACAGTACTTGCCTTGTCACCTGATGAATATTATTTACTATGAGCATAATATTTTCTTTAATTTATTAATTTTTCGCGTACGGTGTACTCCTTCATTTTTACAAATAATCAATTTTTGAGGCCCTTACTGGATGCACACACGTTGCATTTACGGCACAATTCTTGGTGATAGTTCATACCTTACAGGGGTTTTATTTACGCCCAAGTGACTCCCTGAGATGCCAATGTGAACGCCCTTCAGATGGCATTTACTCTTATCTTTAGTACAACAGAGATTTGGTTTGCCATCAGCATCTTGCCAGATTCTCTTCAAAACCCTACTCTCGACTCGAAGAGCATTCTCCAGTAGACCCAAAATGAATTTAACGTCATCCCACGATATTTCCTCCCATCGATATTTGTCCGCTACACAGTTCATAATTTTCAAAATTAGTTTGATGTCTGGGTCTTCTAACAGGTCTTATCTGTACTGCTCTGTAGGACAATTATCAATAATTGTGAGTCTAGTGTGTTTAAGGGGCATGACATTTCCAGCTTTAATTTCTCTACCGTACCCGCGACGATGCAGAATGTTGACGTGATTCCAGTATTATTTTCCTTGGTTGATCGTATGACAGAATTGCCTGCCTTTGAATGGTGGCAATCTTACTCTACAACCCTTCTGAATATGTCCGGTTCGTCCACACTGCTATAATTTTTTATAGTGGCATTCTTCAGCAACTACTTCATCTCGGACAGAATCCTGTTCAACTTTGTTTTCATGTCAATTGTGCCTTCTTTGCTTTCTTGCTCTAATGAAAATGATGATCTTTTTTGAAATGTTTAGATTTCCCGCATTTTCTAACACTTGCTTCATGTCAGATAAGAACCCAGTAAACATTGTTTTCGTCTGACTGATGTCATATTGGTATTCTTGCCCAATCGAGACTCTCACTTTTGGCGTAGACATCTAAAATATCATCTATGGAGCTTTGGGCAGCAAATGGCTGCCGAAATCCGACTCGTGCATCTGAATGAGCTAAGTTTACCAAATTTTGGCCTCGTATGCTTGAAATTTTTCGCCACATTTTGTGTTCGTGATTTAAGTTGCTTTTGATATACCTAACAAAGGCTTTGATCACTACACCGCCAGTCAAGAACTAAAACTAGTTTGTCATAATCGGTTTGTTGCTCTTTTGGAATACTTTGGAGTAATTCTAGTGCAGAGCATCTTAAGAATTTTACAAGTGTTGTAACTTTCGCATGATTATCCCATCCACTGTACATAGGACAGGAGGAATTTCTGTAAACCGGGAGTGTTTTCACAAAAAAGCCGTTTGGACCCCAGTGTATCTTGAAATTTTCTTGTAATTATTTCTTTTCTAAACTTCTGTATTTCATTTTATACTTTATATTGTACATTCTGTTTTTGTTTTTTACGAATTTCATTTTGAAGCTTATCTTGAACCGAACCCTGCACTAGGTGAACTTTATTTCAAACTCTATAAATTTACTTTGCACCTTAACCTCAATGTAGTTAATTTTCATTTTAACATTATCAATCTCACATTTTTTCCGTCATTTTACTGTCAACTAGCTCATCCCCATTTCTAATTAGCTGTACCATTTTTGTCAATTCCTATTTTTGAAATTCCTATTCTTGTTCATTACGAATTTTCTCCCTTAATAATTCTTGTTTTTTTATTATATTAACTAATCTAATGAATTCTTAAATAGTCTTGCTGAATTTTCAAAGCATGTTCTTAATTTTTTTGTTAAAGATTCCCGTATTTTTTCCAATTTGGAATAGAAGAAAAAATAACTTTCAAGATGAAGGGATTTTGCTTGTCGTTTCTATTCTTACCTTCACCATTAATTAAATAAAAGTTTATTTGGCCACATTTCTGACTCCAATTTGTTACGTCAGATTGCTCATAATAATGACTATCACAAAGTAAAAACTTTCACAATCGAATTTGTAAATTTTGCCGTGGTTCAAACTGTTGATTAAATTTTCAATCAACAAGAATGATTTTCTCCTTTTTCCTAAATAATAGGCCATGCTCATCCATTGACTTATTGTTATTTTTATATCATCTCTGCACCTCGTGGGGTGCTTGCTATGTTGATTTTATCATTCCACGATCGCAGTACAAACAGTTTCTGGTCGGTGAGCTAAGTGTCGGTTTTATTGATATTTTAGTATTTCTTTCCTCGTTATTAAATTGTCCACTCGCGCTCGTTCGTCGAAATCTTTGTTATTTAAGCGATCAGGCGATCTGATTTCCAGGATTGAGCTTCTCACACTATGTTGAGCAATGCTCGGTTTTTCAGCACTCTCACTTGTTAGTGCCAGATTTCTGTGCTACATACGTCATGACAGGGAGCAAACTCTGGTTTTACACCATTTGTTTCAGCCAGATCAGTATATCGGTCTTAAGCACAATGTGAAGTTAGCCATATAATGCTTCTCCCTGCACACTTTTATGTCAGGACTCGTGTCCTAGATATCTCTACTCACTTGTTTCTCCTATGCTGTTAATGCGCACTGGTATAGTTCTGCAGTCAAGCTGGAAAAGATTATTGTGAAAAATTTATTTAAAAAATAAATTGCCATTTTTCTATTAACGTTTTATTTTATTATTTTATTTATAGTATATTTATTTATTAAATACGCAATTTGTTACAAACAATCAATTGACAAATAATTTATAAACAAAATAATAACACGTCACTTTGGAGAGAGCTACAACTAATTAAATTTACCAACAATTTGTTGTTAAATATCCAAAATTTAGAAAAAAAAAACACAATAAATTAGAAAATAAATTGTACAAATATGTACCCAATCGATCTATATAAAGTTAGCAATTGATCTTAAAAAATTGGAATTCAATATATTTTCCTATAAAGACTTAATCATATTAAGAATATTCAGTATCAAGCTTTATTATTTCAATCTTTCGTTATTTTACTTCACTTGAAAAGTGAGTGATGCCTTTTTCTTCAGTTGACTACTCTCGTTTCTAGTGTCTATTTGAGAGTTCTACACAATTTCAAAGTGTACCGGCCACACTTACATTTTTAAAACGGGCTATCTTTGCTATATGTAGATAATATCTGGCTACAATTCACAAATATTTTATATTAAAATTTTTTGTACCGATTGTAATTGCGTGGTGCTCTATTAAAAGAGAAAATTATTAATAGAAAATGAATCCGAGAATCGGGATACTTGTTATTTACTGAAAATGTGTTCCTCTACATCCTCTACATGAATCTTATAAATAATAAATATTTTTCCTTAAATTTTTATTTATTATAAATTTTTGCTGGGCTGTTTTGAAATTTTGCATTACGTTCACAACTCAAGTGTTACTGATTAGTGTGCAGTTGAACGTCTAGTTTTCTTGGTATTTTAAAGACAGATGTTTCAGTAGCTGCGAATCAATATATCGTTAATTTCTTGAACGAAACTTAGAGTACCTGAAAATACGGATGAGTCCCTTCAACAGGATGTAGCTATGGCTCTAACAGTAACACGGACAGTGATCGTTTTAAGGGCAGAACTTCCCGGATATTTACATTGGATATTCATCCGAAATTGCTTTATGACACATTTTACCTGACACTCAGAAGTCAGTTTAAACTGTTTATCAAAGAAGTAGTAGCAATTTTTACCTTCTAATTTTCAAACATTAATGGAAAATATATACTATATATGTACACAAACCACTAACAGCAGTTCAAGTAGCATATCTTTAATGCTATAATGCTACAGACAAATTCTCTTTCCAAAATATCTCCTACAATGGCAGGGTCTCATATACAAAGTTAACAAAATCATTAACAAAATTCATTTTGTCGTTAAGAACTCTTGCTGTTCTCAAAAAAGAGAGATAGAATATAGGACAATAACGGATGGGACATGTTCAGCATTTTACATTTTAAAGCTTATAAAATAAAGCAAAATCCTTACTTCCAACACATCATTACTAATGCGACCAATACTCACTCATAACAGTTGTAAGAATTGGCATCATTTGAACTTGTGACTTAACACTGCAACGATTAATTTTTTAATTCGTTCATTTATAAAATCTGTTAATTATTCTGGGAATGCCTCTTACTAGAATTATGTTCTGAATAATGACTAATAAATAAGGAATATGTGTAGTTCCTCAAATTAGTACAAAATATTTTCTTACAAGTTTAACGTCAAGTCACATTACTTTAAAAAACATAAAGTTTTTGTATATGATAATAGTACCTACAGCTGATGGGATATACACTACCTAAGTGGCAATAAAAAAGGCATATCGTATGTAATAGCTATCGCTTTAGAGAGAATCCAGTTCATTTAAGTGGCTGACAAAAAGTTGCGAAGGCTAACGTAATTAGTTGATATGTGGACAAAAAGTAATAAGAGTAGTAATTTTTTGTAGGAATACATTTGTATTACTTTAGTTAGGGAGCTGATGACCGAAATTATATTTGATTTGCTCGTCACAAGGAATTGGTCACTTAGTTATTTGCTCGTCTCTCACACTTACGTATTAATGTGGTTCTACAGAGAATAGGTTTTCTCATCTTCAACTTTGTTATGATTTGTTTGTTTTGCCGCAGCAACATAGTTATTAGGGTTCATAATTTTCTATCTCTGAAAATATAAGTTTGAACAGAATTTAGTCACTAAATTCGTTATGGGTGCTCATCTTAATAGTCGATAATAGCAAAAGCATATGTTCTTGTACCCATTTTTTTGGTCCTAGCAAAGTAACTGGTAGCTGAAGGATTTTCCGTTATGTTATAAGGTTATTGGGCTATTCAATGACCGAGACTATTTTATTCTATGTAGTAGAGTACTAGTTTGTTCTCCGATATTCAATTGCCCATATCTTGGACAATTTCACGAATTTATGACAGCCACACAATTATTTTATGAAATGAGACCCTGCTGTTTCAGAAAAGATTCTCCGACAGTCGATATTATTGTAGGAATAATTATGTGTTGCCTGAATTGTAATTAGTGATTTGTGTAATAGTATGTGAGATCCGGAATAATGATCATCTATATTGCAAGTTTAAATTAAAATACCATTGTAAATGCATTTTTTCATTATAGTCTGAAAATAATAATGTAAAAATAGACATTACCTTCTTCGATACACAGTTGAACCTGATGTGTAGGCGTTGGACATGATATTGAAAGAATTTCGCTATTAGATAATCTCTAAGTAAAATCTCGTATATAGCACGTCTGTGTGAACGACCAAGGTCTCGAGATAAATATCCTTCTTGCTGTATTGGCTGTAATCCATCCTTCTGAACCGACTAATCCTGAGTTTCTAGTTCTAGTTTAATTTCCAGAAATATACCTATGTTGATCTGCAGTTTCTGTAACCATTTCATTAGTCTCTTTAAAATAATCCGACGGCTCCGTAAACATTAGTGAGAACTCTGCTTATTTTCTCTGCCAGACAAATGCAAAATATGTTTATCAGATATTACAAGAATATTATTTCCTGGAACTTTTATAGAATGTTATAGTAACATTCTCTAAGATTTACAATCTGTCCCTGTCTATTTCATTAAATTTATGTCATCATTTTGTCGGGATGAAACTTTAGGTCTGAGTATCACATTCTTCTTATACAATGGTCTGACAAACGCAAAGCATAGACTATACAGCTTTGCTAATGGTGTAGCTCTTTCTGGTAGATGTGAATACTTTTGGATTTAAGAGTTGATTTTCTTTTACGACCAGGACTCGAAGGATGTCTGTATATACTTAAGCTACTACAAAGTACACGCGATATATGCGATGTGTCCTATGTGTTGCGTCTATGTGACAAAAAACAAACTTCATCTGCGGTCGAAAAAACAAAATATCGCTACAATCGCACAAAATTGTTTATCAGTAAGAACAGGATGACTGCTTTTTATGTGTCTGATAGTTTGCGGCTGTGAAATTGAGGCAACACCCACCCTGCAAATATCGCGTTTGTGTTAGACCCATTGACCAAAACCTACTGAGAGATCATTTGAACAAATACAGCTTTAATGCTTTCGACTATTTTAACAATTTCGCTTTGTGAATTTTTAACATAATTTGTAAGCTATATGTGAACCAGCAGATGTGTTTTGCATTTATGCGGTATCAAAAAAATCTTTTCCAAAATTTAAAAATAAGTGAACAGTCCAGAGTGCAACCCATGGCCTATCCCAACTTTTAAAGTTCAATTATGGATAACTAGTTGAACATATTCGGCCTTTAGCCTAAGGTGCTGAGGAGCAAAAAAATATATTTTGAAGCTTTTCTATAAAGATTTTGTTGAACTGGACCCTACTACGAACTTCTTAAGGAACAATGTGTTAATTCTATTATCATTTTGTGCAGCTGTTTTGTTTAGTTTTGGATTTCTTAATCTTTTGCCAATATGAAATAATTTCCATTAACATTAGACGAGATGCACAGTTCACGTTAGTTTCTGAAATGGGTTATCTAATTTATTTTTTTGTAGTTCGTTATGATCTGTTTTTGTTTCTTAATTAATATCAGAAGGTTGTATTTAACAACGTGCCTTGCATTTTCGCTTCGTTATAATTATCCTTCTTCTAGTATTATACATTTGTAGTTTATTTACATTATAGAGGTCTGTTCATTGGGTTTTCTCTCCTCCAAATTTTATCCTGTAACAGATAAGTATTTAGAAATTGTATATGTTCAACAAAGTGTAGTAAGGCAATTTCGTAAAATTGCCCGGATTACTGACTGTCTGTACAAAGATTCTTCCTCATAGTTATTCTGAGAGGAAGAATCTCTGTACAGACAGCCAGTAATCCGGGCAATTTTACGAAATTGCCTTACTACACTTTGTTCTACATATACAATTTTTAAATACTTATCTGTTGGAGGAGAGAAAACCCAATGAACAGACAAAATAGTTCAAGACCTCCTCAACAATCTTTTCGAAATTATATTATAGAGGGTTCAAGCAATACCAAGACGTATCATATTTCCAAACTGCAAATAAATTACCCTCGGTTATTTCTTCTTTATTGGCGACATATTCGGACGTAAGCTGTTTCTATTAGATTGAAAATTCGGTTTATGGAGAAAATCTATGACACTTCACTTGAAGTGCAAAATATTTTGTATGAATAACACTTAGACATTGAAAAATATGACTTTCTGTTCTGTACCGTCATAGGCTAATTTTGAAATGACAATAAGTTAAAATACTTAATCGTTTAACCTACTTACCTAATTTGGAATTTGTTTTTACTTCACGTACAAATGTCGGAAAAAAAACTAGTCAAATTTTAAAATAGCATTATTTACATGAAACACTATAAACTATTTTAATATTAACAAATTATGTCACCACCAAATAACATTCAGAAAAAATTGAAATTAAAATTTTACTTATAGCTGTTGGCCATGTATGGGAGAAGTGTTATTATTTATGCCTTTGTTTCGTTTAGTAAACTGCTATCTATTGTGCTTAGATGTTTGGTCAGTTTTTGAATATACGGTACATGGATGTTTTTGTATATATATATCATTTCATATATTTCCTGTTTAATTTGATTTGATTCACATTGCAAAATTTTAGTTTTCTCATTGTCAAAAGTGTGTATTGTTTCTATCATATGATTCGTTAAAGCTGTTTTGTTTATTTTCTCGTACCTATGACTATTAAGTCTCTTTTTTAATAGCAGCGATGTTTGACCTAAGTATGTCCCCATACAGTTTGTACACGGTATTCCATATATAACATTGCGTTTTTTTTCTTTCTTAATTTTTGTTTTTAATTTTGTTAAATGTTTATTTAATGTGTTATATCTCTTATGGCTTATAGTGATGTCCTTGTCGTTAAAAGATTTTTTCTCTTTGTTCACTTAATAATGTATGCTAATTTTTTATTTTGTTGAGTTAGTTTTGCCGTTGCATATCCTGTATTGTAAAATTTGTTTATTATTTTCTTAAATATTGATTCAACGAGATCGGCTGGATACTTGTTTTCTTTAAGCGCTTTGTTTGCTTTCCACATTAATTCTTTTCTGTATTCTGTGTCTGACAGAAATATAGATCTGTCCGCTAAGTTTGTATTGGTCGATTTTTTGAACTATATTGGATGATGTGATTTAAAACGTAAGTATCTTCCAGACCATCTGCTTTTTGTATATCATGACATTCTAATACTTTGTTTTTCATGGTGAAATATCATATCAAGGAAATCCATCTCCTTCTTTTTCTATTTCAATGATAAATTTAAGTTTTTCATGATAGTTGTTGAAATGTTTTAATATTTCTTGAGTCTTATTTTTGGGAATTACCAATATACAGTCATCCACATATTAGAAAAAGGAAGGTAGCTGAAAATCCAAGTCCCCTGTTATAGTTTCTTCTAAGTCTTCCAAGAGTCTTTGTGCAATTACTTGATATTGAGACACCCATTGCGTAACCACTAATTTGTTTATATGTTTTGTTTCGTTATCTTTGAAATTTGAATGATTTTGTATTTGGGTTCATCAGATACAACAAACGTGTAATCTAGTCTACAAGAGCCATTTTGGTGAAATCCTGATAGAGCTCACCGAAAATTATAATATCGGGGTCATACGAGTCGGATTGACGTCTAGAAACTTTTTAAAAAGTTGAAATGGCGCCTATAAAAATTGCAAGAGTTATAAACAATATAGCAAAAAAACGTGTGGTTCCGTTTTTTTTTGAAAAATTTCAAAAACGATAAAGGATTTTTGAAATTTGATAAAGATCTGAAAAGAGGAATTTTATAAAAAAAAGTCGGAACTCCAAAATTAATAATCTTAACAGAGCCCTCAAGTTATTGCCAAAAAGTGGAGTCTGGTTTTCACGTGTGCTGCGTCATCCAGACACGGCAGACAAATAATTATTATAACATATTAAATATGAATGATAAGGAATGTAAAAATGTACGTGGCTGTGGAAGAGGTTAATAAACTATACTCCGCGCACATGGAAAAACTATTTGAATTTTTCCATATTTTATGCATTTATTAGTTAACAACATTTTTAAAATGGAAAGTTAACATAAAAACCTTAGTAATTATTAAACTAAAGGGCTTAATTTTTTTTTTCTTCGTATAGTTGTTCTAAAGTTGTGAAAAAATAGATTGTCGATGGAAAAATTGAAAATTTTACATTTTCCACTTATTTATCAACAATCTACTGCATTTAAAAATAAATTACAACAATAAATTGTTTGTAACTCTTTTTTAACATTATTTCGTTTTTTATCATTAAGTGCCACATGAAAATAATTTTTTAAGATTTTTTATTTCTATTGTTTAAAAAAATGTTATAAACAAATGCATTGTTTTTGAGATATTGAAATTTTTTGTAATGATTTAAAGGAACAAAAACTATTATGATTTAAAAATTTCGTTTCTTAAAAGAATATTGCTTATTAATGCATTTTTTAATTGACAAATTTTATTTATTATTAATATTGATTCCTATTTTAATAATTATTTCTATTTTCCTTCCATATTCCTAAGAAAAACTTAATTTTTATGAACATTTCATTTATTTATTTAATAAATAATTTGTTATAAACAAATACATTTTTGTTTTAATTTTTTTAACTGCAAATATAAATAAAAACAACTATGTGTCGCATGTTTTTTTTTATTTTTTATAAAATTTTAAATATTTTACTGTTTGTAAGTTCAATACTTCCTTTCAGTATCCGGCCACTATTATTTAAATAACTCTTAAACTATTACTGAAGTGTTTTTGCAACAGGAATCTATTTTTAACCTCTTTAGAACCACCGTACTGACCAAAAAATTGAGGTTTTTGTGTTAACTTTCTATTTCAAAACTGGTGTTAAATAACAAATGCATAAAACATGGAGAAATTCAATTTCAAATTTTTTAACTTATTCCAAAGGTATGTAAATTCTTTCATTAATTAAATTTCATATTTAATATGTTTACATATTTTGTTTGTTTATCGTGTCTGAATGATACGGCACACTTGAGAGCCAAACTCCCGATTTTAGCAATAGCTTTAGGGCTCTGTTAAAATTATTAATTTTGGAGATATAGTTTAGGGAGTTGGGACTTTTTGATATAAAATTTCGTCTTGTTTTCGGATATTATTTCCAATTTCAAAGGTATTCAATCGTATTTGAGATTTTTCAAAAAAAACGGAAGCCCTTTTTTTCACTATAGTTTTTATAAGTACTGGAATTGCTAAGTACCTCATTTCAACTTTTTCAAAAAGGCTTTAAACGTCAATCCGAAGCGAATGACATGAAAATTATAATTTTCGGTGAATTGAATAAGATTTCACGAAAATTGTAGACTAGACTATTGCTCTTGGATATCATTTACCAAGAACTTCGTATACTAATACTTACTATACCTTGCCAGTTACGGTACCTATATTTTCTAATGATATATATATATATATATATATACATCATACTAATCAATCCAGAACACTTAAACAGAATTTAAAAAAATACCCACCACAAACAAAAATCGACCTAAAAAGCAGAAAACCGTTAATAAATGTATCTAAATGTTAGGTAAAATTATTAAAACTCAAATAGCGATTTAAATACAAAATTTGCTTGGTTTATTATATTTTTGTTTTATGAAATTACTATTGAATCATGAAGATTGAACTTTATTAAGGTTAGACATATGTCATGTTAAATGAATACCCAAGGAAAGTAGTGCGTACTGACTTTTTTAAAAATTTATTTTTAAA
Organism: Octodonta nipae; assembly: GCA_034190945.1. Taxonomy (NCBI): domain Eukaryota; kingdom Metazoa; phylum Arthropoda; class Insecta; order Coleoptera; family Chrysomelidae; genus Octodonta; species Octodonta nipae. The sequence continues at coordinate 132,813,129 of CM067217.1, forward strand.
ATCCGTCATTTTAATCAACTATTGAACATCCAACTTTGAACAAGTATATTTTTCTGAATTTCTTATGAACCAAACTATAAGGTTTAAATTGTTTTTGTTTGTCAGCTGTTTCTAAAGTAAGTCAATGTTATAAAGTAATGTAATTACTTCTTGTACAAATATAGAAATAAGTTATTGAACAAAAATGTCATTAAATGACATAATTTAGGTATATGGTCTGTTCCATACAACCTTGTGATAATATTGAACTTAATACACAGAAGTGATATTTATATGTTGTTATAATAGATTCGTAGTTACTTAAATTGGTCATTGTAATACTAAATCATAATTTTAAAAGAAATATTTATTTTGACTGCTGCAAGACTAGACTATGAAGAAATTGGCTGAGCAAGAAGTCGAGGACTTTCGCTTCTTCTGATATAAACACGTAAGGAGGGGAAGATAAATTTAATATAAAATTATGCATATGCATTGAATGAACAAGAGGACGATAATAACTTTTGACATTTGTAAGATTAAATTCGATGTAAAGCTTGAAACCATGTTCAATAAGATGTTTTTAAGTAATCTTAAAAATGAATTTTCATCAACTGAAGACTGAAACAATCATCAATTTACTGAGATGATTTCTGTCTGGTTAAAAGAAATCTTCAATCTGCCCCTGTTTTCCACTTTTGCAAGGAAGCCTACTACCGTGATGATTTTTTTTTCTACATAATTGCTTTGTTAAGTTAGCATCTTTGATGTATAAACCAAACATATTTACTTTCAAGGTGTTCTTAGTTTTATGATCTTTCTGGTGTAGCATTCCTACCGCTACCTATTAACAAACGGCGTTGATTCTGTATTTGTTGAAAAACTCCTATCCTTCTGTCGTAACTCTAAAGCTGATGATGGGTACTAGTATCCAGTGTACTGTCGGGGGTTTGTAGTTGGATAAGATACTTTATTCAACATCGTCAACTGTAGCAATGTAGCACTAAACTCAGTTTTCCGCCTTATTCTTGGATATTAATCCTTTAGTTTCGCAAAGTTTGTTTCCTGAAGTAATCTGCTACAGCTGGTAATTTTCCTTTGTGGTCCTCCCTTTATATTTGTTTATATTTCTTTATGCTATCCAGAATTTGGTTTTTACGTCGTGAAAAAATAGAGTGCTTGCCGTGCAATTTGTTATAATATTCCAGGAGATTTTTTTCGTCTTTCTCTTCTCGCCTATAATTTGTAGTGGAAATATGGGGATCATTTATTCTTTAACGGCTTCAAGTGTTTTATCTCATACTCTCGGTAATTTATTATTAGGTTTCTGACTAGCATTTATTTTATAACTTATAACAGTTACAGTGTTAGTATTATTTAAAAGAAGAGTCACACCACTGTAGCTTGTGTGGGGAAGTTCTTTTAAAACAACATTTCGAGTTTTGGAGATATAATGCAGGGTTCCTATGCAATAATGATTCACTACATCTATCATGTTTGTTTTCAACTTACCTAGCTATTCATTTTCAGACTTTCAAGGTGTTTTTGTTAGTAGAATTATTGGGATATTCAGAAAGGCGAAACAGAGAAAAAGAGAGCAAGAAAGGGAATGAAAAAGAGAAAGAGAATGAAAAAAAGAAAAGAGAAGGAGAAAGATAAAGAGGAAGAAAAATAAAGAAAGAACGATTGAAAGAAAGAAAGAAGAAAGAGAGAGAGAGAGTCAGAAAGAGAGGCAGAGGGAGAGAGGATCAATGAGTTCGTAAGACCAAGATTGCTTTATGCCTACTTATATCTCTAAAGCACCTTGATTTAGGAGTAACGTAACCTTTAACTATTAACTTATGAGTGTTTAAATATATAGCACTTGTCAAACTTTTTTAATGAGTTCTATATTAGTCCTTTTTAATCACTTCATTAAACAACAACTTCTCTAATATTTCCCTTGAACTGCAATATTTGTAAACTTATTTCTGTGTTTTAAATTCTGCTACCTGCATTGTTATGCTTTTAACTAGTATTGAATTCTAAGTTCTCAGAAAATAGAACACCTTGGTCAATGTTATGTTAAATTATGGTGCAGTAAAACAGTATGAGGTAGATGCCCACTAGAAATGCTTATTGTCGGGTACAATTTCTTTAATCATTAACAATTGTCATGTTGCAGGTTTCCTTATTTAATGTGTCTGAAGGTTACAATTACATCACCAGGCTAGGCATTAAGGGATGAGTTAAAAATATAATTTAGAAAGCTATTCGGCATAAATCTCATTAACATAGATATTATGGACTGAAATGTTTCAAGCTTTCATTGGTGTCAGCAAAGTCCAACTTGTATATATTATATAAAACTATGTGTACCACGATTTCCAAAATACTCAACCTCAAACAAAAGAGAAATACCTACAGTTCTCCTATCGTTTTCTACCTCGAGGTTGTGTATTTAGTTTTAGAGATTTCAGAGTTCGAATCTTCAATAATATTTCGCTTTTATTGTTGTAATTTAGGTGTTTAGTTATAAAATATAATCCTGATATGTGTGCTAAGTACATTAAATTTTAGATGAAATTTGTGAAAATTCTCATACTGACGTCATCTAGAACGTGATGTCATAAGTGTAATGGTTCAATATATTTACTATTATAAATATGAAGTTTCATTTTACCTTTCGTTTTCAGAATACGCCAATAAAACTTGTCAAGTACATTTTTAGTGGTACTGTACGCATAGATCTCTGTCTACAGAAACCTACTGTAAGCGACTAAACTGCACGGAAATAAAATATAAAAATCAAAATTTTGTATTGATGGATCGATCTTTAACAGTAAATGAGATATAACCTACAGTTCGTTGTAGTCACATGATGAGCCAAGGGATTAAAATATTTGTTGCGTTTGGATAGACTTCAATCCGAATTTAAAAACAGCTAAATGCTACTTTTCTGCTTACTTTAAGAAAATATTCTCATTCGTTGGAGCTTATTTAACTGAAACCCATTTTGCATGTAAGTTGTAATTTGTGTTAGATGCGGCGATAACGCAAAGTTATAGGCACACCTGTCAGCCAATCTACATTTAGTACAATCCAGAAGACATTTAGAGAAACTGAACACGTTAAACCCATTCCGCGTGCAGGGCGCTCGAAGATTTAGAGACATTTCAATAAGACACGTGTAAACACAGGCAGAGCTATTCAGAAATAACAATGAATAGAGTAAAACAGTATAACAATGAATCAAATCAGTTAACTTGAACAGAAATCAGTACTTATGGGATAGTAATTCACAAAGTAAGCTAGTTTCTCTGAGGAAATGTATTATTATACCTTAAGTAAAGTGTCAATACCAAAACTATCTGATACCAGGAAGAATTGATACAAGACCAGCAAAATAAGTAAAAGATAGAGAATAAGATAAAGACTTACCATTATTTAGTCCACATAATTCGTTGATTAGTTTAATTTTTATAAATATCTTCATAAATAGATGCACAGCAAAGCAGTCTATAATCATGACTCACAAATTTCACCAGAATAATGTGCAATTGTTATAAACTAGCTAAAAAGGTAAAATAAAGTTAATAAGGCATAAAAAGTATAATAAATTAGGTTGAAAGATAGTTATACAAGTAAATAATGTGAAAATATAAAGCAGGAGACAGCTCAAGAAGAAAATTCACTTAACTAGTCAAAAATATGTTCTAATAGATAATAAAATAGGTAATTAGTAAAGTTAATAGTGAGAACAATATAAAAACACTAAAATAAGTAGTGCAAAAGGTGAACTAAAGCAAATAAAGACAGCATAAAGTGAACCTATAGTGAACAATCCATGTCATTAGACAAAAATTCTCAAAGAACTAATATGAACACTGTACCAGTGAAACCTTCATATAATTAGTAAATAAGAATCTCTAGAGACTAGAAATTGTTATATATATATATATATATATATATATATATATATATATATATAAATATCTTTATGAGATACGTTTTTAAAACATATAGTTAAAATTCAAAATTTTTTCAAATTATTGTTTAAAAATTTCATACATCAGATTGGCGCTTTATCTAAAAGCTTGGCGTCATCGATAGCACTTTTTGCGAGGAAATAAATATAAGTAACAAATTCGAGAGACTTTGGTTTTGACCGTCGTGGTGAATGTTACTCTCAATCGAACATTTTCCTTTAAAATCAAGTAGAACAATTTGAAGTTTTGAGGTAAGTCATAATCAAGTTGTGAGGTTATGAAGATCAATAGAGTTCAATATTGCGATTTTTGTAAATTAAAATGAAGTGAAGTGATATGCACATAAAACAATTTAAGAAAATAAATTGGTGAATTAATGGTCAAGAAAATATGAACTGTTGAAATTAGTATGGAATTTTAGAAAATTATATGCATAAATGGATAAATTAAATAAATGGAGAAAAGAAGAAAATATGAGGGGGAAATGAAAAATTTGCCAGAAAAAGAAAGACTAAAGACCAAAGTTAAATAAGGTAAAGAATTTTGTGATTTTAAATTGTATTCAGTGTGTCCGGTTATGGACTAGCGATAATCTAATACATGTACAGCAACTATTCTAATACACGCATACACACATATACTAAAGCTCAATACCCCATCCCGCCATATGGCAGTCATTTTGTTTTTTTCTGATGACCTATTCTCTACGTGTGAACAAAAACGGTCATTTCTCAAAGTTTTGGTATTACTGAGTCAGAAATAGGCTTATTCGACGGACAATAATACTGTCTATCAACAAAATTTCAAAACAAAGTGTTAACGTTTTCTTAAGTTTTGAGAAAAAAAAATTAAATGCAAAAAGGGTCAAAAAATATGCAAATCAACAAATTATTGCAAATCAATGCAAAAGCAGTCCTGATAACCTTTCATTTTTTTTACTAAATCCAAAGTTTTTGAGTTAAGCTACAATACAACATTGAATTCACAACTGTATGTTTATTACTTTAGGAGTTATTGTTGTTTGAACATAGCGTTAACACTTTGTTTTGTGGTGTCGTTGTTAGACAGTATTATTGTCCGTCCAATAAGCCTATTTTTATCTCAGTAAGACTAAAACTTTAAGATACATGAAGGTTTTTGTTCACACGTAGAGAATAGGTCATCAAAGAAAAAACAAGTATGGCTCTATATGGTGGGGTGGGGTATTGAGCCATAGTATATGGTGTATTTGTGTATTAAAATAGTTGCTTTACATGTATTTAGATTATCGCTAGTCCATAACCGGACACACTGTATAGTAATGATAAAAGATTTAATGAATGTTTATTTATGTATAGTTAGTTAAGGATGATCCTTAGGTAATTCAAAAGAGAATTCTCGAGAAAACATCATTAGTAGAATAGTAAAATTGAAAACATTGAAAGATTTATATGATTTTTAAAAGACTTATTAATAAAGTGTATTGTAATTGCTTTGTGACAAGTGGATTTTTTTTAAGTAAAAGTAAAATGAATAGAGTAGACTATTTAAAAGAAAGTAAAACGAAAGTGAAATAAAATATTAAAAAAGGAAAAATTAATTAAAGTTACATAGTAGATACAAAGTAAAATTAACAATTGGAATAAAAATAATAAAAAAAATAATTAAATAGGAATTCTTAAGTCGATTTCAAAAAGTAAAGATAATAACAGGTAAGATAATGCTAGTCTCGTCAGAGAAGGAGCTGCAGAAGCTAGTTGAAAGATAAACAGTAAGTACAACTATTGTATAAAAAAAATAATTGATTTGATATGTTAAATTTGATGCTTCTAAAGTTAGAATAAAATGTTGAGTTTAAATTAATTATGTCTATTTCCAATCCAGTAGCCGGATGAATAGTGAAAATTGAAATCCACAGACACATTTAAATTTTTAATATTTTTCATTGAAATAAAAAAAATTGACATTAAAATTAAAATAATTGTAAATTGGCGCCCAAATGTAGACAAAAGTAAGATGACATATTATACTACCATTGTACATAAAAAATTATTAACAAAATAACAACTTAACTTTTACAAGTAAACCATTATAAATTGGCTCTCAACTTGTTACTCAATATTGTAAGTAACCCATAGGAATATATATAGTGTAGCCACAATCTTCCGTTCACGCACTATTGGCCACCCTGTATAATAAAAGCAATGTATGCTTGTTTTGAGTTTACTGCACATAAGCAGTTTTATGTACAGGGAGGGTTAAAATATTATTATTAATTTAATTTAATTAATATAAATAAATTACACAGAGAGATTGAAACATTCTAGAAAAAATGAGTATATGGAGTATCCTGTGAGCAGTTGAATATATATTATAATTGAAATACAGGCCGCAGCAGAATGATGGGTTACAGGATGGTTAAAAAAAGTTTAAAGAATGTTAGAGGTAGTTGGAATATACGGTGTTGTGAAATTACAGTTAAACATGATGGTTGAAAATGGGTTACCATAAGTAGATACATATACATCGTGGTGAAATATGTTGTGGAGAATAATTATAGTTATACAGCGTGATTTTAAAAAGTACATTGAAGTGTACATTGATAGACTTGAGAAATGTGGAATATAAATAAAAAAAAAACAGAAAACAACTGTGGTGACGTGCAGTCTGATTTATAAAATTCCCGCCAGTTCTGCAATCTACTGGCAAAAACAACACAGTCGAGTTTTTATTGTTTCTACGTTCACATAAACTTATGAATTATGTTCTTTTATTCGAAGAAAACATTTCATTAATAGGTCAAAACTTAAGCAGAAGCATTGACAATTTTCAATAGCTAGTTTTTGTTCAAGAGTGACTGAATCCTTTAAGATATATAGGAAGGATTGGTTTGAGAGTAGCCAATATTATAATTACATAAAATAGTATTAAAACAAAAAATAATAATTTTAGACTGACTAAAATGCTATGACTAAGACAGAGAATCTCTTGTACAGTAAAAGAAATCTGTATATCTATTTATGGAATAACAACTTATTTGTTACTGGGCAATAACTTGTAACGGACTAGCTTCTCTCAGATACTCTGTGCGCATTATCAAATTCTGCGAGTTTAAAAGAAATTGATTTTTTTTATATATAATATTTCAACAATATCCAATTTTTTGTCCTACAATTGACGAATAGCAATACACAGTATTTAAATATTAAATTTTACCTATTTAGTAAACATGCTCTAAACTATGTTTTTTATTACCCTATTTCCAACAAAACGAATCCACTTATCACTATGCACTTTGAAGCAGGAGCGGATCCAGAGAGGGACAATGGGAGCGATCTCGCCGTCCGAGAGCTTCAAGGTGAGTGAGTTCGGTAATAAATCGAAAAAAATCTTTCAGTTAGAAGCTTTAAATAAAGTAACTTGGATGTATGATCGACTATTTTTAATGTACTAGGTCAGGAAATACAATGTATCTAAAGCCATGTAGGACTCTACCCCTATGTAGTTAATTTCGTACGAGATTTCTGATGCAAGAAATTGCCCCACCTGAGCAAACTGGCATTAGTTTCAGGCCTTAATGTTAAAAACTGGTTACAAAAACTGAAACATTCAACTATGTAAATTCTTACTTCAAAACAATTACGGGCTACTGTCAGTTTTTTTATTCTTTCATTAATACTATCACGAACAACCACCGAACAGCTGTTTTCCGATAGGTTATTTCAATAGTATCAGCAAATTATTTTAGTTTGTTTATTATTTTATTAAAAGGTATACCTATTCATATTTTCCGATCTGCAATGTTTTGGATTAAAACCACTTTAGGGAAGGCGCAAATTGAGAGGCGTATAACTCGTGTGTGGTGACATGACACTTGTGGTGCGACGAGCACGTGTGATCCGCATATTGATATGCAGTTGGTACCTAATTACTTTGGAAAATATCTGATTCACGAAAGAAAAAAAATGAATTTTCAGTTTTGTCTTAATACAATCTTTTGTATAGTAGAACACCTTTTGATGCCTTATCGCCTCTATTAAAGTCTCATCTAGCCATTTTTCAAAACATTTGGCAATCTGTTCAGACGAGCGGCACGAGAAGCTGTGTCTCAACTACATATCGCGCTGTGCGGCGTCATGTCAGTTTTAATGTGTTTTAATAAAGACCCGAGAATTGAAAATAAACTGATTCATTTCGTTTTGGGAATATTTAGTGTACATAACAAATGATTAAGTGCTGTTTTTCTAAAATATGGCTGTGTACAGAACACATTAAATTAAGCCAAAAGTCCCGATTAACATGTGCTCTCTAAAATGCACCCTTGACAAAACACTGTCGCAAAGCTCAGTTGACAGTTTATCAATAACTTAAATTGTTAAGCGTTGTGGCAACGTCAGTCTTTTATTTGCCATGGGAAACAGATTTTTGTAATGTTTAGCGTAATAATTCAAAGAGCAGAGTAATTTTCAAACTCAATTTACTCGAATACCATTGAAAATATCGATGTAGACAAACATAATATTTTTACGCAAAATTGTTAAGATTTTATAATCTGTAGAGAAAATTGTACACAAATTGAAATAAAAAAATACGGGTCGAAAACCTCCTTCACCGACTAAATAGGACGCTTATGATTTACATGTCGAAAAACGGAGTAGCCATATTATTTAACAGTCAGTAACAGAAAAAAAAAGTTTTATTTGAGTCTTTTTAAGGGCAAATAAGTTCCTAAGTGTGCCTTTTAGGGCATATTTTAATAAGGACATTTTTGGAACTCTATTTTAGAAACACCCTGTATGCATCCACATTTTCATGAAACCTTAAATTTACCAGTCAGGTAGGCCAGGTACTTAAATATTTAGTCTAAAAGAAAATGATCAATTTTGTGAAATTATGCTGGTTTTAATCAGCCTACACATCATAATGAATATACTGAATTGCAGGTATCAGAGTATAGCAAATGTAGAAGCTAAATTTGTTCAATGCGTTGTTATATCCAAGATTCTGATGGGTGGTATCTCCAACATTTCGTTTAACAGACTATCATTGTTACAGATTCTGTAGGTTCAACGAATAAAATTTTTTACACTAGGATAAATATCTTTATTCGACCAAAATAAACTCACTTATTTGCAAAACAAAACGGACTAATATCGAAACAGCTGATCGCTTTGCTCTGTCGATTCAGTTTACGCGACACTGGCAATAAACTGTCCGGCGTCCTTGCTATAAACTGAACTGTTCAGGTATCCTGTGCTTACTCTTGTTTTTATATTCGGCCAATTTTATTATTGTATTCGCAAAATTTGTAATTGAATGATTAACTTCTCGAAGGATATTCTAAACATACACGTATGGTAATCATGTATGTATTTTGGAAAATCTGCTTTAATTAATTCCTGTTCGGAGAAACAATGTACAAGTTACAGTTTGTGAATGTCTAAGGAACAGCTTGAGAATATCACAGAAGGTATAGTATGTTGTCAAGTTGGTAATAGATAAGCCGAAATTAGCATATAAGTGAGGAAAGATAAATATTAAGTTAGTCAATAGTTTATTTGATATTATTGAAAATTACTTGCAATGTATGGTCATCCTGTAAGATAATTTCCTAAAAGTCGTATTTTCTTCACTTTATGTTAGATTGTCTTAATTTTCGGTAAACGGTGCAAAAATTTAATATTTGATTAAATTATAGGGTCCATGAAAACGCTCCAAAATTTGTTAAGAACTGCATGAGTAAACAGTGTAGATGTAAGACCGACATCTAGGATTTTCGGAGAAACTAGCACATAGAGGTTCCAAATCTGGAGCCGTTCAGTGTAATTGCTGTTTTCCCGTAACTCCTAGATTAGAATGTCACCATAAAATTTTCAGGTTAATTCACCTGTCAGAGATATTGAATACTTTCTTCGTGGTGTCATTCTTTTGTACGCAAGACAATATATATGAAATGTATTGTGTCTGGTCGGGAATCTTCATCACTTGCGCTTCCCACAATAGAATGTCCTCTCGAACACTTATTTATGTATTGGATACATACAACTTGTAGACGCAAGATGTAACACCGACATCTAGAACTTTTAGGAAGCGCAATTGATGAAGGTTCCCGACCAGAAACAATATATATCATATATATTGTCTTGCGTACAAAAGAATGACACCTCGAAGAGAGTATCTGAGTATGTAAGTTTAGATGGTTAAATATTTGTTCTAAAAATGTAGAAAAATTTCGGGATAACATCAACAAACTGCCTCCTGGCAATGGAATTTTGAAAGCGTGATTTAATCTGTCCAAATTATATTCTGGCAAATTTGTTTTGTTTTTCTTGTAGTTTTTTATATCGTTTATCATGTGTAATTCGCAATTTTTACTGAAAGGTAGAGTACTTATTATATGTAGGAATCTAGGGATTCTTGTCTGAACCGATCTACTAGTTTGATTGAGAATTAGGTATTTGTCAATGATAATACATCAAAGTTATTGTCTAGCATAAAAATAAATCAATGGGATTGAATACTCCTTGCTGTCTTTTAATAATTATGGCAGGTCCACAATCCAATTGTATTTGTTTTGTATGTTGCAGACTTACACAACACTTCTGTATCATATCATTATAAAATAAAACCAAAAAAGTATAAAAATTGATTATTGTTTACTAGTGAATGATATCACATATAAAACATGACTAAACTAACTAAACTAATTTGCTGATATTATTGAAATAATCTTTCGGAAAACAGCTGCTTTGTGGCTAGTTCGTGATAGTATTAATGAAAGAATAAAAAACTGAAAGTAGCTCGTATTGGCTTTGAAGTATTTCGAATCATTTTTTAGCATTACTGTAAGACCTGAAACCAAGCCCAGTATGTTTAAGACAGGGGCGAATCCAGCCCCAGCTTCAGGTGGGGAAATTTCGTCCAACAGAGCAGACGATCTAGTACGAAATTAACTAAAAAGGGGTAGAGTCCTTCACGGCTTTGGATACGTTGTATTTCCTGACCTAGTACATTAAAAATATTCGATGATTCGTTTAAATGCATACAAGTTACTTTATTGAAAGCTTCTGACTTAAAGATTTTTCTTGATTACCGAACATTACCGAACTTACCTTGAAAAACATAGTGTACACCATGTTTACTAAATATTTCATATTTAAACATTGTATCTATTTGTCAATTGTAGGACCAAAAATTGCATATTGTTGAAACGTTATAAAAAAGTTCTCAATCTCTTTTGATCTCGCAGAATTTGATAATGCGAACAGACTATCAAAGACAGCCTTGTCCGTTACAAATTATTGCCCAGTAAAGAAGTAGTTGGATTCATTATATAGATGTACAGATTTCATTTATTGTTCAAGAGATTCTCTATCTTAGTCATAGCATTTTAGTCAATCTTAAGTTTTAATTTTGTTTTTATACTATTTTTATCTATCTAGAATATTGGCTACTCTTAAACCAATTCTTCTTATAAATCTTAAAGGATTCAGTCACTCTTGATTATGAACTAGCTATTGAATTTTTCAATGCTTCTGCTTAAGCTTTTACCTATTAATGAAATGTTGTCTTAGAATAAAAAACATAATTCATAAGTTTATGTGAACTGTAAAATAATAAACACTCGACTGTGTTAATTTTGCCTGTAGATTGCAGCACTGCAAAGGATTTTATAAAATGACTGCACGTCACAATAGTTGTTTTCTGTTTTTAGGGTTCCGTATATACAGTATACGGATACCCTTATAATATCACTCAGGATTTCTGCCTCTGTCACATCACAGCAATTTTCTCCTAAACTACTGGACGGAAGAGGTTGAAATTTGGTATGAAGGTATAGTTTGGTGACTTGATCAGGAGCACATATCGCAAAAGAAGAAATTTTGATTTAAGGGGTACTTCTGGGGGGAAAAACTAAAAAAATCGACCGTCCCCCCCCTGATCTCCGAAACTACTGAACCTAAAATTTTGAAAAAAATAGAAAACATAAAACGTTGCCCGAACTTTACAGGAAAAATAAGGAGAAACCATTAATATTAATTTTGGGGGGCAAATTATAGAATTAAATAAAAATTTAAAAATAAAAAAAAATTCAAACTCATCATGTAATATATCAAATGAAAGGTCTCATTCTGAGGAACACAAATACATTTTTTTCATATTTAAATAAAAATTAATTAAAAAGATATTAAAGAAAATATACCAAAATTTACCCATTCCCCCCACCTTATCTCCGAAACTATAAAACGTAAAGTTTTGAAAAAAAATACTTTTATAGGTTCTAACCTGAAGTTTACTGGAAAAATAAGGAGAAACATCTACTTTTCATTTTGGGGGGCAAATTACAGAATTAAATGGAAAATATAAAATTAAAATTGTTTTAACGCATCATGTAATATATCAAATGAAAGGTCTCATTCTGAAGAACACAAATATATTTTTTTCATATTTAAAAAAAATTAATTAAAAAGATATTAAAGAGAATATACCAAAATTTAACCATTCCCCCCCCTTTATCTCCATAACTATAAAACGTAAAGTTTTGAAAAAAAATACTTTCATAGGTTCTGACCTGAAGTTTACTGGAAAAATAAGGAGAAACATCTAGTTTTCATTTTGGGGGGCAAATTATAGAATTAAATGGAAAATATAAAATTAAAATTGTTTCTAACCCATATATAGCAGATGAAAGGGCTCATTACGACGAAAATAAACATATTTTTTTCATATTTTTAAAATAAATAAATTAAAAGATATTAACAAAAATATAAAAAAATTTACCCATTCCCCCCCTTATCTCCGAAACCATAAGCTGGAAAATTTTGAAAAAAAATTGAGTTATAGTCCCTCACCTGAACTTTACTGGAAAATTAAGGAGAAACCCCTAATATTTATTTTGGGGGGCAAATTATAGAATTAAATGGAAAATATAAAATTAAAATTATTTCTAACCCATCATGTTATATATCAAATAAAAGGGCTCATTATGACGAAAACAAATATATTTTTTTCATATTTTTAAAATAAATTAATTAAAAGTTATTAACAAAAATATAAAAAATTTTACCCATTCCCCCCTTATCTCCGAAACCATAAGCTGTAAAATTTTGAAAAAAAAAGGTATAGCGCCTCACCTGAACTTTACTGGAAAAATAAGGAGAAACCCCTAATATTCATTTTGAGGGGCAAATTATAGAATTAAATGGAAAATATAAAATTAAAATTATTTCTAACCCATCATGTTATATATCAAATAAAAGGGCTCATTATGACGAAAACAAATATATTTTTTTCATATTTTTAAAATAAATTAATTAAAAGTTATTAACAAAAATATAAAAAAATTTACCCATTCCCCCCCCTTATCTCCGAAACCATAAGCTTTAAAATTTTGAAAAAAAATAGGTATAGCGCCTCACCTGAACTTTACTGGAAAAATAAGGAGAAACCCCTAATATTCATTTTGGGGGGCAAATTATAGAATTAAATGGAAAATAAAAAATTAAACTTGTTTCTAACGTATCATGTAATATATCAAATTACAGGGCTCATTATGACTAATACAAATATATTTTTTAAATAAATATTTTAAAATATATTAAAAAAATATTTAAAAAAAATACCCATTCCCCCCTTTATTCCCCAAACTATAAGACCTATTTTTTTTATTTACAGGAAAAATACGAAGAAATCTTTAATATTAATAATGGGGGGCAATTTATAGAAATAAACGAAAAATAAAAAATATTTTTTTAACGTGTCATGCAATATATCAAATGAAGGGGCTCGTTATGAGAAATACAAATATATATTTTTAAAATTAATTGTTTACAAGATATTAATATAAAGATATAAAAAATTCTCATTTCTCGCTTTATTTCCGAAACCATACTACCTAAAATTTTGAAAATAATTAGGGGTACTGGGGCTCACTTGAAATTTATATGAAAAATTAGAAAACCTCCATGGTAATTTTAGTAATTTTATCAAATAAAAGACTCATTATGTGAATTACAAATATATCATATTTTTAAATCATTTGTTTAGCAAAGATATTAAACATCGACTTAATTCCCATTTTAGAAACTATACTATTTAAATTTTGAAAAATATATTTTATTAATTTATTATTTAAAACTTGACCTATTGTGCCCTTTATCTTCCAATCTATAGAGCCTCAAAATTCAGACAATAGATTATAAAAGGCTTCCCTGAAAGTTTATTAGTAAAAGAAAACTCTAATGTTAATTTTTGGGGGCCAAATTAGAAAACTAAATACAGCGAATCTTGAAGGTGGTACGGAACTCTTACAATGCGAGTCCAACTCGCACTTGACCAAATTATTTTTTATTTCTATTCCGCTTTTCTCGGGTCTATCAATGTACACTAGAGCTCTAAATTATGGAGTAAATTTAATTAAACTACCCGACGTTCGACTCCTGCTGAGAGCCATTTTCAAGAGGCAAAATGAATGATATAAAAGTGTGACAGTGTCTACATCGAGCTTGGTGTCTTAATCTGCCTACTCCTGAAGTGTCACTAGATAACTGAACCAGTTTATATGTATATAAAGGAGATATTTCCAACAGGCCTAAATAATCAAAAGGCAAGGAAAACGTAGATTTACTATTTTTGTAAGAAGTTAATTAGATTTTAAAAAATCCATATGGCGTGTGATGTAAGCCTTTATGTTGTGCCGTGATTTGATATCAAAATTCTATGCCACCATACTGCACTATTGAAAGGACGTACATTATATGTACCTATAATAAGTAATGAAATGAGTAGAACTCATCCAGAGGTTCGTCGCTATGTACGAGATGAATGTGTTCATTTTGCTTATTGCCTAGAAGCTAAGCTATTAGTTTCATCTACATTATTATTAAGGGTATGCACCTCAGTACATATTAATGCTGTATTTCTGAGAAAAATGTCTATCCAAATCTGTAAAATATAGCCATTAAAAAATTTGGCAAGTTTTTATAATCTCTACAGAAAATCGAAAGAGCGCAAAAAAATTTTGGTTAAAGGTAAACCAGAAATCATTTGAGACCCAGCTTGTACCATAACAAATTATTTGAGTTTTATTGAATTTATATGCTTCATGCATTCTGCTAATTATATAAGTAAACAGGAATACTATATTATCACTAACAATAAACACAAGGCAATATTGAAATATTCTGATGCCAGAATGTGGCCATAGGAAGCCAATAACATTTATTAAAAATGAGAGAATGCAACACACTTTTATTTGAAAACTCGATCGTTTGAATGCAATATGGCTGACAGTTCAAGATGACGGAAAACTTATTTCTTACACACGCCCGAGATATGGCTATCAAATAAAATATTTTGCTGAAACGGAAAGTAAAATTAAATCATGTCATTATAAACACAATATTGCGGCTCCAAAAGATCCCTTAATATGTTTTTATGACCACGGTTATATGTATGTACCTATATCAAATAAAGTGGTTCGCTGTGAAGAAAATGATGTCTGCGTGTATCTCGTCGAGGAGAACGTGTACGAGTGTCCCGGGTAAACGGTAAGGTTTGGTGGTGTCGTGTCTTAACTAATATCAACCTACACATTGAGCAAATTCTAGCTGTGCTGATACCCGATCAAATGTCAACTGCTGGTGATAAAATATTTCAAGATGGCATATCTAAAATGGCGATCATGAACTTAAGTTCTCCAATCCGTCTGAAATTTTGTATACCCGGGGTTTTTGGAGTCTCGGATTATTATTTTGGGGTCGAAATGTTCGGTTGAAATCTCGTACCGGAGAGCACAAATATATGATATTGACATAGCATCCGTCAACATAGATTTCGCAAAAGGCGTTTTTCACATTACTCTACCCAAGTGTGTGCAA
Source organism: Octodonta nipae (assembly GCA_034190945.1). NCBI lineage: Eukaryota > Metazoa > Arthropoda > Insecta > Coleoptera > Chrysomelidae > Octodonta > Octodonta nipae. The sequence goes on from CM067217.1 coordinate 132,828,934, forward strand.
TTTCCAGCAAAACATAGAATTCGTGTGTCAGGGTGGGCATGACAATGTTTGAACTTTACGTAGGTGTGAGACGAAGTTTTGCATTATAAGATTTCCTTCAGAACTAAATTTTTGTTGTTAGGATATGCTTTCCATTACCATATAGTCAAGGTAAGAATGAAGAATATACATACCAGTGAATTCCAGACAAATATATTTGAATTTCGATACTTTATACACCGAGTGGTCGAATTACGACCACAGGTGATGTAATATATATATATATATATATATATATATATATATATATATATATATATATCTCGGAGCCCAGTTAACCGATTACAACTCAAAAATTTCATGTCGCTAGTTGATAAAGCTGATTTTTGGGAGCATTAATTTGTTAAAAGTCTCCTCTTTTCATCTACACAATGCCTGCACGACTTTCTCTTTCGGTTGGCGTTGTTACTTTTATTTTACTCTTCTTGACGAGGTGGTTCCAGATTGAGAGGTGTATGTTTTAGTTGTAATGAGATTGGCATTCCAGATCTTTTCAAACTTCTTCTCCTCAAATGCTCGGATGCTAAATCCGTGGCCCACTCTCTCGGAAACAAACGTCTCTGCTTGAATGTGTATCCATTTCTGATGACAATTATTTGAGAGTTTATTCCTGCTACATTTAGCATAGAAAAGAAAACGACTCTAGTCCACCTTCTGGTATTACGTGCAACATTATAGTTAGCACACATCTTATCTACAATATCTACCCCCGATTAGGTTTCGTTGTAGAATTTGATAATCTCGGGCTTACATATATTTCCAGGTTTGATATCAATTGTGTCATCATTGTGCAAACTTGAAATAAGGGTAATATTCTTATTTTTTTTAGGTACATAAGACACTAATGTTGCATCTTTTGAAAAGGCAAACGAACTACTCGTTTCTGGTCTATTTTTGGTAGCTACAAATTCAATCGGCAGTTGCTTCTTATTTTTCTTTATGGTACCTACAAAGGACAATTTTTTTTCTTTTAAATATGACGCAAGTTCAACGTCTGTAAATCAATGATCGGCGGTTATATTGCGCCCAGTGTTATGAATAGGGCCTACAAGTCGTTTTACTACATCCGCTGGTTTGTTGATAAGACTGTATTCTCCTTCCGGCTGTTTACCTGGATATATTTCTTTATTAGAAGTATAAAAATCTCGAGCATCTACTAAAGCATAAATTTTAATTCCATACTGTGCTGGTTTAGACGGAATATATTGCCTGAAAAGGCAGTTACCGTGAAAGGCCTCTAGTTTCTCATCAATAGTTACGTTTTGGCAAGAGGAATAATTGTTTTTGCAATTTTCTACAAAAAGTGTAAATACTTCACGAATGGGTGCAAGATCATCATTATTTCTTCTTATTGGTCGAGTATTTTGGTCGTCAAATCTTACGCACCTCATAAGAAATTTAAATCTTTTGATTGACATAACTAGTCGAAAAAACTCTATATCGTGTCCATCTGTTGCCCAGATCTCTTGTAAAGATAATCTGTTACTATGCAATACGCCCGCAAGATACAATAGAGCGATAAAAGCTTTCATTTCAACTTTATCGGTAACTTTTACATCTCTCTGACGTGCAAATTTGTGAGATACTGACTGAATCTTTTGGTTAGTCCAAGTAACAATTATATCAAGTAAATTGTCAGTAAAAAATTATACCAAGCTTCCAGAGGTGATTTAGCTTCAATAGCCGCACCTTTTACCCCTGCAAGTTGCGTAATTATATTATGAGCACGAACTTTTGAAGGTTTCATCTGCCTTGCCCATTTAGTGGTTTTGTCTTTACCAAGAAAAAAATTCTGTGGCTCATCTTAGTCGCTTTCAGACTCTGCTGATTCTTCAGATTCTGAGTGTCCTTCCCTTGTTTAAATTTGGGCTTCATTTTCGATTTCAGACTCAGATTCAGAGAACTCAAATCGGTGACATCCGGCTTCATCCTCATCCAACATTTTAAGAAGTAGTTCTTGATCTTCAGGTTCCTCAGGATTATAAAATCGACGATTTGAAGCCATAATTTCAATTAACCTGCAACAATGTTAAATTAACAGGCGCATCTATCTGACAGATCACATTGCCTAATTCGGTGAAAAATCTGTTTGAGCTTACGAAAACATTTGTACTTACCAATAATCAACATAAGAATGTAAAATAATTTAAACAAACTAATTTTCGTGTCAACTTATATATGAAAAAACTTAGGGCGCACCGATCTAAGAGATCTTTTTCGCTGAAACTGATGTCCACTGCTTATCTCAAAGTCACATTATATACTGATCTAATACACGCATCAAAGTAGAAGAATACCTGGAAGGACAGCCCAGTGGCGTTTCCCGATTAGTAAATAAATCCAAATTAGTAAGTGCTGCCAGATCAAGTGCGCGCGATGCACGGTTAAGTAACGTTAAAAATTTCAATAAATTGCTGTTTTCAAAAATTCGCCAAAAATCGAATTTTAATCCGATTTTAGTTTTCTCGACGGCATTTGGACGGTTTTAAAAAACACCTTCAAAATGAGAACACGGTAGCTATATAACACCGTGCGCGCTCCTGAAAATAACGTCGTCATTTTACCATCGATCCCGGCAGGGATCAGTTATCAACTACGCGGATGAGTACCCGGAAACCAACTAATACATACATACATACATATATATATATATATAATAACTTCAAAACAAACTAATGTCATCAATCATGATATATATATATATATATATATATATATATATATATATGAGCAAAATATATGTAAATATGTAAATAGTCAGATCCTATGTTTTGAACAAATGTCACATCCTGTCACGTTCGGCACAACTATTGTTGTAATAGCAAGTGATCCTGTCAAATTTGGCTACACTATTATTATAATAGCAAGCGATCAAAACTCTTTTGTATTAGAGCAAAATTATTATTGCAATAATTTTCAGCAAAACTTCTTGAACGAGAACAAATGTAAAATACCCTGAATTGAATTAAATATATATTGTAAAAATTATTATCTACTGGTAGTCCTATCAAAAATGATGGAACAGCGATTGAGCTCATTAGAGACTTTTTCTGATTTGCTTAAAAGTTGTTTGTTTTACGTTAAAGAAAAAGTGTGGCATCACCCCTGAATCTACCCTAATATACATCTAATTATAGTTTATTTTGAAATAGAACTGACTTCAAATAAATCAAAATCAACCAAATGAAAACTCTTACAAACACTCTGTTCAATTAATTAATGTTTGTATATGACATATTTTGACATGTAATTTTAGAAATTTGTGTAGAAAATTTAAGTGACATTTACTTTAATGTTCAACGTTTTTTCACATATTTTTCCCATGTTAAAAAAACGATATGTTTTACATTATAGATAAATACAGGGAATCAAGTCCTAATACATCTTAATAATAATAATACGTTTATTAACAGCTTTGCTGAAATAATTACAATTGAGTTCATTTGTATCACTAATACACATATTGGTGCGTTCCCGCAATTTGTTTAGTGTATTGTTTTCAATTTGATTGAATTACTTCATTGATTTTTAAACTTCTGCACCTTTTCTAAAACATTCCGTCGCGCTAATGCTAATTTTAAGTGTTTTTTGCGTGTAAAATATAGACAGTATTGACATTCGTGTTTCGGTTCCCTAGCTATTAGGACGCTTGGGAGGTTCGTGTATTGTACTCCGAACTTTTCGGTCGCTTTGATCCCGTCTGAAGAGACGGCCGCTTTTTTGTTGTTATAGTGTTACGAGTCCGCGAGTTCTTAGCTCCGTTCGTAACGACCGCTAAATCGCTTTCATTTTGTTTCTTTTGTGTTTACAAAAGCGCATCGTTTGTTGTTAAACCCGCATTTTTGTTTGCTCAATCAATGAACATTATGTCGCTATTTTTTGTGTAACGTGTTGTCCAGACGAAGCTCCAAAAAACTGTTCCTGCTATTACGGGGCAAGCCTCTGAAGAAAGAAGACCCAAGAAAACACCAGAGCTTCGACATAAGAGGTTAGTGATAACTTTTATTTGGTGATTCGTTTATGTGACGGCACGTGTTTATTGATTGTTCCCCTAAAGGTCCTTCGTCAATTATATACTTTCATTGAACCAGCATTGAACTAAAACCGCAACATCTAATTCATACATTTATTTTGGATATTCTCTATGGAATGTGCCATCGAAGACATTTCACATATATTCTTATACATCCAGTTATTTGATATCAATAAAATTCTATAATCCCAATACAATTTTTAAATGCTTAGAGCAGCGTTTTTTTTAAAAACTCTTAATTTATATGTTGTTAGGCAACTGATTAAACAGGTTGAGTCCTTTGTAAAATAGGTTTTGTTGAGCAGATGTTCTGTGCAGTGTTGATATATAAAAGTTTGTTGCATTTAGGGATGTGTAATTGTAGACATTTTCTACTTTTTTACAAAGACTCAACAAATGGTTTGGAATAAGACCGTGGATCATTTTGAATATAAATATTAATGTTTTATAATAAATTTATTGTTTAGCACTTAGAAGGTTAACAGATTCCAACATTGTCTTTATATGAGCATATCTATTAGTATCTAATTAATATTATACGTAACTTCTGGTTCTCCCTTTCTTGCATATCAATTTCAGTTTTATTTAACAAAAATAAAATGCGGCATTATTATTGACTTCCTAAAGGGTTCCCTTTTTGGTTCTTAGGCTTGTCATGTATACTGCAACATCTGAAAATGTCAAATACTCATCTATTATGATTGAAGATATTAACATTCACGCACTTGTTCTATTTTGGCTCCATTCATCCATACTCCATGATGCTGTGTCAGATTTGCAGACCTCTATCTATTTTTCGCTATCAGAACTTTATCTGGCCGATATAGAGGGTGAGGTTATTTATTGGCACTTTGTCAATTTTTGCATTTAAAGTGTTCCCTACTGTATTCACAGTATCTCCAGCAAAATATATTGATGTGTCGTCAGCAAAATATATTAATGTGTCGTCAGTTTAATGCATTGACTTAAGTTATTAATGTAGATTACAAAAATGTTTAGTCTTCTTACAGTACCCTGTGGCACACCATGAAGTTTATCTCCCGGTGATGACTTGGTGTTGTTGTATCCTGTTCTTTGACTTCTTCGAAATAGATAGCTTGTAATCCACTGCAATGCTTTCTCTTGTATACCATATTGTTATATACTCCGTGGGTTCAATTAAAATTTAAAAACTAATATTTATTCTCACTTTCGAGAAACTGTCTTTTACATGAAATATTCACAACAGCTGATTCGAATCTCTAAATAATATCCCGAAATACACTCTTCGTAATAATTAACACCTGCTGCGATGATGGCCGCTCCTTTTAAAATCAGTATCGAATCCTCTCGTGCAATCCAATATCAATTCTACAGTTGCCGAGCTATTTCGCGATTAACTTTTTGTCGATCGATGTCGTATTGGAATGAAACCAGGGCCGGCTTAGGTAAATTTCGTAAGAATATTTTCCCAATTTTAAGACTAACAGCTCCTATTGATAGTTTCCAAAGCTCTTCGGAAATCAAAAAAGAATGTTCCAGTTTCTAGATCTGAACTAGATGAATTTTGCTTTGTTTGTAAGGCCGTTTCACATGTGTTGTTCTCTCTGAAGTTCTCTTGATTACAAATTTAAAACTGATTTTCTTCTATATATTCTACTATTTGATTTTATATGAATATTTGCAGCACCTTTTCATAACTGGGCCCAAATTTATTGGACGAAAGTAATTACAAAGATTGATTTTGTTTTCTTTTCAATGGAAATTACTCTGGAAGTTTTCCAGTTCGCAGGAAATTGCCTCTTTTCGATACTGGTATTGATGACTTGCAAAAAATTAATACCTACCGGCTGAAATGATGATGTTAGTATCTCTATGTTCACCCCATTTGTACTAGACTTTTTGTTCTTAATGCCTTTTACAATTTTTGTAAGGTTCATAAAATCTTTTTTTTAATTCCATTAAACAGCAATCAGGCTTTTGAATGTTGTTTAAAATTCCATTAAAAGTGGATCTATTACCATTTAAATTATACTAGTGGTCGCCCGGTGGTCGAAATTCGACCCCATTTCATCAAATTGTGAACATTATTGAGGTTCGTTTATCAAAAGTATATTTCTCTCAGAAATAAAGTGGAGGAGAAACCGAAAAAGAAACTTCATGAATCCCCCCCAATCATTCATGTCACATTGACATATCTTTTGAAGTATAAAAAATATATAAGAATTTAAGCAAATATATGTACTCCAAATACTTTTGAAAAATGCTTGACCCCACAGTTTTTGGCGGAACTGCACTTTGTAACCTAACAGTTTTCGTCATTTACAGTTTCAATCGAGTTCATAAAATATAAAAAATATAAGTATATGTCTAACAACCTTATAAGAACTACAAACTTTAATATATATTATCTGTTTTCCACTGATTGTCAATTTGTTACACCATATTGTGAAAATAATGTAGTAATCGAGTAATTAAATTCACAACAAAAACTTGGAGAATAATTAAAACGAAAGTTACTGCTACTTGTCCGAAAAATCAATACTGATCTACTACAGTGACTATTTTACTACTGAACAATAAACAACGCTTGATGCTGAACTATCAAAGCTGGTCTTCACATGAATTAATAGCAGGTAACGCATCTTCCCTATATAATTACTCAATAGTTTGACCATATTCGAAGAAAAAATTTGTTCAATAAAAATATATTTCTTTGTAGAATAGACGTATGTACCTAATTTTCCATAACAAATCTGTACATGCATTGAATTTGTTTATATTTTAAATAGTATCGCTAAAATGTCATTGACATATGTATTTTAGGTAAAAGTACTTATAATAAAACCAGCATTTTACAAGAATGGAACCATGTTATAATAACTAAATTGTTTATTTTATAAAATGCATGAACAGAAAACAGTAAGTAACTGATTCCCTATCTAAAAACATTTGATTCGGTTTTTAAATGTATTCAAATATATAGTTCTAATTTTTCCCAAAAAAAAATCGCTTTAAAAATATTAACATTATATTAAATAATGAATTAATATTAAATGTAATATTTAAAACATTAGTTAACACCTACATTTTACAAAAGTATTTTTTAATTTGAGACTGACAGAAATAAAACGCAGTAAAAACCTTCATTCTTGCATTTCACAGTTAACGATTTCAGCTCGTAAGCAGAAAATGAAATCAATCAACTGAAAAGTTAGTATGAAGGTGTTGTACCTACTATTACATTCCAAATAACTACCAGTACCTACATATTAATAAACATTCAACCAAAATCTTAAGGTCTTTAAATTGAAAGTATAACATTAAAATTAATAAAATATTATCAGAAATATCAGAAATAAATTCATCAATTGCAACATAATTCTTATTTTACAAAGCAATGAATGGCCATTATGATGTAATGTAAATTTTCCTGGGTAATATTTCAATTTTTAGTTTCATTTAATTCGCCTTTCACATTCGAATCAATCCATCATACGCTTTTCTCCCCAACCAATCTGGCGACACTGTTACTGTTATCTGTTTGACATTGACAGTGTGGACGTAAATAGTGTTTTTGTTTATTATATTTTATTTAAAAACTAAGCATTTTGCCTTTACCTATTTATATCTAGATGTAAGTTCATTTATACTGTTTAAGAAATAGTTAAGAATATCTTCGAGATAAATTAATGTGAGATTTGCAGTAGCATATAAAAAATTGTTATTCAAATGTTCAGCTAGTAGATTATTTTCTGTCTCGAGTTCATCATTTAATATTATTACTCTATTATTTTTAGATCTGTTTACAGTTTTCCACATTATCTTTGAGTTATTTTTTACTTTGTCTATATTTTCAAAGTAATAAGCTATCTTTTGGTTTCTAGTCATTGAAGTTACTATATTTCTTTTTTGTTTAAATATTATATATATATTCGTTTAACATAGTGAGTATAGCATTCTTAAACAGCATGCTTCTTTCTGTTATTTCTGCACCGATTTCTTCTGTCCACCATGTTTTTTTTTCCGAAATATTATTTCTTTTTCGGATGCATGTTCGTTCAACTTTTCTTGAATATTAGATACTAATCTATCGAATAGTACACTGAGCTGTTTTTTTGTTTTCTTTGTTGATATACTGTTAAAATGGGCTGATCTGTAATTTTGAGGGTAATTAATAGAAAACAATTTTAAATGATAAACCTGATTGTGTTATTTTAGAGAAAATAGTAAAGATATCTTTTTAGATTTTCTGGAGAACGATAACTCTCACATAATAGAAACTTACAAGGTACCTTACAGTAGTCATCATAAATTTAGTATTAATCACAAAGGGAAAATTTCGCAGGAATACAGATCTCATTGAGTTACAAATATAAAAAAGCTTGTGTTAATTTAATTTATTTCAATTCTGTTTTCTAATTAAACAGTAATTATTCAACTTCCTCATATAAACCTAATGTCAATGCAACTATTTTGAAATGAGAAATTCTTCGTCTTCCTGCTGTGCGTTTCAATGAAAGTGCCTTGATGATCCAGAAGCCGTTCATCACATCATTTTATGCTACAGGCTCTATTCTAATTCAACTTCAAGGAACAATGAGATGTTTTATGACCAGAGTTTAAGCTAAAAGTCGATATGCTGGTCGCAGACATTAATTTAATGGTCTTATTCTGCAGTTGTCGCCGTTTGAGTCGGGCATTATCAAAGAGATAAATTCGCTGGGTAAGGAAAAGCGGATCTTCGCGATAGTTTTATATCGAATCCATAAAAGCTACTACTTTAAATTAAAACAAGTAAAGATACTTACCTTGATACCCAAGATATGCTATCAACTTGCAGAACCTACCTACATTCAAAGATTTTACGAGGGGAAATTTATTGCCAATAAACCAATTTTATTGAGTAAGTTTTATTATTTGAAGTTTTTGTATTTTCATGTCAGCAATTGTTACTATTGTTTTCCTTCAGTGTTGTGATATGTTGTCCGTCACGTCCAATACCAAAACACGTTAAAAATCGTCTGGGTGAAGTTAGCGATATATAATAGCAAAATAATTAAGAAATTCCTGTTAGAAAATTAAAATTACTGATAATGTGTTTTTTTGTAATTAAAATGAACAGAAAAAATCTTTAGACCCATTTTGTTAAAGATTTTATTAGTCGTTAATAGTATTGCTCAAAATATATCGTATTTTAACTACAGTTTAGCTATTCAAAATCTGGAAAAATTTATCACAAAAAATAGGTAATTACTGTTCAATTTGGAAAAGTGACACTTTTTGACATAGTCATGTGACCGTCTAAAATTGTCTAGAGTTATAAACAATTTATTTATAAATGGGATTTTTATTTGATTCCGATTTTACAAATATCTGACAAAGTTTGGAAATAACAGTCAACGGTCTTCGAGTGTGAACTCAGAATATTGAGAAATCATATGACGATGTCGATGAAACTGAATCGAAAGATAGTTTGCATCATACTTCTTAGTTTCTGGAACTGCCCGTACTTCTTTGTAAACACCCTGACTATTCCTCTGGCTATCCGAAGATCTGTAGCTACACAATGAGCCAGGGCATATTCTACGGGTCTCGGGGTTCCTGTTTGGTCAACTCGTGCTGCACTTTCTGCCCATCCGAGTACAGTGCCATAAACTGTTCGAAGATCATGTCTTTATCAGGTGGTTGGATGCTGCGGACTTGGGCTAGCTCAACTTGCTTGTTGGAATGTACCCCTTTGGTTTTCTTCGACGTAGCTTCCTTATCCTGCAGACAACATCGTTGATTCTCTTTACAATTTGGTAAGGCCCTTCCAATAATATCTCTGTAACTTGGGCGAATATCCACGACGCCGCTGCGGGTTATACAACCAAATAAAATCGTCAACTTGGAATTCCCCGCTCTCGGCTTTGATGTCGTAGGCTTCCTTCATTATCGATATTTAACCGAGCTCGCTGGTGGATGTCAGTCATAGTTTGACGTAACTGCCTGACATAGTCTTCACCTGCGGTCTCTTCTCTTGGGGGACATTCAACATCAGATCGCATGGTAGTCATAATTCTTGTCCCATAATAACACTGGCCTGGGCCTGAGAGACTACCTTTGACAAATGTCGGTTAATTGTTCTATACATCCACTCTACTGTTCCATCGGATTGCGGGTGTTATGCTGCCGCCGTGTTTTTTTGTGCATCCTCAATAGCTTCCAGACATCATGGAAAAGAGTAGACTTGAATTTCTACCTTGGTCTGAATGCAATTCCAAGGGCATACCAAATGGCTAATCCATCCGTTGACAAAACGTCAGCAACGGTCAAGGCTTCTTGATTCAGCAAGGCATATGTTTCTGCCCATTTACTGAAATAATCCATCACCCACACAATGTACTTCTTTCCGGAGTCAGAATTTCTGGACGACCATATCTCATAGAAGCTACATATTTTTTTTAGCTGTTCCCGATACCTTCAATATATTTTTATCTGTTTTTCTCGCAGCCTTACACAGACAAATAGAAATACTTATTTTAAATATCAGTTATCCAATTCGGTCCGGTCGTTCACAACTTATGCGCTTATTGAGAAAAAAATGACTCATTTTTATTACATAGAGAAAATGATTAATAAATGTTATTATTAATTAATGTTTTCTACATCAATATTTGTTGAAATGTCTGTTTAGACTGGGCATTTTTACAATTTTCCCTACATAAGAAAATTCTTCTGACATAATAAATATTTGAAAAAACTTCTTAAACAAATTTTTAGAAATAATTTATTCAATAATTAAGTCAAATATAACCAAATGGAATGAGTTCGTTAATTTCATTATTTAATAAATACTAAAAAATGGAAAATGTGTTACTAAATAATACAAATTTCATTAGAAACTATTTCTCATTGGAAGTTACTATTGTATTAAACATTGTATTGTTTCAAAGAAATTTTTCATAGCTTTATAAAAATTCGGGTAGAAGGAATTTTTGTATAGTTAGCGATGATTTCAAATTGAACATTTTTTTTTGCTGTGTTTTTATTTTTTCATTTTTAAGCAAATAACTTAGTGAAAATCCATATATTCTAATTTTGTATGTGTATATTCAGTGCAGAAACCATTTCGTTGTGCCACATCCTAGCTTATAATTGTTGCTAAGTTGTTGCTAGCTTTTGCACAAGCGTTTTCGAGAAATGGTCCCTAATACATTAGTCATGTTGGTATTTTAGAAATATTATCAAAATAATCTAACCAACTGCAGATTTATTATTATTGTTGGCAATGTGTTACATCAATTACAATTTCCTTTTTCATGCCGTTACTGCTAAACGCTGACCACTGCCGTTTAAGTCTTAAAATTTATAATCCACATCTGTATTTAAAAAGCAAAAATAGTTTACGAAATCAAACAAATGCTAGAATTTGTTCTTAATTTGTTGGTGAGGACAAAATTAGAATTCCCAAACTCAACCTCGATGCAGGTTTTATAAAGGAGCGACCCATAATCGCGGCATTTAGTTAGTGCGACGAAGAGCTTATGTAGAAATGTTATTGCGATCAGCTGTTCTGTATAATTTGTTGTAAATAGAAGTTCTAGAAAAGTGAAAGTTAATATTAGTTTTTTTAAATTTTAATTAAACCCACGAAATTTATAACAATTTGGTGATCAGAAGTGTAGGATTAAGTGCAGTTAAAATCGCAATTTGTTTTATGGAAACCCGTAGCATGGAAACAATGGACGAAACTACCAAAAAAATAGTCAGGTTACGGAGGGACTAGACGAAAAAATAGCCCAGATTCTAGAAAAACGCGACAAGAAGGAGAAACAACATCAAGAAGAAGTTCAACAAAGGTTAGTAAAATCTTTTGATGAAAAACGTAAAATAGAATTAGAAAATCTTGTCACTACGATGAAAGCGAACAACAAAATCTTGTTTCTACGATGAAAAGCGAAACAACAAATCGTATCACTGCCATGGAAGAAAAACAACAAATATAATGGAGGATTATTCTCGAAATTTGAATTAACCAGACAAAATGATTTTAAATGTTTGACGAAAACAAGAACAAATTGAATTAAAATGACGCGAAACTGAAGAGAGAAGACAACTGCAATTTGAACAATTACTGCAAATAGTAGGACAAGCTAATGAAACAGATAATGAAAGATTGCAAATAGTTGAGGCAGATATAAAAGAGATAAATGATGACATTAACACCATAAAAAATACCGGGGACACTCTTGAAACTAAAGTAGATGACTTCGATTCCATCTAAGTCAGGTAAAATTTGAAGTCAGTTCAATTCAAAACACAGTTCAAGACCAAATCAGTTCCATTAAAAAAACAGTACAAAGTGAGGTACAAGATAAAAACAGTGCCAGCCAAAATAAGGTAGAAAGAGAAATAAAAAGAATGCATCAGGACAGCTAGGAAAATACCAGCAGACCGTGGGTAGCAAAGGTTCCTTTAGTAAACCACCCACATTCGACGGCAGTTCATCTTTGCCCATGTATAAACGGCAATTTGAGGTAATGCAAGTGTCTTCAAAGAAAGGAGCTGCAGGAACCAGTGGAGAAAATAACCGTAAGTACTATGATTGTATAAAAGTTAATTGATTTGATAATTTTGCTGTATATAAATTTTGAAAACGTTTCGGAAGAGTCACATCTGCCCTCTTCAGGTCGGTTCGCATAATTCTCGTAGCCTTCTGCTTTCGCTTCTAGCTACTCGAATACTAAGATTTTCAGAAGCGCTCGCGCTGTTATATAGTCGCGGCTCGGCGCCTATTGGTTGGCACCGTGAACGGCTGCATGTGATTGGCCCTGGGCGCTCAGTGGGCACGCCTCCCGCCTGCTGATTTGTTATTTCCGGTTGAGTTGTTATTGGACGGGTCCGGGCCGGTACGGTGTTTAATAGAATTTTCCAACAATTGGATAAGTTCTGAATTTCATTGCGTGCGTTTAGACTGTGAGGCCTCTTCGCTACTTCAATTGCCTCTCTTACGAGTCTTGATTTCGGGTGTTCTATATTTGCCAGTACTCTGCTGTTCTCAAAGTCTATTCGGTGTGACATCGTTGTGGCGTTTTCCGCAACGGATGTTGTTTTTTCCTGCTTTCTTACAGCGTTCTGGTGTTCATCACGTCTAGCTTGAATTCTTCTATTAGTTTGCTCCACATAGGTTTTATGACAGTCTGCACATGAAATCTCGTACACTCCCTGTTGTTCTAAAGGGATCCTCGTCTTCGGAGTCCTCAACACCGTGCTTATTTTTCTGTCTGTATTGAAAATAGTATCGATATCGTGTCTCTGTAGAATTCTTGCAATACTGTCCGTAGTCCCCTTGACATACGGTAAATAAGCCTTGGTATTAGTGTCTCATGCTCCTCGTCTGTTTGTCTCGGTTTTGACTTTAGGGCTCTTTGTATATTTCGGTCTGTAAATCCGTTTTAAACTGTCCATTTCCTGTTTAATGTTATCATGATCAGCTAGTCTTTGTGATCTGGTTACTAAAGTCTTGACGACGGCTTGTATTTGGGCTGGGTGGTTATGAGAATTAGCATGAAGGTATCTGTTGGTGTGAGTTGCTTTCCTATATACTGTATGACCAAGGGTTCCATATTCCTTCCTACTTATGAGAACGTCAAGGAACGGCAGTTGATTGTTGGCTTCAACCTCCATGGTAAATTTTATTTTGTGATGTATGCCATTAAGGTGGTCTAAAAAAGTATTGAGGTGTTCCCTCCTATGAGGCCAAATCACAAATGTATCATCCACATATCGCAACCATAAACTGGGTTTAAGAGTTGTTGTTCTTAGTGCCAACTCCTCAAAGTTCTCCATAAAAAGGTTCGCTATAACTGGTGAGAGTGGCGATCCCATTGGAGCTCCTTCCACTTGTTTGTATCGTTGGTTCTCGTAAACAAAATAGGTGTTCATCAGACAGTGCCTTGTTAAGTATACAAGGTGTTGAGGTGGTTTGTATTTTTCTATTATGATATCCAAGGCATCGTGGATAGGGATGTTGGTGAAAAGTGACACTACGTCAAAACTTACAAGAAGACACTCTGGTTGTAAGACTGTTTTTCTAAGTATTTCGATGAAATGCGTCGAATTTTTCACATATGAGTCTGCCTCCTCTGCAAACGGTTGAAGTTGTTGGGCTAGGTATTTGGCTAGGTGTTGTGTTGGGGATCCAATTGAGCTTACTATTGGCCTCAAAGGTGCACCTTCTTTATGTACTTTTGGCAACCCATAGAATTTCGGACATCTCGATAACTTTTCACGCGGAATGACTTGCAGTTGGAGATTTTTGTCAATCCTACTTGCTTGGATTTTGGCCTTGGTTTTTTTCTCCAGATAAGATGTTGGGTCAGTAGTAATTTGTTTATATGCTGGATCTTGTAGCAATGTTTGAATTTTGTTTGAATAATCCGCTGTATCTAAAATTACAGTTGCATTTCCTTTATCAGCAGGTAGAATGACAATGTCCTTGTTGAGGCGAAGTTGTTTCAAGACCTCATTTTCTTCTTTAGATAGGTTCCTTTTGGGTGGTTTAGACTTTCTTAGAAGATGTGACACATCTTGTCTAATTATTTCGGCGGTGTTCGCATCTAATTTTGAAACTGCTGTTTCCACGCCACATATTATGCTCTCTGTTGGTATGTGAGAGGGAGCAATAGCGTAATTCAATCCCTTAGCCAACACGCCAATCGAGGAAGAGTTCAATTGGACCGAAGATAAGTTATAAACGGTTTTATTCGTTTCCAATTACCATGAGGTTAGACTGTGACCGTTATTTTCCGAGAAAAATTCGTTTTTGGGCTTCTGTTGGAGCTTCAATTTGTTGAATTTTGCCTGTTGTTGCATTGTTGTCAACTCGTCTCGGCCCTAAATTCGCTAATCTCATCGAATTTATCCCCATATTATTGGGTGGAGTGTATTGCTTACCTGTAGGTGGATATCTAGGAGTTTAGTATTAAGAACATCCAAATCTCTTCTGACATCACGTATGGCTTCCCTAAGTAGGGCACAACTAGCTTTCCATAAGATATTATGTGTTTTTCTGTTGTTCTTCCAGAAATTTACCGTCATGTTTTTCGGAATAATTCCTTCATCGCGGCATCGTTGTAAAAAATGTAGATCGCACAAAAGTTTGCTTCTTTTCGCGCGTAATTTCTCAAATGTTTTACACAAATGAAAAGTATTCTCCCCGTAGAGATTCACTATATTTGTTTTTTAAGTTTTCGCGGACACTAAATGTTTTAGGTGGTTTTCGGGAATTCATCCGCGTAGTTGATAACTGATCCCTGCCGGGATCGATGGTAAAGTGACGACGTTTGAAGCTCCAACAGAAGCCCAAAACGAATTTTTCTCGGAAAATAACGGTCACAGTCTAACCTCACGGCAATTGGAAACGAATAAAACCGTTTATATTTATCTTCGGTCCAATTGAACTCTTCCTCCATTGGCGTGTTGGCTAAGGGATTCAATTACGCTATTGCTCCCTCTCACAAACCAACAGAGAGCATAATATGTGGCGTGGAAACAGCAGTTTCAAAATTAGATGCGATATCCGCTGAAATAATTAGACAAGATGTGTCACATGTTCTAAGAAAGTCTCAATCACCCAAAAGGAACCTATCTAAAGAAGAAAATGAGGCCTTGAAGCAACTTCGCCTCAACAAGGACATTGTCATTCTACCTGCTGATAAAGGAAATGCAACTGTAAACATTGCTACAAGATCCAGCATATAAACAAATTACTACTGACCCAACAACATATCTGGGGAAAACAACCAAGGCCAAAATCCAAGCAAGTAGGATCGACAAAACTCTCCAACTGCAACTCATTCCGCGTGAAAAGTCATCGAGATGTCCGAAATTCTATGGGTTGCCAAAAGTACATAAAGAAGGTGCACCTTTGAGGCCAATAGTAACCTTAATTGGATCCCCAACACAACACCTAGCCAAATACCTAGCCCAATAACTTCAACCTTTTGCAGAGGAGGCAGACTCATATGTGAAAAATTCGACACATTTCATCGAAATACTTAGAAAAACCAACAACCAAAGTGTCTTCTTGTATGTTTTAACGTAGTGTCCCTTTTCACCAACATCCCTATCGACGAAGCCTTGGATATCATAATAGAAAAATACAAACCACCTCAAAACCTTGTAGACTTTACAGAGGCACTGTCTGGTGAACACCTATTTTGTTTACGAGAACCAACGATACAAACAAATGGAAAGAGCTCCAATGGGATCGCCACTCTCACCAGTCTTAACGAACCTTTTTATGGAGAACTTTGAGGAGTTGGCACTAAGAACAACAACTCTTAAACCCAGTTTATGGTTGCGATATGTGGATGATACATTTGTGATTTGGCCTCATGGGAGGGAACACCTCAATACTTTTTTAGAGCAACTGAATGGCATCACAAAATAAAATTTACCATGGAGGTTGAAGCCAACAATTAACTGCCGTTCCTTGACGTTCTCATAAATAGGAAGGAAGATGGAACCTTTGGCCATACAGTATATAGGAAAGCGTGATGAACACCAGAACGCTGTAAGAAAGCAGGAAAAAACAACATCCATTGCGGAACACGCCACCACGATGTCACACCGAATAGACTTTGAGAACACCAGAGTACTGGCAAATATAGAACACCCGAAATCAAGACTCGTAAGAGAGGCAATTGAAATAGCGAAGAGGCCTCACAGTCTAAACGCACGCAATGAAATTCAGAACTTATCGAATTGTTGGAAAATTCTATTAAACACCGTATCGGCCCGGACCCGTCCAATAACAACTCAACCGGAAATAACAAATCAGCAGGCGGGAGGCGTGCCCACTGAGCGCCCAGGGCCAATCACCCGCAGCCGTTCACGGTGCCAACTATATAACCGCGCGAGCGCTTCTACGAGAATTATACGAAGAGGGCAGATGTGACTCTGCAGAAACGTCGTCATTTTACCATCGATCCGGCAGGGATCAGTTATCAACTACGCGGATGAATTTCCGGAAACCACCTAAAACATATATATATATATATATATATATATTCGTATAATTCTCGTAGAAGCGCTCGCGCTGTTATATAGTTGGCACCGTGAACGGCTGCGTGTGATTGGCCCTGGGCGCTCAGTGGGCACGCCTCCCGCCTGCTGATTTGTTATTTCCGGTTGAGTTGTTATTGGACGGGTCCGGGCCGATACGGTGTTTAATAGAATTTTCCAACAATTCGATAAGTTCTGAATTTCATTGCGTGCGTTTAGACTGTGAGGCCTCTTCGCCATTTCAATTGCCTCTCTTACGAGTCTTGATTTCGGGTGTTCTATATTTGCCAGTACTCTGGTGTTCTCAAAGTCTATTCGGTGTGACATCGTGGTGGCGTATTCCGCAATGGATGTTGTTTTTTCCTGCTTTCTTACAGCGTTCTGGTGTTCATCACGTCTAGCTTGAATTCTTCGATTAGTTTGCCCCACATAGGTTTTATGACAGTCTGCACATGGAATCTCGTACACTCCCTGTTGTTCTAAAGGGATCCTCGTCTTCGGAGTCCTCAACACTGTGCTTATTTTTCTGTCTGTATTGAAAATAGTATCGATATTGTGTCCCTGTAGAATTCTTGCAATACTGTCCGTAGTACCCTTTACATACGGTAAATAAGCCTTGGTTATTGGTGTCTCATGCTCCTCGTCTGTTTTTCTCGGTTTTGACTTTAGGGCTCTTTGTATATTTCGGTCTGTAAATCCGTTTTGTCTCAGAGCTATTTTTAAACTGTCCATTTCCTGTTTAATGTTATCCTGGTCAGCTAGTCTTTGTGATCTGGTTACTAAGTCTTGACGATGGCTTGTAGTTGGGCTGGGTGGTGATGAGAATTAGCATGAAGGTATCTGTTGGGATGAGTTGCTTTCCTATATACTGTATGGCCAAAGGTTCCATCTTCCTTCCTATTTATGAGAACGTCAAAGAACGGCAGTTAATTGTTGGTAAATTTTATTTTGTGATGCCATTCAGTTGGTCTAAAAAAGTATTGAGGTGTTCCCTCCCATGAGGCCAAATCACAAATGTATCATCCACATATCGCAACCATAAACTGGGTTTAAGAGTTGTTGTTCTTAGTGCCAACTCCTCAAAGTTCTCCATAAAAAGGTTCGTTAAGACTGGTGAGAGTGGCGATCCCATTGGAGCTCTTTCCACTTGTTTGTATCGTTGGTTCTCGTAAACAAAATAGGTGTTCACCAGACAGTGCCTTGTAAATTCTACAAGGTGTTGAGGTGGTTTGTATTTTTCTATTATGATATCTAAGGCTTCGTCGATAGGGATGTCGGTGAAAAGGGACACTACGTTAAAACATACAAGAAGACACTCTGGTTGTAAGACTGTTTTTCTAAGTATTTCGATGAAATGCGTCGAATTTTTCACATATGAGTCTGCCTCCTCTGCAAAAAGTTGAAGTTATTGGGCTAGGTATTTGGCTAGGTGTTGTGTTGGGGATCCAATTGAGGTTACTATTGGCCTCAAAGGTGCACCTTCTTTATGTACTTTTGGCAACCCATAGAATTTCGGACATCTCGATGACTTTTCACGCGGAATGAGTTGCAGTTGGAGAGTTTTGTCGATCCTACTTGCTTGGATTTTGGCCTTGGTTGTTTTCCCCAGATATGTTGTTGGGTCAGTAGTAATTTGTTTATATGCTGGATCTTGTAGCAATGTTTACAGTTGCATTTCCTTTATCAGCAGGTAGAATGACAATGTCATTGTTGAGGCGAAGTTGTTTCAAGGCCTCATTTTCTTCTTTAGATAGGTTCCTTTTGGGTGGTTTAGACTTTCTTAGAACATGTGACACATCTTGTCTAATTATTTCAGCGGTTATCGCATCTAATTTTGAAAGTGCTGTTTCCACGCCACATATTATGCTCTCTGTTGGTTTGTGAGAGGGAGCAATAGCGTAATTGAATCCCTTAGCCAACACGCCAATGGAGGAAGAGTTCAATTGGGCCGAAGATAAGTTATAAACGGTTTTATTCGTTTCCAATTGCCGTGAGGTTAGACTGTGACCGTTATTTTCAGAGAAAAATTCGTTTTGGGCTTCTGTTGGAGCTTCAAACGTCGTCACTTTACCATCGATCCCGGCAGGGATCAATTATCAACTACGCGGATGAATTCCCGAAAACCACCTAAAACATTTAGTGTCCGCGAAAACTTAAAAACAAATATAGTGAATCTCTACGGGGAGAATACTTTTCATTTGTGTAAAACATTTGAGAAATTACGCGCGAAAAGAAGCAAACTTTTGTGCGATCTACATTTTTTACAACGATGCCGCGATGAAGGAGTTATTCCGAAAAACATGACGGTAAAGTTCTGGAAGAACAACAGAAAAACACAGAATATCTTATGGAAAGCTAGTTGTGCCCTACTTAGGGAAGCCATACGTGATGTCAGAAGAGATTTGGATGTTCTTAATACTAAACTCCTAGATATCCACCTACAGGTAAGCAATACACTCCACCCAATAATATGGGATAAATTCGATGAGATTAGCGAATTTAGGGCCGAAACGAGTTGACAACAATGCAACAACAGGCAAAATTCAACAAATTGAAGCTCCAACAGAAGCCCAAAAACGAATTTTTCTCGGAAAATAACGGTCACAGTCTAACCTCATGGCAATTGGAAACGAATAAAACCGTTTATAACTTATTTTCGGTCCAATTGAACTCTTCCTCGATTGGCGTGTTGGCTAAGTGATTCAATTACGCTATTGCCAATCACACGCAGCCGTTCACGGTGCCAACTATATGACAGCGCGAGCGCTTCTACGAGAATTATACGAACCGGCCTGAAGAGGGCAGATGTGACTCTGCCGAAAAGTCGTCATTTTACCATCGATCCCCGCAGGGATCAGTTATCAACTACGCGGATGATTTCCCGATAACCACCTAAAAATATATATATATATATATATATATATATATATATATATGTATATATATATATATATATATATATATATATATATATATATATATATATATTATATTCACTTTGATTCAATTCACTTTAAAAAAAAATTATTTATTTAGAAACATACAAAATTAAAATTGAACAATTAAAATAATTAAAGTACTTGAATAACTTAATACTATAAATGATATTATTTGAATGACAACACGAGAACGTTTCCAGTTGCTTTTATAACATTAACAAAAGTGCTGATGCAAGTCAGCGTTTTTACTGGTAAACGGACTCGTGTAGGTTTCCGGGAAGTTGTTTGCATATAATTCAAGATGAAATTTGATATCCCTGAGAAGTCACGTACGCTTTAAATTCCGTTGACTTCTCGACTGTGTGAACTAAGTGCTGATATATTTTGCATATAACATCTCCCCTTACATATCAAAAGTTGATGCTATAACATCAACTTTTAGGAACAGAAACATAAAATAATATAAAATGATGTTTGAATGGTATGAAGAATAATAAGTAATAAGTGTATAAAATATGAATAAAATAATAGGTAAAAATCAAATTGATATTTGTAAAATATAATCAAAATATGAGCAATAAAATAATACGAGTAATAATTAAATGCTTAACCTAAACATATCAAAATAAAATATAAAGTAAAAGCAAATGTGAATAAAAATAATGTGTAGAAAAATAAAAAGGTTAATGATATAAATCAATATTAAAAATGGTGTTTTTAGAGGTATACCTAAACTTGCGTCTCTAAGCTTTGTTCTGTTTTCAAAACAGGCCTAAGCTTGGGGAAGAATTTGAGTCTTGGCTGAGGCACTGAAGTCTGGTCAGGATTGCAGTCCTTTGAAGGTTTTACCATCCTCTTTTTGACAGCTTGGAAGGTGATGAGTGCTGCTATGATCATGAGAGCAGCTATGGTTGTATAGGTAAACCAAGAGATATTTTTGGTTACAAATGGCTGGTTTATGAGACCATCGAGGTCTCTGGAATATTGTTCCAATTTGTGATTTGCTACATCTAATTCTTCTACGTTAAGCCTGTTCAGCTTCAGGGGCTGAAGTTCAGGAATTTTAATTTTTTCTGGCACTGCGTCGCAACAGTTGAACGGCACTGTTACTGGTTGGAAGGTTTCTAGAACATCGGTTTGTTTACCAGATTCGGCTTGAACTTTTGTAATTCCTATAAACGCACTACACTCTGATTGAAGAGTCAATATGGAGTTGAGGGAGATTGTAAGAGTTTTTGGGTTGTTTGAGCGCAATTCACTGTAACACTTATGGGTTCAGAAGTAATTATGAGCCATGTATTGGGTTCTAGTTTTTGAACGTTGTATCCTTGAGTGAATATTAGTGAGCTTTTACAGTTGTCGTGTACCTTCTGGACATTCTTTAGAAGTTGAGCTTCACATAACGCGTTTGTGTCAATAGGATATGCGTAAAGTTCAGAACACAGTTTCTTACGAGTGGATAACGGTTTACACGCACTTAAGTCTTTGATCGGAATAAACATTAAAGAATCATCATTCTTTGCAAGATATTTTTGAGTGAAGGATAGCATATGATGTAAACCTGTTCTTTCATTGTATATAGGGATAGGATATAAATGAAAGACTGTGTAAGGATGTTGTTCGACTAAAGGGATTCTTAACACAAATATAAGATCGGTATATGTTTGAAATGCCTCTAGTTCAATGATTTCTAGATATTGTGCGATGCTCGAGTACTTTACAGCCAATGGAAGGTTACTTTTGACTAAATTTTGCGATACTTCCTGTAATGAGGTAATAAGATGTTCTGGTGTTAAAATTGAAGAGTGAATTATTTTCAGACGCGCGAATGTGATAGAATTTAAAACATCATTTAAATTATATTCTAAGTAGAGATAATTCTCCATAAGTTTTTCACACATTTCTAGTAGTGCGAGTTTTGATTCGACGTAGGCGACCTTATCATTAATTTTTCCGATAGTGTTTTCCAGCTTTATCATGTTATCGTTAAATAGTTTCTCGTCAATTCTAAGATTTTGGATAGTTTCGTTGAAGTTTTTAATTACGGATGTGGTGACACTTATTTGGTTTTTTGTAAGTTCTCGATTTGAAGTTGGCCTTGATTTAAGCGGTTTATGCTTTCGGTAAAGTATTTTCCGTCGGCGGCGTCTAGATTGCCGGTGATTGCCTTAAAAAGGGTACCTGCCCCATCAAGTATACCTCGTTTGTGTCTTTTAGTGTCCATGTGAATGTCAGTAAATTTCTGTTTGATTGAGTTAGAAATTTGATTGAGAAGGTTAATGTGGGTTTGTACGTCTGCGCGAAAGTAGTTCATAGCAAAAGAATTGAAGTTAACAGTTTTTACAAGAGTTTGTAATATTCTGTTATTTGTTGTAAATACTTGTTCTAGTGTAGAAATGTTTCTGTGTACTAAAAGTGTCCATTTATCATTGGATACAGTTATTTCTGCTTCGTTATGGAAGTAGATACCTAAAGTATTGTTTATTGGTTGTATTTGAAATTGGGGTACTGCTGACCCGAACAGCAGGCAAAACCTGAAACAGAAATTAACTTTCTGAGAATGGTTTCATTCGGTCGAAATTTACTTTTGATTTTTGGTTATTTTAGGGTTTAGTACTGTTGCGCAGTTTCTGTGAATCTCCAGGATTTCGAAAGGACCATTGAATTTATTTTGGAGTTTGTCCTTGATCTGGGATTCTTTAATATAGACTTTATCGCCTATTTGATAGTTAGGGAGATTTTCAGAAACGTGTTCATCAAATCTGACTTTCGCTTTATGTTTTTGGATTTCCGTTCTTTCGCGAGCAATTTTATAATAGTGAGAGATACGATTATTGAGATCTCTGATGTACTTAGTTATCAGGGCTTGTTGGTTGTAGAGAGTTTCTGGAGTCCTACTCGAAGTATGTCCATAAACAAGTTCGTAAGGGGTGAATCCATGAGTTTTGTTTACAGAATTGTTATATGCAATGATTGCATAAGGGAGGATGTTGAAAGGGTGTTCGTCAGGATTTTCTAGTTTATGGATTCTAATCATCTCTAATAAGGTCGAGTGGAATCGTTCTAATGAACCATTTGACTGGGGATGTCCCACACTAGAATAAGATAGTTTGATGTCAAATAGTTTACAAAAGTCTCTCATTAGTGTGTTGTCGAATTCCCTGCCATAATCACAATGTATCCGTAATGGAGTACCGAAGTGTTGGAAATAGAGTAGTAAGATACTAACAACGGTTTTTGCGGATTTGTCGGTTATGGGGTAGGCCTGAGAGAATTTTGTTAGTTCGTCCCGGATAGTTAATGCGTAGTTTTTTGTCGGGACTTCTAGAATATCGATGTTGACGCGTTCAAAGGGTGTCCGTGGGGTTTCAGTAATGACAAGTGGGCTGTCGAGATTTTTCCGGTAAACTTTTGCTCTCTGGCAAGATTGACAGTTTTTGATAAAATTGTCAACGTCCTTAGTCAGTCCTTGCCAATTGTATTTTTCTTTTATTCTGCGGATAGTTTCATTGATACCTCGGTGTATATTATTTTTGCCGTTATGGAATTGGTCGAGGATGATTGGTATTTGGTCTTTCTCAACCGTTTGGACGATATTTTGGCAAACTTTCCATTTGATATTGATTTCGGAAAAGATAAACGATATCATTTCCAAAATGGGCAGTTCAATGTTATTCTCAACACAGAATACTTCATTTTCTCTACTATTATACAGAGATGCGAAAAGATTCTCGTTGACTATTTCTGGGTCAGAAGGGAGAGGGACGATGTAATAGCGTCTTTTTCTGACACTTTTGCTTGCAAAGACATTTACTCTAGGGGTACGGAAATCAGCATTTTCCTCAAAAATGTCTTCGATGATGTCATGGTGAAAATTTTTCATGAGAGAGCCTTGGGGAAATACTAGGATGTTTTTGTTTCCTCGGTCTAGGAGCTGGCAATTAGAAAATTGAATTTTGTCGTAATCTATGAGAGAGACGGTTTGATATCGCTCGACAAAAGTTTTAAATTCTTCGGAGATTTTTGGAGATTAATGGGACTTCTCGTTCTTGTGAGTCATCGTCAGTTTCGTTTGTTGGGAGTACTGTAAATGGTGTTCGATGATTGTTTGCTTGAAATGATATGTATTCATTAAAGTTGTTAACTTTAATGCGAGAGAGCGCGTCGGCGTTTTTATTTACTTTGCCGGGTTTGTAAATTATTTGATAGTCGTACTCCTCCAGCTTAAGGCGCCATCTTGCAAGTCTACTTCCAGGGTCCTTTATAGAAAACAGCCAAGTTAACGGGCGGTGATCGGTCAGAAGTAAAAACTTACGGCCAAAAATTATCGGACGAAAGTGTTTAACCGCCCACACTATTGCAAGGAGTTTTCGTTCTATGGTTGAATACTTAGTTTCAGCATTGCAGATAGTTCTGGAGGCATAGGCTACGGGTAAATCTTTACCTACGGGGCCTTGAGAGAGCACTGCGCCGATAGCAAATGAACTGGCGTCGGTTGTAAGAATAAATGGCTCTTCAAAATTAGGGTATATGAGTATGGGAGTAGAAGTAAGGGCTCTTTTTAATTCGTCAAAAGATTTGACACATTCTGAATCAAACTGGAAAGGTGTGTCTTTTTGAAGTAATATTGTCAAAGGTTTTGAAATCTTGGCGAAATTGGGGATGAATCGCCTGTAATAACCAGCTAACCCTAAGAAGGACTTGATATCTTTTGGGTTTTTTGGTTGGGGAAAATTTAAGATACAATCTACCTTTGAGGGGTTAGGCTTCACGCCTTCGGGAGTTATAATGTGGCCAAGATACGCGACCTCTTTGCGAAGAAACTCGCATTTGTCGGGTTGGATTTTTAGATTAGCAATCGTTTGAAAACTTCAGAAAGTCGGGCTATGTGCTCATGTATAGTCGGAGAATAAACGATAATGTCGTCCATATAGACTAAACATCTCTCGTTTTGAACACCTAAAAGAATATTATCCATTACCCTTTGGAAGGTGGATGGAGCGTTTTTAAGACCGAAGGGCATTCTAACAAATTCGAAATGGCCATTATCAACTGTGAATGCTGTTTTTTGGATGTCTTTAGTATCGATTTCGATTTGGTGAAACCCGGAAGCTAAGTCGAGGGTGGTGAAGTATTGGCATTTGCCAAGCTGGTCAAGTAAATCCGAAATGTTCGGTAGGGGATATTTGTCGTCAACAGTAAGTTCATTTAATTTACGATAATCGACGACGACACGCCATTTTTGGGTACCAGATGCGTCTAGTTTTTTGGGAACTACCCAAACCGGGGATGACCATGGCGAATTAGACGGACGTATAATGCATCTTTGATATATGACTTTTTACCTCTTGTTTGTGTATTTGGGGGTACCGATATGACTTTGTGAAAGAGGGTTTTGCGTTTCTAGTGTCTATCGAATTTTTGATCTCGTTTGTAAAGGTCAGTTGGTCACCTTCTAAATAGAATCTGTCAGAATATTCGAGGCAAAGTTGAGAAATAAGTTCGGCTTCCTCCTCGTTCAGATGTTCTAACCGAAGTTGTTCCTTAATTGTAGTTTGTCTATCAGGCTGGGTTAAGTTTTGAGAGTAACTTTCAGAAAGAATGTTTACGGAAAAATTGTTTATCGGTTCGAGTTTTAAATTGTCGAAATTAACAGTCTTGGGGATAGCATTTGCATTTAAAACTGAAGTAAGGAATTCGCCTTTTTCATTAATTTTAACAAGGGCACGGGGAAGATAAACTTTTTCTATTTCGGCAGATGATAGGAAAGCATCAGTATTAGTGAGGTTACATTTTAATTTACATATTTGTTCTGTTCGGGGTTCTAAACATATTGTATTAACCGGGATGCAGTTATTGAAAGTTGAAGGGTTCTGAGTACGCATGGCAGTATCATCCGTAACTTTGTAGAGGGGTAAAGTTTTATAATTAGTGACAAGTTGTTTGCTGTTAAAGTCTATAACGCAGTTATAGTGTTCAAGGAAATCTGAACCCAGTAATCCGTCGAATTCAATGTCGATGTTGCAAATATATACCTTGTGTGGGTCGGCGACATTGAAAGGTACAAGGGTGGATTCGTTGATTAAGATTTTCTGATCGGTGATTCCTTGGATGACTACGTTGTTTGAAGCGTTGGCAGGTTTCAGGTTTAAAAGTTGAAAGTCCTGCACCCGTATCGATAAGAAGTTTATAGGTGTTTGAAAAGTCAGTAATATAATAAAGATTCTTTGAGTTGACGGAAAGAAGGGGTCTTACAGAAAGTTCTGTTCTGGGAAGTTGACATGGGGCTGAAGTCATCCAGATTCATTGTCTGAATTTGGGTTTGAATTTCTGAAATTTCTTGGTCTGGGGGTTTTGATTGTATGGGGGTCAAATGAAAATTTACTTGAGAGGAATCAGGTTAGTCAGAATAAAATTCGTTAAACTGTTCAGTATTGAAATATTCTGGTTCATCGTTTTGTTCGAAATCATTAGGGTAATATTGTTGTACGTTTCCGTACTCATTGGGTAAAGGGTTGTATTGATTTTCGCTTTGAGAATAGTTATAGTCATTGTGATATGGTCCGAATTGCAGATTGTTCAAGTGATGATGTTTAAAGAAACTCGGGTTCGGTCTGTAATTGCCAGACATCTGGGGTTGTCTACTGGTAGATGGACGAAATTGTTGCTGTGAAATTTGTTGACTGGGATTAACATTTGTAGATTGATTAGCAGGTTGATTGGAAAAATGAGGGCGGTAATTCGAATAGTTCTGATTAGAATTCGGGTTGTGTTGAAATTGTCTCATTCTCAATAAGCATTCGTTGCTTAAATGGCCCATGCGTTTACAAAAAGAGCATTGTTTTGGAGGTGGACCGTTATTTGGTTTACGAGGGGGTTGTTGGAAACTTCTATTACCTGAAAATTTCTGGGTTTCTAAATGTGATAGTTGTAGTTCTCGTTTAATCCTGGAAATGGCAGTGAGAATACTGCATGGGTCGCTAGCGCGAACGAGTTGACCAATTTTGGGCTCTAAACCCGTGAGGAGGCTATTAAGAGCCATTGACTCTATTAAGTCAATCTGCGCTTGCTTTTCTTTGATTGTTAAATTTTGTTTGCTTATAGCTGCTAGCATTTTCGCTTGGTGCGTCTGGAGTCTAGCAGAGAACGTGAGAGGGGATTCATTAGGAGTTTGCCGCATTCGTTGCAAGTCCTGTATGAGAGCCGAGAGATCCCGAGGATCTCCAAAATGATTTTCTAAGAGGGTTTGAATTTCGGCTAGTTGACTAGGGTTTCGCGAATTAATTAACTCAGCCGCTCTACCGCATAACTTATTTTTTATATGGAGAATTAGCAATACTTGCTGATTATCCGTTGCCATGCTGTAAGCAGTATTACAGGAGCATATGAAAGTATTCAAAAATATCGGATTACCATCATATTCGGGAATTATGGCAAATATTTCAGATAACTTATATGGTTCTACGGTTGGTGTAGCTGCTTGTCTAGTAGTGGCCATTTTTATAATTGTATAGATTCGCACAATAAATAAAAATTGAGATTGAGGTTTTAAATGTAAATGGTAAATATCTAGTTTATCAAAATTCAATATCGAGCAATGTTTAATAGGGTAATGACAAATTTGAAATAGGAATGTATAAATGGTAGATTAATAATAAACTTGAAATAATGTTTCAAATACTTCGAAATATGTAAGTCAAAGTAATAAAATAATATGATTATGTAAAATATATAGTTTCAAAATTATTTAGGAATGTAAGGTTATGAGGAATAAAATATTATATAAATGAAAGAACTGGTGGTCATTCAAAAATAAAAAAATAGTTACTTTATGTGATTCTTACGTTATTATTCCTCGCATCGGACTGTTCTCCGCGTCACTTAGCACTGGTTAGCCTGGTTGCGTGTTCCCTTGCTAGTACTTGGTAGTTGTTGTCCTTTTCAAGTAGGTTTTGTCCACAATGATTTAGAAATCTCCACAGTCAGTTAGTATTCACGTGTTCTAACTGTGTTGGACAATCCTACTGACTGCCCCAATTTTATATTCACTTTGATTCAATTCACTTTAAAAAAAATTATTTATTTAGAAACATACAAAATTAAAATTGAACAATTAAAATAATTAAAGTACTTGAATAACTTAATACTATAAATGATATTATTTGAATGACAACACGAGAACGTTTCCAGTTGCTTTTATAACATTAACAAAAGTGCTGATGCAAGTCAGCGTTTTTACTGGGTAAACGGACTCGTGTAGGTTTCCGGGAAGTTGTTTGCATATAATTCAAGATGAAATTTGATATCCCTGAGAAGTCACGTACGCTTTAAATTCCGTTGACTTCTCGACTGTGTGAACTAAGTGCTGATATATTTTGCATATAACATATATATACGAGGGTGAATCAAATATGAATCGGACTTTTCTGTTTCTTGCCCTGTAGGTAATTCGAGTGGCGTGACGTCTCGATATATGTTAGGTAGGGATGTTAAAAAGAGGGGAGTTCGTCGGTTTGGCGAGACTTAGTCGATGCGCTGTTAGTAGCATCATGTCAGAGCAAGAGGTGCATACGTCTGTTGCGCAACGTGTTGGTATCAAATTTTTGGCGCGAGAGGGCGTTAGACCGTCTGAAATTTTGCGCCGACTCTCTGCACAGTTCGGCAATGAAACACTCTCAAGGACCCAAGTGTACGACTGGCACAAAAAGTTTTCAGTTGGCCGAGAGACAGTGGAAAATGAGCCTCATGCACGCCGTCCCACGACAAGCATCAATGAGGCGAATATCTAGGCAATTCGTGAGCTGATTGAAGGCGTACTGCTGATCGATTTTCTGCACGAACGCCGTACAATTAATGCTGAGTATTACTGCGAACTACTCCAACAAGTGAAAATTGCCTATCGGCAAAACAAGCGGGATATGTCTATCCGAAGTGTGATTGCATTGACTCAAGGAAAATTGAACAAAATGCATTGGGAAACCCTTCAACACCCGCCTTACAGTCCTGATTTGTCGCCATGTGACTACCAC
The DNA here is from genome assembly GCA_034190945.1 of Octodonta nipae. Lineage (NCBI taxonomy): Eukaryota > Metazoa > Arthropoda > Insecta > Coleoptera > Chrysomelidae > Octodonta > Octodonta nipae. The sequence continues at coordinate 132,858,006 of CM067217.1, forward strand.
ATGTTTGGGCCACTTAAAGAAAAACTTAGAGGCTACCACTTTGAGGACAACGAAGGTGTAGAAACGTTTGTGCGAAATTGGTTATCGACACGACCAGTTTCATTCTTTGAGAAAGGTATTAAAAAACTTCCGATTCGGTGGGAAAAATGTATACATAAGAGAGGAGACTATGTAGAAAAATAATATGTATTAAAGTTTGTATTGATCGTACCAAAAAAATTTTTAAAACAAAAGTCCGGTTCATATTTGAGTCACCCTCGTATATATATAATTTCTCGTCAAATATCATAAAAGATAAACAAATTAAACTTAGACATTATATCAGTTTTAACTCTGATTTGTTATTATTAGACGATATCTCAAATAAAAATCTTAATTTTTTCCTAAAATCAAAGTTAAGGGAATAACCAACTTACTAAATAATTTTAGCTGCCAATAAAGGAAGCCATTACTGGGTGTCTGTAGTTGCCACAAAGCATCATAATAGTATATTTGGTCTGAGCTGAATATTTGGGAAGATATACATTTTCTGAGTAACAGATTTTATTTCTTTTAGAAAACATAAAGAGAATTGCAATAGGTGGGTTTGACCAGTAACCAATTGGTGTTTACAATATCAGTTTGTGCCATAGTTGTGTAAAAAAATTACTAACAAAATCAGGAGTTTATTTCATTCTGACAGCTTTTGTTATCCTCTGAAAACCCCGAAAATGCTTCTTAATTAATGTTTAGGTTGCAATTTTGAACAAAATTTTGTGCAGGGTTTAGTCGTGGAAAAATGTATCGTTACCGAGATTGGAACATTACTGTCTGGATCAGCATACTGATATAGAACAGTTATACGTATCATTTAGAACATACGGAACATGGTTTTAAATTGAGACAAGGCCGAGTGGTTACACACAATTCAGATCAGTCCTCCGTTGTTTCGAATGAATTTTCAGCGCTACACGGTTCGGCTGGTATAACTATATGAATTAATTTTTTTTTTTTTGGTAAATAATGCGTTCAGGCCATACACAAACAGAGACTGCTGGGGTTTTCAAAATTAAATTTTATGGAGAATAGTGCATTAGAAAATTTCGAGGATTCAATATTTTCTTACTTTTTATTATAATCTTATAGTATCTGACAATTTCAACATCGGCAAAATTGTTAACCATTCATATAATTTTCTCTTGCAGTCTGATTGATGCGATGTCCGAAAAGATTGAAACAGCAGCTGAGATTTGACATGTTTCAATTCTAAATGATGCAGTTCGATCATATGGAATTAGCAGCCAAATATATGGCAAACACTTTTTAAAACATATATAGTTTACTGAGTTTAGTCATTGACGGGTGAAGAAGGTAGGTTTCACTTCTTGGGGATGATTTCGGGAATATTATTTCATTCCACCTTCAAGAAGTAAATAAACAACCAAATCAGGCCTTAGTTTATTTCGAACAGTTATTCACATTTCTTAAGTACCCCTGAATAATTTAGTTTAAGACTTTAATCTTCAGTAGCCACTGTTTCTCTAAAAAGAGGATCATTATATTAAAATCAAATTTGAAGAACGAGGAAACTGATCAGGGCTACTTTTCAAAGTTAAAGAGGACACTAAATATATAACTAAATATCCATATGCCTGCTTTTTATGGTATGGGATCAAGTTGTTCTACCAGTTCTTTCAATGCTTGGTCAAACGTGAACTGTTGCTTAAGAATTAGTGAACATACCAAGAGTGACATTAAGAGTAGTGGAGCCTCAAGTGTTGTCTTTATTTTTATTTGTGCCATTTTTGACCTCGCAATGATTAATAATCTTAGTTGATTGAAGACTTATTTTGTTGTTAGATTTTAAGGTCGCATCTCTCTTCCGTTTTAGTGTGGAGCTTTTAATTTGAATCTGATCACAGCTTTCTAAATAGTACATTTCATTGTACTAGTTTTCTTTATTTGTCATTCATATTTGCATTACTTAAGTAATTGCCTTTTTTCTTCTTTTATGTTGTTATTATGTTATTGTTTCTGTTTCTCTATAAGAGTTTTTGTTATTTTTTTGGTCAACGATCTTCATTTTGTGTCTATTAAAAGGTTACTGTTTATACTGAATGAATATAAGTTTTAATAAATTTTTATCATTTTTGCCATTTTCATAAGACGTTTAGGCGAATAAGCACTAGGAGAGCTTTACATACTAGCACTTTACTCAATTAAATATGACAGAAGCTCCTAATTTGTACATTATTGCTTCAGAAAACTGAAGATTAAATGACGGTTGGATTCACTGTGATGAAGCTATTTTTGAAGACTATTTTTGAAAATAGTAATAATATAAATAGTAATAGACCATGCGATGCATCGTTATAGCTAGATTTTAATTATTGTAAGCAATTATACGGCCCACTTACTATCTAGTGGTATTTAGTTTAGAACTGAAATGTATAAGACAACATTTCTTTTCTTACTATAATAAATTACAATTTTTATTAAGTGACATATTACATATGCCTAACATTACTAATAGCAGTTTTTCATCAAATTAATTAAAGAGCCGCACAAAATAATCGGCGTTTGATTAATAATTAGTCATTAATTTCATTATCCATTAAATCGTTGAATCATGTCCAGTATTTTTTACTAATTAATAGCGTTTAACAAAAATTATATTTAAAAGCTCTTATAAAAAAAATTGCAAGAAACGTACATATTGGCAATTTAGATAGATATAATGTCTTTTCTGTGTAATGCAGGACAAAAATAAGAAGTTTACATCTTAATTTACACACTAAATATATATAAAATTACTGGATAATAAAATTAGGAAAAATCTGTAATTGCCAAGAGTTATTAATGTACAATATGTTCTATTAAATCGTAATGTTTTAATTATAAGTTTAAAATCAGAATAAAAAACTGTAATAAATAATTTGTTCAACTGCGAGTTGGACTCGCATATTTAGGGTTCCGAACCACCTTCAAGATTCGAATATTCCAGTTTCAGACAAGCAGGGAATGAGTGCATTTTCTTATATTTTTGATAATATCTTTTATGCAAATGATTTAAAAATATGATATATTTGTAATTCACATAATGAGCCTTTTATCTGATATATTACATGATGCGTTTGAAAATTGAATCTTTATTTTCCATTTAATTGTATAATTTGTCCCTAAAATTACTATGGGGGTTTTCTAATAATTTATTTTCCGTTTTTATTTGGGGGCCAAATAATAGAATTAGGAGTTTTTTTCATATTTTTCCTATAAACTAAAAAAATGAGGGCTTAGAGTTTGGGAAATAACGGGGAGAATGGGTAATTTTTTTAAAATATTTTTTTAATATATTTTAAAATATTCATTTAAAAAAAATTAAAAAAATTAATTTGTATTCGTCATAATGAGCCCAGGGATTAGATACATTAGATGACCCGTTAGAAACAATTATAATTTTTTATTTAGCATTTAATTCTATTATTTTGCCCCCCAAAATGATTATTAGGGGTTTCTTCTTATTTTTCCAGTAAAGTTCAAGTGAGGGGCTATACTTCCACTTTTTCAAAATTTTTCAGGTTTTGGTTTCGGAGATAAGGGGAGAATGGGTAAAATTATTTATATTTTTGTTAAAATCTTTTAATTAATTTAGTTTATAAATATGGAAAAAATATATTTGTTTTTTTAATCATGAGACCTTTTTTTTGATATATAACATGCTGGGTTAGAAACAATTTTAATTTTGTATTTTCCATTTAATTCTATAATTTGCCCCCCAAAAAAATATTAGGGGTTTCTCCGTATTTTTCTAGTAAAGTTCAGGTGAGGGGCTATACCTCCATTTTTTCAAAATTTTCCAGCTTATGGTTTCAGAGATAAGGGTGGGGGAATGGGTAATTTTTTTTATATTTTTGTTAATATTTTTTAATCAATTTATTTTAAAAATATGAAAAAAATATATTTGTTTTCGTCGTAATGAGCGCTTTCATTTGATATATAACATGATGGGTTAGAAACAATTTTAATTTTAGATTTTCCATTTAATTCTGTAACTTGCCCCCCAAAATTAAAAGAAGAGGTTTCTCCTTATTTTTCCAGTAAACTTCAGGTCAGAACCTATGAATCTATTTTTTTCAAAACTTTACGTTTTATAGTTTCGGAGATAGGGGGGGATGGGTAAATTTTGGTATATTTTCGTTAATATCTTTTTAATTATTTTTTTAATATGAAAAAAATATATTTGTGTTCCTCAGAATGAGACCTTTCATTTGATATATTACATGATGGGTTTGAATTTTTTTTATTTTTTAATTTTTATTTAATTCTATAATTTGCCCCCCTAAATTAATATTAATGGTTTCTACTTATTTTTCCTGTAAAGTTCGGGCAACGTTGTATATTTCCTATTTTTTTCAAAATTTTAGGCTAAGTAGTTTCGGAGATCAGGGGGGGAAACGGTCGATTTTTTTAGTTTTTCCCCCCAGAAGTACCCCTAAAATCAAACTTTTTTCTTTTAAGATATGTACTCCTGATTGGGTCACCAAACTATACATTGATACCAAATTTCAACCTCTTCCGTCCAGTACTTTAGGAGAATATGGCTGTGATGTGACACAGGCAGAAATCCGGAGTGATATTATAAGGGTATCCGTATATTGTATATACGGAACCCTAATAAGACTCATTTATTTTATTTTTATTAAACTGTTTTTACGCCTTTTGTAGTCTGTAAATTAAACTCTCTACAATATGCCATTAAATCTCCCACTGTTGCCCTTTTCTGCACCAGTTCAAACGTGAAGGCAGTGCTCAGCAGTCAGAATAGGCACTAATCGTCGACGTTATGAAATAATCTTGCTTCAAACGATTGATTGACGATTTAGGGCGTAATAGCAAAACGGTCTCGCAGTGCTAGGCGTCTGAAGGGTCTCGCAGTGGGCCAAAAGTCGTGGGTTAGGTGGGGGAAGAGTCCGAAGGTCAAATTCTTGGCATCAGCGGGCCCTAGCCCTGCCCTAGCCCTTAAACCTGCTTGAAACGGAGCCTCCATCGAGATCGGCGCGTCGTGCAGTGAGTAACTATTTCAAGGAACAGGACGCAAAACTTTACAACTCAACCGATTCCAATTTTTACGATTGGATTCAAAAGCTGAAAGTGGGTAGAAAATCATTGCATAAATGAAAATTAATAGTAATAGTCCATGCGATAATTTAACACCTATGCATGTTCAGTGCTCAGTTATTAACACCTATGCATGTTCAGTGATCAGTTACTCTTTCGGTATAGTTAATTGGTACAAGACTGATATTGAACAATTACAACGAAAAGTTCGAGTTTTACTAACAAAAACTCAAAATCACCATCCAGAGAGCTCTGTCGAACGTACAACTTTGCCACGGTATGAAGGAGGAAGAGGATTGACAGATCTAAGTATACTATTAGATCCACAAATTTCTATTTTGCGTAGTCATTTCCAGACACTCGCAGAATTTTCTGATCTACCTAGAGTCATGTGCCAGGTTGATGGCTCAACACCACTGCGACTGACACAACAATATGTCCAATTACACCACCAGACGACAGATCAGAAACTGCTGAAATGGAAAGAGAAGCCCCTTCAGGGAAGACATATAAATGACGTCAACCAAGATTATGTCGACAGTGCAGCGTCGAACTACTGGTTGATCTCTGGTCATATGTTTCCTGAAACGGAAGGCTTTATATTGGCAATCTAAGATCAAATAATTCCAACTAAGAACTACCGAAAGTACATCGTTAAAGACTATTCTAAAACAACTATAGATGCATGTACGGTTGCCAAACATCTGAATTCATCCAGCATATCACAGGAGGTTGTCAAGCGTCCGCTGCAACTGAATACAAAGAACGACACGATGCTGTGGCAAAAATACTTCACCAGGGTCTAGCACTGAAACTTGAATTATCTCAGTCGGTAAAATTACCATACTATAAATATAAACTATAATCTGTTTTAGAAAATAACAACTACAAGCTGTACTGGAACCGCACGATACTGACCGATCGGTCTGTTGCTCACAATAGACCAGATATAGTTTTGGTAGATAAAATCTCTCGGAAAAACAACTTTAATTGACATAGCAATTCCTAACAACAATAATATAAATATCAAGCAGGCTGAGAAAATAACCAAATATAGAGATTTGAAATTTTAAAAAAAACTCAGTGGAACATGAACAACACACGAACTGTACCAATTGTTATGACAACGACAGGACTAGTCTAAAAAGAAAACTATTAAAAAATTTAAAATACCTCGGTCTGGACGAACATCTTTACAAACAAATGCAAAAAGCCGTCCTGTTAGGTACAGCTCGGACGGTCAGGAAATTCATGGGAAACTGCCGCCACGATTCCAACCATGGGCATGAAAACCTGGCAAGGGCTCCCACAGAGCTAAACCCTTTGGCCAAGTGATGCCATATATTGTATGGCCAAGTGAACATTTTAAAAATGTATAGAAAAGTTCCACAGTGTTCCACGGGCTGACCCATCGCATGTTGTACATGGATGTATTATTGAATGGAAAACATTAAAAATGGCTGCGCTTAACCTCACGTGTGTCATTAGTACAAGGTCTTGCAATGTAAAACAGTTATCTGAATTTCGTATTTAAACGACGTGGAATGTCTTTCTTGAATTGAATCTTTTTCTTGCGTTTTTCTGCGGTCTTCATTATACACTGAACATTGTACACTGAACTCTCGATCTCGTCTCGGTCGAGTTGTGGAGCGCCAATCCGAAGGGGTGAGAGGATTTCGAAGAGTTCAATGTATTGAGTTCTAAGGACCGTAATTCTTTTTTATGTATATATTTTTTTCTTTTTAAATAATTTTTTCTGAGTTCTTTGGGAATAACACCACATAAAGATTGTTTATTTTAAAGTCCAAACGTTTCTAGGTCTAAATCGGACCATGTTTTAAATGGTATTAAACAAAATGAACAAGAAATTAAAAAATTCAAAGATTAAAAGGATTCGCAATGACAAATATCTTAATCACAATGTCAAGTTTATTTGATGTTATTCCCAAAGAACTCAGAAAAAATTATCTGGGAAGAAAAAAAAAGAGAGATTCCACAATTATCACTCTGAAATATAATATTATGAAATAAGTAGTAACGGGGTTGAGTATGGAATTATCCATGTATAGAGATATTATATTTGACCCAAGTTGTTGCGACTCTTCAATAAAAAGTGGCAGCAAGCATCAAGACATAAAGACAGATTTCTGCAACAACATTCTAAGCGGTTGAGCGTGTTTGTTTTTTTTCGAAGAATCAGACCAATCTTCAGAAATATCCGCAAATTTGGGGCGGCCTTCTTCAGAATTTAGTGACCGGACAAAACGAAGGAAGACTGAAGAATTACGCACAAGATATAGTACGGACGAATTAACGTATTTAATAGATGAATCAACTGAGTGTGAAACATCTGACTCTTCAGATGATGATCTCTGAACTTTTAATCAACTGATTGTATGTTTATTATTTTGTACATTCTATTTAAAAGTGATTCATTTGACATGCATCACTTTTAAACGTTGGTTCGTCTTCTTGTAGTAGCATTTGCCGTAGTCTTTTCATATTGTATCTCACATGTTCGTCGTAATAGGTTGCATATCAGGGGCTCATGCTGTTCAGGGTTTTCTTAGCTTCAGTATTCTACTTGGTTGCTGTTCCATTCTTAGTGCGTTTTTTGGCCTCTAATTTCCTATGTGCGGTGCTGCTCCATATGTTTTCTTAGCTGTTCCTCTTTTCAGTAGTCTTCTTCCTCTTCTTACGGGTTGAGTTGGTTGGTTGTTCCTCAGGTTTTTCTTATGTGTTCCCGATGGTGCTCCATTCGATTTCTTCCCGTCACGTGGTTGGTTGTTCCCGCTTCGTCCTCCTTAGTGCGTTTTTTGTACTTGATTTTATTTCTTCGCCCTCTATGTTCTCGATTTCTTGTTGCTGATGTGTCCACTTTCCGGCCAATTTTGCTGGCTCAATAGATATATGTCATAGTGCCTTGTGACTGGTTTGATTGGCTTCACTCCTGTGGCGTTCCTCCTGACGCGATGTGGTTCGTAGATGTTCCTCTTAGTCCTGTATCCTCATCGCTGCTGAATCCTTTTCCTTTCATTTTTCTATTATTAGTCTACTTCCTCGAAGTATATTCCTATCATCGGGTTGTTTTCTATAATCCTCATTAGTTGGTTATCTGGGTTAGTTCCTCTTGTTATTTGATTCCCTCCTTTCTTCAGTGTTTTTCTTAGTTTCTTGCTCTTTCCTGGTTTTGTCACTATCAATGCATTCTTCCATTCCTGGGTATGATTTTACATCCTGTTTGATATTTTATATCTTGCGCCTTTTGACGTCTTGGTCCTTTATCTCTCCAGTGTTGTTTCATTTATTATCTTCGTGGGGGTGTGATCTTTCTTCCTATTTCTTCCTCAGTTAGTCTGTGTTGAGCTGCTCTTCCATTGAGGTGGTTGGTCCTTGCCCTGTTTCCGTCTCTTACTTGTAGTGGTTTGTAGTTTTTGTGTATTCGTCCTCCTTCCTTAGTATGTATGGCTATGGCTTGAGTTTTTCCCGCTCCTTCGTTGATCTCGTTTCTCTTGATTTTCCTAGGTTTATTTCTTCGTTTCTTTCTCTAATCTTCTCCCTTGCGGGATGTTTCTGTGTAGATAGGTTTCCATGTTCTCGATTTCTTGTTGCCTCTTCAGGTCCATTACTAGTATTGTCCTTTTTGTATCGCTTAGTCCAGTTGTTGCTCTTTCATATTTTGGCTTCACCGGGATGTTGATAATTCCAATTTTGCATGTTGGTATTTTGTGTCGTACTACTCCCAGAAATGCTCATAGATAGTGGGTTAGTCCGCTGTCCTTGACCCTCGGCGTGTTCCTGCCGTGCCTTGGTATGTCGCTGGTTTGGATGCTATACATCTCTTTTCTTGGTGTGTCGGATTAATTGTTAGTGCTGACTCCTGTGTTTTCCGCAGGTAAGGGTTCCATGGTTTTTGATTCCTCGCTATCAATACTCCTCCGTCTTGTTCTGTTTGGTCTCTGTCGATGTATCTTATTCTGATGACCTCACATTTCGTTTATGCGACGCCTGTTTTCTTTTAATGCTGTTAATTCTTTTTATTTTTAATGTCCGTCCTGTCTTATCAATTAGGTTCGGGGTTAGGCCACCTCCTTAGCTATAACTTCTGCATTTCCTCTATCATTAGGTTAGGCCAGGGTAATTCACTCCTGCAAGTTAAACTTTGTCCTCTCTATTGTTTTTGTGCTTCTTGACTCGTGGTTTCCTCCGCATTTCAGCACTGGTGGAGCCATATCTTCCTTGCTTGAACCGTTGGACGGTCTCTACATTCCGACAACTATAGATCTTTTTATTTGCTTCAATTTTCTCATCATATCGCCGTTGTATCTTCTTTATTGTTCCCCTCTCATCTGATGGTCAAACGAAAATATAATTATTGTTGTCTTCCTGAAACTTCTTCCGTACCTACAAAAAACAGCGTCCAAATTAAAAACATTTGGAGAGCCACTGGCGCTACGCATAACCTAGTACCTACCACCAGATATGGCGACGCTTATTGGACCAGACAAGACAAAATGACCATAACCGGCGACGCATAACTGGTTAAGGGTATAAATACCACAGATAATCTGAATTTCCCATGATTTACCTGATGACAATAGCAGATACATATTTTATTATTATTAAAAAATCAAAGGCTGATATAAATTGATAATAGTTAATATATAATGGAAAAATAGATATTATTCTTCAATTAGTTAACAATGCAGTTTTTATATTATTCAGTCCAGATTTCTGTTCAAAATTTTCTATTAATAAATACTTTACCGATATATGTTTTTATCTTTTTACAACATCCTTCGCATTTTCCATATTATCATATGTGTCTAAATAGAGTATAGGTATACTATCTTGCTAAATTTATTACATAAATTGATATTATGCGAGAAATATAAATATGTGTCTGCTTAAAATTAGAATTTGCAATAGGATTATTTATTATAAGGATATAGTTTCACATATACCACCCCTTAGCAATTTTTCGTGTGGGCTCGTACAGAAATGAAATGATTCGAAATGGCCAAACTGTTTTCAATACCTATATCTACTTATACTTTAAATTTAGGAAAAGTGAGATGAGGGGTCTCCAGAACTACTTTTCTACTTTGCACTGGTGGTTTTTTCATAATGAAAGGGTTAACCGGTGAGGTACTATGGCCTTATGAAAAAATATGTGGTTCATAGGATTAACTGAATTTTTTCAAGAACCTTCAAAAAAATGAGGCCAATGATTCTGTTCGTTATTGTGCAAGCCAAAATGTTCACTTTAAAAGGATACTTTGTGTGAACTTCCCTCATACAGTAAAGGTCTACGTTCTCCAATACAGACCGTTTTGCTTGTTTACTGTTATATATAGGGAAAACTTTGTCTCATCCATGAATAGAATATTTTTGGAAAACTTCAGATTCCCTCGTTACCATTTCATAATAATATAATCTACGATCAGGTTCATCTTTATTTAGTTCCTGAACTAGTTTAATTTTATATGGATGGTAAGTATTTCTCTTTTTTGAAAATTCGCAATATAGATGTTTTACTTACTTTAATATCACCAGTTTCTTCTCCCGGAGGTTAATATGGGTTTTCCTCAACATGTAACCACATATCGAATTTCTTTTCCTCATTCAAGTTTGTTCTATCCTACTCACTGAAGACAGGGAATGGGACGGTCAGGATACTTGTCATTAAATATTCTGCATACCGCAGAAAGCATTTTTGTTTGATTAGCTAATCCAATTAATATCAATTTCTCACGGTTCATTTATCAATTAATGTTTACAAATTCATAAATAAACGATTACTAATTAAAAATTATTAATGACGAACTAAAATTTATTTTAATACTTCTAAAACGTCACAAAAAAAAATTGAAATAAGTCTTACGTATCTCAAAAGATAAGTAATAAACTGATAAATCGTGATATGTATTAGATATGAATAAAAGTTTTCGTTTTTCTAAAGTATCCATGTCAAAAACCCAAAAATTCATTGTTGAATAGAGAACTGAAAACCGTTGTAAAAGCCATACACCCGCTAACCCTTTCCATTTCATTTTTTAGGGGTAGTCATTACGTCTACGATTTGATGAATAATTTTATTCATTTACACAATTTGACCTGGGTTTTTCATTTACATTCATAATAACCTAGAAAATGAATTTATTCTTTACTTTAGGATCTCACTGTATTTAAGGGTAGTTATTTGTTTCTGCAAGCAAAACGTGAAATTTACTCAAGTGTTTTTTATAAAACCTCTTTTTGTACTTAAAATCTGAAATATTAGGTCACGATATAGTGACGGAAACTGGAGGTATGAGGAAGAACTCTATTCCTAGCGCACTCATTTAATATTGTATACGTTTTCTTGACACTTTTTTAAAATTCGGAACACTCTCACTACTATATCACTCAGACTATATCTCTGGAAAGTTAATTAGTAATAATTTTCCAGGACACGAAAAAGGTGGTTATCCATTCTGTTGACTTTTTTTAAATTAAAGTTAATGATATGATTTTTGTTTGTGATGGATTTTAATCAATTATTTTGTTTAAAAAGGTTACACGTTGAGTAGGGGTTAGTTTCTAAACCAAGCTTTTATAACATCTTTGTGGGCTCGGCAGGAATGTAAAAGGTTCCTGCAAATGAAATAATTTGGACTGGTGGTTGGGCTAGTTTGATTTATCAGGTCGGGTGAGAAATCACTTGGTTTGTAGGAGAGTGCTTGGTTGGTTTCTTAGTCTACTGGCCCTCGCTTAAGATACATGGTTCGTCAACTAATAAGTGACGAATACGTATGGATTAACAAGATTTCCACTGTCCCTACGCACTATCTAGCGGAACCATTAGCCAATTGAGTAACCATGAAACTATCACGACTATTACGAGTGTCTGGTGCGCTCTCCTCTTACCGGCGCTTGCCTACAGACTCTGCCTGCCCATATCCTTAAGTCGGACGCACTGTGAAGATTAAAAAGTGGGTAACATTGCCATTCGATATATTGATAACATAGAGATAGTTTTCAATAATTTTAACAATCCAAGTCTGAATAATTTTTTATTATGTAGATATATAAATAAAGTTTTGGTTATTTTCTCATCGACAATTCATTCAGTAAATCGACACACTTGGACACTTGACGGCAGTGTTCCCAACTCTCAAAAATTTATCTCCCTAAAGCCTCAATCAAAAACCCCTAAAATCCCCATAATTACTAAGGATTCCCCCTGAAAAAATTTTTAAAATTTAATTCCTCTAGATATACACTCGTAAAAACAAAAAAAAAATAACTTCACCTTTCAAGTCCGGATCCGTTTCCCATGTCTTTGCATATTTTTGATTGTACTTTTTTTATCTTTTGCTTTAGGCATATTAATTGATGGATTTATAATAAATGTCCAAATTAAACATGCGAATAACTAATATCTAATAAATTTGATCTGCTAGAATGGATTACCTCAGGACTTATACTGCTTATTACATATGTATTTTGCTGAATTTGAAAAAAAAATATTTTGAGAGTTATGAAAATCCCTAAAACTACCCCTAAAAATATAACACCCCTAAAAAAACCCATCCCACTTTTTTTTCCCTAAATTTGGGGGTGAAAACCCCTAAGTTGGGAACCCTGCTTGACGGTTTGTCTGAGAACAAACATAAATATCAAAGAAGTTTTGGTGAATACATACTTGCTTAAACCAAATGTCGCGTGGCGCCCTCCATCGCTGAACTGGTTGAATTACCACGACGAAAGAAAGACGACAACCGAGAAATCTGCTATGTGTGGAGCCAAGTCAATGTTCCGACCTGATTTCGCTAAGCCGACACGGTCAGGTGGTGTTTGAGTGCAAGTATACAGGATGTTACTGTAGGATACAGGCATACATTGTGTAATAGATTGACTTGGCTCCACACATAGCAGATTTCTCGGTTGTCGTCTTTCTTTCGTCGTGGTAATTCAATCAGTTCAGCGATTGAGGGCGCCACGTGACATTTGGTTAAAGCAAGTATGTATTCACCAAAAGTTCTTTGATATTTATGTATGTTCTCAGACAAACCGTCAAGTGTCCAAGTGTGTCGATTTACTGCATGGATTGTCGATGAGATAATATATCAACGTAATAAAAAAAATATTTAAAAACTATCTCTTTGTTATCAATATATCGAATGGCAATGTTACCCACTTTTTAATCTTCACAGATTGTGCGTCCGATTTAGGGATATGGGTAGGAAGAGTCTGTAGGCAAGCGCCGGTAAGCGGAGAGCGCACTAGAGACACTCGTAATAGTCGTAATAGATTCATGGTTACTCAATTGGCTAATGGTTTCGCTAGATAGTGCGTAAGGACAGTGGAAATCTTGTTAATCCATACGTATTCGTCACTTATTAGTTGACGAACCATTGTATCTTAAGCGAGGTAGACTAAGAGCAGTCTCCTACAAACCAAGTGATTTCTCAGCCGACTGATAAATCAAACTAGACTAAGAGGAACCTTTTACATTCGTGCAAGCATGCTATAAAAGCTTGGTCGAAACTCCTCAACGTGTAACCAAAGTGGATAAAGTCAAAAATTACTTCAAGTGATAAACATAGGTCTCTAAGCTCACGTATTATGCGTTCACCTTGGTCAGTACGTATCAACACGGTAACGTTGCCCTGATTTTTGAGGTAGCTCAACCATATCGCTAACAAATTATTATCAAATTTTGTGGTGGCAGGAATCTTTTACATGGGAATTCGTGAACGAATGCAGCCGAGCCCACAAACGCTGGATAAAGACTTTTGCTATAAAAGCTAAGTGGGTTCGAATCACTACAGCTGGTCGTAAGTTGTGACAAACGGTGCTTTACGGTATTATATTATTGGGTATGCCTGATTTGTCAACGTGCAGCTAACTTGCATGGTAATAAGTGGATAATCCTTTGCGCTTATTAAAAATGTGTGCACAGCAATTATATGTATTGGTGTTCAGACTGCTCAGCCATGCAAACCCATTGGAGATGAAGTTATGTGGAGATTAAATACTCGAATCTATAGAGTCATAATATTATAACATAGTCTAGGTAGGGGATGAACTACATGAACCATATCATTTTCGCTTGAGTGCTCTATGTTCGGTATACCGTTGGGTAGTAGAAATTCGAATGTTCTGCTCAAGCCCATTAACAACGATTCACAAACATTAACACTCTATTTCCGACAGAGATAGCAGCAGAAGCAAAGGCTAAGCCAGTGCCTGACATTAGATTCGACTTCTTGAACCAAAGGTATATATCTGGCATATAACTAAAGCCGTCCTGTAGATGTGGAATCTGAATATGTAAAAAAATGCAGGAAACTAGGTTTGCAGCTTGATCTAGATGTGTCTTTCATCCACAGAGAAATGTCTTCAGCCATTTCACACAAAATAGCAAAGTTTACATGTACATAATTCCATGTTACTAGCGGGCTGAACGCAGTGTTTCATTTTTTAAATCCTAGCAAACATTGAGTAAGTAGATTAGGAATTTGTAAAAATATATTTACCTGACTAACTAACTAATCTCCGCTAAATTGATTTGTTTAATTAAATTAATCTGTTGAAAGGTTAATATTTTAAATTTATTAGTGCGGTCAATTAATTAATTTGCAATAGCTTTGGAAAAGTGTACATCGAACTAGTTAACTTAAAATATTAACCTTTCAACAGATTAATTTTCATAATTAAACAAATCAATTTAGCGTAAATTAGGTGTTAGTCAGATATATTACTAATTCCTAATCTACTCGCTCAATATCTGCTGGGACTTAATAAAGGAAACTGAGTCCTGCCTGCTAGTAAGACGGAATTATGTAGACGTAAACTTTGCTATTTGGTGTGATTTTCTAATTTATACCTACTAGTAAACTATTAGCAACTTACAGTAATCAGTATAAAGGGTAAATTGCAAGTACCTGAAGTCTATATAACAACACAGATAATGCAAAGATTTTGTATAATAAAATTATGTAAACTAGGACAATCCTTAATTACCTACTTTTACTCTACATTATAAAGCAATGACTTAATACAGATTTTATGGATTCTTACAAAGTTAACTATATGATGAGCTGTATGGGATAGGACCCTTGTCCGAATTCATAAGCTTATTATTTTTATAAATCATCATGCTTTCGTATGAGTCCAGTTCCCTAAAACTATTTACTTGTTTATAACTAATTTTAAAGAAGTTGAATCTACGGAGTCGTTGTGTTCTAAAACATGATGCGTAACCCTAGATTTATCCGCTCTTCCGTATTTCAATTGGGCAATATGCTCTTTAAGACGGGTACTGATATATCTGCGTGTCTGTCCATCATACTTTAAATCAAAATCATTACATTTGATTTTATAAATACCCGACTTCTCGAAATCAGCAAGTTTGTCTTTCGGATTACCCAACAGTTTCTGTAGTAGTTGTTTTATAAACCACCTTCATACAATGTTCGTTATAATTTTTCTTAAAGCCCCTAGTAAAACGACTGTACGAAACAGAGACAAAGTTGTGTTCTTGATTTCGAAAAGTTGACACTTAATTCATTCGTAACCGAAGCTGCTTCTTTCTAATCAATCTATCTATAATATCTGTTGGATAACTATTGCATGCAGCTATTTCTCTAATTGTTTTCTTTTCTTTTTTTTCAAACCTCTCTATCGCAATGAACTCCGTGGGTTCAAATTTAATTAATTTTAAAAACTGATATTCACTTCACTTTCTACAACTTTTATTTACAAGTAAAAATCAAATATTTACCACAGCTGATTCTGAATACAAGTTACATCTGATTAATAACACTAGCTAAGCTAAACTAACTAACTCAGGGATTCTATACTGCCTTATATATCCTTAATCGATTTTTCGCGTCGTTCTCGATGGATATTACATTTGATTGCCCAGCGTCGAGATCAGTAGTTTTTGACCCATTCGAAGATTCCAGTTCTTTTTTTATTATCCCAACGATTGATGTTTTATCGGAATGAATAGGGCTTTAAGTTGCTTTAGTCAGGGATGGCGTTGATAAATTTTACATCACTATGTTACGAGGGAATGTCAACAACAGATGTACAAGTAAATTAATCTCCGCCATTTTATGTTGTTGATAGTGAAAAAAAGTATTAGGTAAAATATCTATATGTGCTAGTATCCTTCCTATATACATCAAACTCTAACTTATTATAATCAATTCTTAATAATAAACACACGAAAGAGAGCATACAAAGCAAGGTTACTGAGAAACAGGGGATGTTTTTACTTGAAAGCCAATAAAGGCTGGACAAATTTGATTATCTTAATAGAACTAATAACCTGATTACAAACAGTCCGTTCATAAAATTAGTTAGAAATCCTTTATCAAAAATGACATCAGAAGTAAACAACGTACATAAATAATATAAATCTATTGTAAGTCCTGAGCTGAGACGAAGACTACATGCTTCTACTCAAACGATCCCGAAATTATATGGTCTTCCAAAAATTCACAAACCGGGAAAATCAGTATGTCCGATTGTTTCAGCGATTGATCTTATAAGTTAGCGAAGTGGATAACATAACGATTCGAAAATTTACCTTGTGGGCAGCAAAACTTTAACGTAAAGAAGAGCTAAGTTTTGTTTACTAGTTGATGATGACAATTTAGAGTTGTTGAATCGGCATTGAGTGTTTAAAATAAAGGTTTGGTGTTAGGGTGCAAAACTGTGTTTCTACATTCGGCATGTTGTTTTACCAGATCGAATAATCGGACCGTATTTTCTGGAGAATTTGCTGGACAAATTTTCGTTACCGGAATTAGATGATTTTCCCTTGGACGAAAGGCGTACTATGTATTTTCAGCTTGATGGCTGTTAGTCACATTACCTTAAAATGTGGATTTGACGGTATCAACCGATCATTTTACCGCCACGATTACAGTTCTTAAGCTTTTGGTTTTTATTTGTGTGCCTACCTAAAATAGAGTGTTTTCGGAACAAATTTAAACCATGTTGGTGAAAATCTGAAACAAGCAATGATTAATGCCTTAAATGAAATCACCCCAGTATGCTAAGAAACACTTAGAAAGGAAAATGTTATTCCCCATTATTTTTTTTTTTTGATATCGGTTATAATTAAGACTTACTATTATATGGCAATTTGGAATAATACTGCGTAGGGAATAGCATATTCTCTCCCTAGATTCACAGGTCAACATTTGATTTAAGCCGGAACACGGCATGCTGTATAGGGTACTAGGTTTTTTTTGGGTCGCTGAATAGGATGAGAGGCTCGGTTGACCTTCATCACGTCAGAGTCAAGGGCATTTGAAGGTCAAATCGAGAGAATTCAACGACAAAATCAGAAAAAATTGTTGCTTATTTTTTGAGGTCTGTGAGTCCGAATCCGTAGTTTATTTGACTGCGCTTTTTGTCAGAAGTCACTTGAAGGTCATTTTAAGGTCAAAACGAGACTTCTACCAAAAAATGTGAAAAAATTCATGCTAATGTTTTTGAGGTCTCTGAGTCCGAAAATGTAGTTTGTTTGACCTTGGGCTTTTTCCCAGAGGTTATTTCAGGGTCATTTGAAGGTCAAATCTAGAGGAGCCTACCAAAAAATCTAAAAAAAATCTTGCTTATATTTTTGAGGTCTCTGAGTTCGAATCCATAGTTTGTTTGACCTTGCGCATTTTCCCAGAGGTCATTTGAAGGTCAAATCGAGAGAATTCTACAAAAACTCTCTCGATTTAACCTTCAAATGCGCTTGAACCTGACGTGATGAGGGTCAACCGACCGTCTCATCGTAATCAGCGACCAAAAAAACCCCTGGTACACTATAAGGCATGCCGTGTTCCTGCTTAGTTCAAATGTTGACCTGTGATTATTATCGCCAGCGTCGCTCACTAGATAATTATCACTCCAACTTACCCCAAACATTAAT
This sequence comes from Octodonta nipae, assembly GCA_034190945.1. Lineage (NCBI taxonomy): Eukaryota > Metazoa > Arthropoda > Insecta > Coleoptera > Chrysomelidae > Octodonta > Octodonta nipae. The sequence continues at coordinate 132,876,028 of CM067217.1, forward strand.
AGGGATTTACATTTAAATGATAACAAAATGAAGTTTTGAAAAACTTCAATTTTATTTTAATTCATGGGGTTTTAGAGCAAACAATACTTTTGAAAAGTATCGCATCTTGGGCTTCCATCAGAGACAACAATGTATATGCACATTTAAGATTTAGCAAAAAATAAAACAAATTCGAATTAGTTTTATCAATTTTATTTTCCAATTAATAAAGTTTAGAACACATGCAGTTTTGGAATTTGTATTTCATTGATACAAATTATCGCCAATTTCTGCAATGTGATTCAAAATATAATCTACATCTTTTTTTGTCAGAGCTGAATTTTGTGATACAAATCTAAAAAAGTTTGGCAAACTTTTTAAAGGCTGATATCCAAGCATTACCGACCCATGTCTTATCATTAGGGCTCGTATTTGTGGCGCCACCTAAAACATAAAAGACGAAATGTTGTTGCATTTGCAAGAAAGTAAACTATGTAACCTTGATCCCACACATCCAAATTTTACCGCATAGATTCCTATTCACACGCAAGAGTAGTTCGCGCAAACCCTAATAGATGGCAAAACTAATACATAAACTAGTAAAACTATATTTTATACGTGTTTGCATACAAAATTATCAAAAACTATCATTATAATATTTATAAAAAAAAATTCCAATGCATCTGAGAAAATATTAAACAACGTAGCAGGAATTTAGTTATTTTTTTCGGTCCAATATTAGTTTCGAAACAATTGTGATACCTACTTTCCAATAGTTTAGAATAAAACTTTCAAATGTATGAGAATAAATTGTTACAGGCAGTTATTACTGTCATGATGTCCGCTTCTAAAGGATTGAAATGTCAATAAAGCATTTTTATACTTCAAACATATGGACACAAATTCGTAGGTTATTTTAATCCGATATCAATAAACAATAAACTGTCTTATATTTGAAAGTTTCCAAATTCCCATAAAATTTACCCTTGTCTCCAAATGTTAATTATTAGCAAACTATTAAGAAATTCCAAAACATACGTATAAAAAAATGTATGATAATGTAAAATGGTTTTTATATAAAACCTGACTTAATTTGTAAAAAGTTACAAACATTCTCTAAAGTGGCGAATTAATGAGTTTTGGTGATTATAAATAATCAGAGAAATTTTTTGAAGGCGTACATACTTAATATTTAATAATGAAACTTACATAGTAAATAGATAATCCAGTAAACAATTGTATATTTGTCTGATCACAGACCTAAAGATTACGATATGGTCTGTGATTAGACATACTTTATACTGGCATTCTTATCGGTTACGTAGTTGAAGCATCTTTGATGACCTGGGTCAATAAATAGTTGACCAAATGCTAAGTGGAAAAAATTAATATTCCAGTAAAAAAATATATAGTAATCGTTAGATGGGTTATCGCATACCTACATTAGGTTCTGTTTGCGAAAGCAGTTCTGAACAAATTCCATTAATTATTTTTCATTTATTTTTGTTCTGTCTTTAAATGAACCAGATTCGGTTCAAGGATTGCTGTATAGATATACATTTTTCCGAAAGCAGACGTCACAAAGTGGCTGCTAATCTTTGCACTGTAACCTTTTCTGATTTAGTTGTTACAAATATCACACATTAATCGAATGAAACAAAACCTGAAAAAATTTTCAACTGTGGATAGAAAAATCGTCACAACTCGTGAGCGAGGACAAGGCACGGTGACAGGGGCGGATCCAGTCAAGTGCCTCGGGAGGGGGCGATTTCATGCTTCAGGGGGGGGATCCTGTACAAAATTGACCAAAATGTATTTTAAACTGATATTTCTTGATTTTTTGACATTTAAAATAGTCATTATATGGTTTAAATCCATAAAAGTGACCATCTACGAGGCTCCTGATATTAAATTTAGTAACTTTGGGGCTCTCGGTGGGAGCGATCGCCCCCATCGCCCACTCCTTGGATCCGCCCATGCAAGGGGACTAGAAAACGTTTCATCGGAGTTCACAACAATATTTTGTGGATAAATTTTAGGAGTGAAATAGTGTTCTTGATTGATTTTAAAATTTATGCAGCATTAGCAAAGCATTACATTGAGGACGTCATAATTAAAGTGCGCATGAGCAATCTGTAAATTTTTCGGAAATGTTCCATTACTAAATATCTTATTGATAACAATTTGTCTAGAAACACAGGATTTATTATTCCACGAAAAGGCTTATACACCAAAATTTTAGCTAACTATCTAGTCATGCCTTTCGAAATTACTCTATACTCCAAATATCTATGTACTGAACTTGTAGTAGGGCTGCTACTAATGTTATCTGATTAGAAAAACTGTAAGTTATAGAACAATGCATGGGCGTTGCCATGTTTTGTTTTGCAGTGACAAATAAGGCGATTTATTAGTACACAAGTACTGCCATTAATTAATTCATCCCATTATTAATAAATTTCTGGGAGGGGGCGCTCTTGTTTAGATCCACCACTAGGCCTGGCAATCGATGGATGGATGGATTCAATGGATGGTTGTAATTTTGATTTCGATTTACTAATTAGGAAATATTTTGAATTGAATATAAGTAAGATAACTCAACATAATTTATTAAAATATTACTAGAGTTGAATCACTACAATCATACTGAAACTTTGGGAATACTTTTAATGAAATAATTGCACGTCTTTTAGCTTTTCTGGCTAATTCTTCCATTAAAAAACAATTCCACCCGAAAAAAATATATTTTTCCATTTGAATCTACCATTTTTATCTCAAAATTTTCTTGAAATAATGAAATCTACTCGAGAAATCTGAATCTGGGGGTCAGCAGTGCCCCCGCCAAGATTCGCCACGTGAAGCAAACTAACCACAGGAACACTACTACCTTTTCTCGAATCCTTGGTCATTTTTGAATCCTCATGATTTGGATTTGTATTAAACCAGATAAACAAACTTCTCCGGATATGATGTCCATAGTGGACTCATTATACATATATAGTTTCAACTGCATAGCTCTTATGCTTTAGTTTATTATAAACAACCAACAACAATTTTGTTACTGACTCATTGATGATTATCAAATTCATAGACTTCCTAGATAGTTGAAATTTCAGATGAAAGCTAGTAATACATTCTAAAATTTGGAACTTTTAACCCCTAACCCCCTTTAACTGTGGGATGGAAATTTGTAAGAGAGTTTCGCAAATTTTGAAAGTAGATACTTGATATAGGGACACCCGCTGTGATTCATGATGAAGCAAATATACTGCGCGGCTTGCTGACAGTCGACGTGAGGGCACACGTCATTGCGAGCAGATGTCTCGATTCGATTCTTGATGCTAGTGAAATTTGAATGCGTTGAAGACTTCTATCACATTAATACGTGTTATTTTTATTATGTACTTACGTTTAGATGAACCTACTTGTGTGTTGAATATTTTTTCTTTTTCCTATTTGATCGATTTTATAGACCTATATTTCATAACGCCTCTAGCTCCTCTGTCCCGCGCACTAACTAAATATAATCCTTGAGAGCGAGCTTGTCGATTATCTTGTCGACTGTCTTGAATGCATACTTAAATGTAGTAGGCAAAAAGTTGCATTTAATCCAGTATTGAGAAAGAATTTATTCAGGAAGAGTTCAAGAGTTAGCTTACTACGAGGCAGTACTTAAAGTGTGGGTAAAAAACATTAAAAAAACTAGCTGTAGCCGCTCCAACGGGTACCACGACCTTTTATTATGTTAATGGTTTGACGATTCATACTTAAAATTGTAATTGCCAGTTGAACACAAACAAATGCCCAAATACAGGCGACTTTCTGATGAGGTTCTCTAATTTCGGCGGTTGGATTTGACGGGCGTTGAAGTATGAGTGATATCAAATATCATTTTAGTTTACATACATATGCATCTGGGAGAAATATTTCATACCATCGATTAAGTAAACGGGTGGTTCGGTATGATAAACGGAATATCCTGGTACTTTTACAGCTCTTACATTAGGTAAAATTATCCGCTTATAAAACTCAAATACAAAGCGAATACGTGCTCTTGATTTTCCAAATCTGTGGAAAGACTTTTAAATACCAGGGGTTAACACAAAACATGCGGTAGTTGAGTGATAAGTAGTTCGTAGAAATGCCAAGTATTCGAACGTTTAATTATACTAAATAATGTTCTGACGATTGTAGGTTAGACGAAATAACTGAATGTCTCAGACGACATAGAACTGTAGGTAAAGTTTGTCTGTTACCTTCTAGAAATATGGCTCAGCAACTAAATGAGGCAATGTTGTTAAGCTATTCTTAATCCGGAAATTACACTTAAAGCCCAAACATAGTGTAGATTGTCCCAGATATCTTGTAAAAGAGCTCGCGAGTTAATTGAAAAGTATCAGGAGGATGCTTAGAAACGAACTAGCACCTATAAAATTTGAAATTATCAATAAAGCATTCGTTCAACGTAGTTTCCAAGCTGAGTCGCGTATATAAAACTTAACGAATTAGTTTGCTTAATGCTCTCATTGATTTTGGTTCATCCACGTTCTCTTGAGGGCAGGCTATGTGGCACTTTCTAGACTGACTAATTTGCAAGGTGTTCATCTTATACATATTTACTTTATTATCAACAGTCAGCTATAGTTGAATATAATCAGAGATAAGTTTCGTCTTCATCTATCACTAATTATAAACAGTAAACGAACGAAAAAAAGAGGTACGGATAGACACTGGGCAAAAAAAAGAAAGAAAAAAAAACAACATAAAAAAACATTGTCATAAGCAACTTACAAGAAGAACTGGAATCCCATCAAAAACATTTGTATGTAATATGTTGCCAAGACGAGACCAGGCCGCAATGTTAACACGTTATCGGATTTATGTAGAGCAAAGCTTCTAACTCGACACGCCCTAACACTACAAGATCTAATTCACAAACTTTACGAGTATATCTTAGTTAAATTATTTGATTTGGCTGTTTCGCTACCATCATACCATCACAATGGAGTAACTTGATGTAACTATAACTTGTAACTATATATATATATATATATATATATATATATATATATATATATTACTTTTATGTCATACAAGAGTTCTTGAAGTAACGAAACAGCCAAGCCTCATATTTTGGCTAAGGTGTTAAGGTGTAGAGTTTGTAAAGTTAGAACTTGTAGAGTTACGGCTTGTAGAATTATAAGCTTGGCTCTACATGATATCTGATAACGTTTTGATAAAACATTTCTAATAAAAATATAACCGACTTCCACCTATAACTAAAAAGCCAAAAATAATTATAACAAAATACAACTCTAGCAAATAAATTACACATTCAGTGTTGTTAGGTACCTACCCAGGAAGTAAAAAATGTAAACATTAAAAGGTGCTCATTCTGTACAAATTAATTATCTAACAATCTAGTATATTTTTGAAGCCGGTGCCAGGCAAATCTAAAATCCTTCATTGCGTACGTATGTATCTACTACTTCATCAAACTTGTTTGTTGCTTGGCACCGACTTCAAAAATATACTAGATTGGTAGGTAATTAATTTGTACAGAATGAGCACCTTTTATTGTTTACATTTTTTACATCCTGGGTAGGTACCTAACAACACTGAATGTGTTATTTATTTGCTAGAGTTGTATTTTGTTATAATTATTTTTAGCTTTTTAGTTATAGGTGGAAGTCGGTCATATTTTTATTAAAAATGTTATATTTTCAACTTTTTAGTTTTTTGAACCTAGGTAGTTTTCATTCTTTATTTTTTATTTTGTATGTATAACCTTAATAGACAGGACCAGGTAACATCGAAAGCCCCAAACATTACACAATAATACATTTTCATTTAAAATGACTGGTTAATGTTTACGAACAAAATGTACTAGTACGCGTTTACTTAATAAGTACAAAATATATTTATGCCTTATGGACCACGCCATGTAACCTTTTTTCAACTTTTTTTGACAATTCTGTATAACTATAGATAATTCCTCTCCACCTCTATGTATCTACCATCCTGAACATATGACTGCCCACGGACAAGCATAAATTTGTTTGCTGCCTTCTGTAAACTATAGGACGGAGTAGAATCCATCCCATATTTACGGGGTCAAATCCGTCCTATATTTCAACCATAGTATATAACTCCTTGTGGACTACCCCATAAATTATTTCATTTTTAACATTTTATATTATCGTCCTGTGTAACATTAATTCCTCTCCACACTTTATGCAACTTCTTATGGGCTATAAAATAAATAATGTTTTTATAACACTGTATAAATATAATTCAACTTCAGCATATATTTCAACCATCCTGTATATGATTTGTTTACGTCCATATCAAATAACAGTTTTTTAATCACCCTATATAATTTTAATTTCACATATTTTCCAACATTTTTATACCACCAAACGTCCACTCCACCCTATATTCCAACCATCCTGTGTATACGGCTAAACGGCCTTATATTTCAATCATCAGATAAATGCAACTTCTTCTATCTCTTTACTTTGTGATTTTGTTTGTTATAACTAAACATTCTGTGTATAAACGCAACAAATAGCAGTTTAGAATTTGACATGTGTTGTCACTGAATTTTCTATTAGGTCCGGAGAATGTGACAACCAAAAGCACCGTCTTCGCAAAATGGAAAAATTTTCATTTAAATAGGTATTTGCCTGGTATACAAACAAAACGAGCTTGGTACTAATTTAAGGAGCCGAAAATTCTATGCTTTACTACCTATATGCTTGAAATGTACATAGAAAATTTTCAAATTCGCAATTTAAATTCCCGCACTATTACGTTGGAATTAAAATATTTATGAGGAAATGTCCGTTATGTCATTTCGATGAAATTTTTGATAAGATTTTTGGAATTTTCGGCGATTTTCTGCAAAACTGCAGGTTGCACGTAGCAAAAAAGTATATGAGATCACCTAGGGATCTTCCTTAATAGATTAAACGTTAAAAAACTATACACATCCTTAAGGAGTTTTCGAAAAATCGATCAATATGTTAGGGATATTGGTCGATTTCCATGCACTCATGTGTTCATTCACAAATTTCTTCACTTTACCAATAGAATTCTTTTCCCAAATTTGAAGTTTCACCAATCCGGATATATACTCTATAAAACAAGACCATATTCATACAAAACGGAGAACAGGAGAAGAATTCAGGTAACATACATACAAAAAAAAAACCTCCTCCTTTTTGGAAGTCGGTTAAAAATTAGATGAAAATTAAACTTATACGGAAATTTTGCACATTTATTGTGTAATCTTTTACCTTATGTAGGGTAGCATAGTACTCTGAAATGTTAGTTTTCCCTCTCAAGTACTTCGGCAAATACCAGAAGCAAACATTCATATATTGCCTTTTCGACACAATCATGAATTCGGATCTAGCATTTACTTGATCTTCAAAATATTCTCCAATTTCCATTAATGTATCAATGTGAGTTGCGAATCCAGTTGAACCCTAGAAATAATAAATTGTTTAGGAAACCAGCCCGAATTCTAACCCAAAAACAATTATAACAATTAAACTAATTGGTTCTTCTTAAAGCCTAAACAACGAAATGGAAATTATAACAGTTATTTAAACAATAAAATTGGTTCTTCTTAAAGCGGTATGCTAAACAACGAAATGTTTTTTTAATTATTAAAATGGCATTATACAAAGGGTTTCAAAATCATTTGCCAATGCTTGGCTTGTGATTCAATATACATTTTTAATAACTAAGGCGGTTTCAGAAAAATTAAAAAAACGTATTTTCATGACTATTGATGTTTTGAAACCTTAAATAAACAGTATACTTGTAGAAAATTAGCATATAAGGAATATTATTGTTACAAATTTATGGATTTTCTTTAATTTTTCTGAATAATTAGTTTCCTCGTTGCAATAAATGAACAGGATTGAGTCTAAACATAGCGATTTTAAGACCCTGCATATCATTTCCCATCCGAGTAAAAAATTTTAAGTGAGACTAACCCCCGATGCATGGTTTTCTCACTGAGCTCCTAAGTTTGCCTTACTGCTCTGTCTTTCGTAAAGGACAGTCATTCCTGAGACTCCAACACGCGTCTATTTCAAATGTTCACAAATTCTGTCACATGCATAAACTAAGTTGATAGAAGATTTAAGATTTATTAAGTTACAAATAAGCAGCACGATGTGCCTGACCAAGAAAAAATTTCTTGATGGTGAAAGGTTATATTAAAGAAATTGACATGTCTCTTGTTTTTTTAACTGAAGAAAAGCTTGTTTATAAAATCAAAATAATTTGCTTTCTATTGTTTTCTGCAACTTTATAAACATATATGCTATCTATACCTTAGTATTATGCACTACTTGTCTAACCGTTTATTTATGTACATTACTTGTAAAACAAAATTACCAGCCGAATTAAATTTCCTATGAAAAGAGAGAATAGTTAAGTGGAACTGAAAAATTCAAGAAAGTTGCCAATAAAAAATGTATTTTATTGAGAGGTTTAGAGGATCATTACAAACAATGCCTTACAACTCTTGGATCAAATCAATACTGTTATTCTGTTTCGAAAGCTTATCAAATTCTTTTGAAGTAATGCTGAACAAATTGCCTCCAATGCATTTCCGTACTGTTGTGAAGTTTGGAAAACTGACGGAGTCCATTTAATTGCCTGGACATTTCAGACCAATCATGCCTGAAATAGTTCATATCTGGTGAACACGGTAGCCACTCCATTCTTAAAATCTCATGACATGTTATATGATAGCTGATAATTTTCATCAATAGGGCAATATTGGCAGTATAACCCTACCTCAATATCTTATGAAAGACATAATAAAATATGCCTACCAAGGCAAAAACTGATCAGCCTTCAAAGGTTGGGGACATTACATTATACTTAAATCTTTTATCTCTTTCTCTCCATAAAGTATTAGACCATCACATGAATATGAACGACATATAGCTTGTCGATAAAAAAAGACAATGTATCCAGATTGGAAAATTCCATTGGCTTTATACTGAATCCCAACGTTATATGCAGGCATACGCACTCGTTTTTAGAGCGCGTCTTCAGGCTCTTAAACGAGATGTAAGCACCTGTCCTCGGATAGCTTGCCTGAAGCAGTTATTTATTAATCAGTGACTGTTATGTTCTGTTTTTTTTAGGACAATTACACAGTCTAGAACACCTATTGTAGCTGTTGTTCCACCCTTAGTGTATACTACAGATCCAGTTGCTAAATACAGACAAGCATAACTACTAAGTACTATTACGGCATATGGCGATATCCGCTTCAGCCATATCACGTCTCAGGTACAATAATTGTTATTCCACAACAAAAGTATTGTGCGCAACAGCAGTAATAAAGTTCACTTTATGAAAGTAAAATATTCCATAATGAGACCACATTCTACATTTTGCCCCTCAAATAAATAACAACAGCACACATGCCATTATAAGCTACAAATATTCTCTTCAGTTGTTAAGTACTTTATTTCAACAAAAGTAATTCAGAAACGCTATACACACAATTACAGGAGTTAGATATCTATATTTGTTTCTCGCAAACACGTCTGATATAGAATTCTCATTTGCCAGACATAAAAAGTTAACAAGTTGGAATATTTTGTGCAAAATAGCTGGATATAAGACGAAATTATCTTGTCAACTCTAAAGTCACTGTCTCATTCAGAATAAAAACTTGTGAAAGTTTAAATTTCCTAACCTTATCGAAACTAGGGATTTTATGTTGTTACTTCATGAAACGATAACCATTGCGACATATTTCACTATGTAAGAACACAATCTCCAGACAAATCATAAATTGCCTTGCCAACAAAATCCACGTAAAGTAAAAGGAAGACAGTTTTCTTACTTGCAAAGCGGAGCCCATTATTTGTCAGCCGACAAACGTAAAAGACCAGGCGTTTAGAATGTATTTGCAGAAACTAAATCCAATTCCACAGACAAAGAAAAACTTAATGGTTAGCCAGACAGTCGACGTCTACATGTAATAAAGTTGTTTAAATCATTCTATATGTACGACTGTTTCCATGATATATAAAGAGATATCTGACGTGCTTCCTGTGTTTCTGGAATTTGTTGGTACAAGAAATGAGTGCTTGTAAGGCAAATCCTTCTTCTTGGAACAGTTTTATCTAAAAGCTGTTTATGAACAGGACGCAGAGGGAAACTTTTATGTTATTTGTTGTGTCTGAAAAAATCAACTGGAACTTCGAATATTTAATACTTGTGTATCCAGTAACTAACAAGTTCATACTGAACTGAAATTATCTTATTCAAGTCTACTTGTGACAGATCGTCTGTTCTCTATATTTTATATATATTACTAAACAAATCTTCCCCATTTTTCCAATATTACCACAAAATTTTTTAAATAAATGTCTTAGTTATTGTATCGGAATAAATTTATAAATGAAAGCTTTTTTTTCAACTATATCGTCCAGCATTTAATATTATTTAAAAGGAATAAAATAAATATGAGTAAGAGGCCTAGAGAATTGATGATAATTCTGCTTCACCAATATAATGGGTGTTTCTATAAGAATGCAAGATTAGAATTACAGGTCATGTTTGACAGTCATAATAACACATGAATATAATGTGACAGCTCGAAAGTTGAGAGATGGGAATGTGTATACAGGGAGCATAACATCCTAGAATAACACGTCCAGTTTTTCAACATGTTATAATGAAAATAGTAAAAGTTTTAGTTTTAGTATTCGTTAAGTCAGTCGAACATTCGGTTGACAGGATGTTCCTAATTCCTCTACTGTTAAAAAGATAATCGAAAAAATCGAGCTGTTAGAAGATGTTTGCAACAAAACATCACGGCATTTCGCGTTTGGTCAACTCGTCACACATACACACCTACAACATCCAGTTGATTAAAAAACTTTTGCTAACACACTAATAGATCACGCATAGCAAAGAGAAGTCATCAGTTGGATCCTTGAGCAAACAGAAGTGAATGCCGATTAGTGATGAGGCCCATTTTATCTTCGTTAGTCAGTAAAATTGCTGCGTTTGGCGCTTACTAAGTTCACTACAAAACGTGGCACTATTTGGTCTGAGTTGTGGTCTGAAGGAATTATTGAACAATATTTCTTTGAAGATGAGGAAGGTAATACATTAACTGTGAATGGTGGACGTTATCGGGCTATGATAACGCAGTTTGTTGTGCCTCAACAGGAACATTGCGCTTTTGCATGAGGTTTCATTAGGACAGTTTCACATGTCATGCCGCTCGTGAAACATTACGAGTCTTGTCATCTCTACACTTCTGACTGTGAAGTTTTCTGTGACACTTTTTAAACTAAATTCTATATCAATGAAAATAATAATATTATTACAAATATTGTCAAGAGAGGACGCATGTGCCGGCAAATCCTTGGCGGTTGTTTACAAGATTATTGTTTTCATAAACAATTCCTAAATGGATAAATTTATATATCAATAAATAGTCAGTTCCTTATTATGCTTTTTGATACACATATTACAATTTTAATTGAAAATCCTGCATTAACAGGGAGAATACAGGGCTATCCTCGAAGACAATCCATCCATCGATCACTATCCCATATAGTATCACATATTTTTTAAATATTTCTAAAATATATCGGTTTTATATTTATTTTTATATTTAAACACATTTCATATTTGAAATGTTTCCGAAATATTTACGAAATATTTTTTGAATATCCCATGATTTCAAAATAAGTGATTGTCACGGCGATACCAATATTGAAATATTTCATAAATTTTATTCAGAAATATTCATATTTGAATTTTAAGATATTTATTTGCTGGATAAATACTGATATCTCATTTTGAATGTTCATCTGGGATTTTCTCTCCTCGCAATGGTTTCTGAAAAATACCGATGAGTTAAGTACTTGAATATCAAGGTGTAGTATCTAAGGGCAGTTTGTGGAAACTGCCCGGAACACTAGTTGCCCTCTTATAGAAAAAACTCTCCCGCAGGAATAACTGTGAGAAAGAAGGTCTACAGATTTGTCAACTAGTATTCCAGTATAATATGTTTTGTATTTTGTGTTGTAGTTATCTGTTTTTTTGTGACGTTTCGAGTCCTTATCAGGAATCGTTGTCGAACAATGTTTGTTTGAATGTTTTGCACTATATTCGCTTGACTTTTTTTGGTAATGACTGATTAATTGACTTTGAAGTTTTCTTTTTGATGTTCATTCGTCAGAAATTGCAACCGGTATCTCTACAGAGGGTGTCCCGATTTCTCCATTATTCAACAACATGCAGACACTTTCTTTGATTTTTCTTTTTTTGGTATGTTCTTCTTTGAGTAGTATTTTGTCTTATTCCAGTCCATTTTGTCTGTACCATTATCCGTGAGTACATGATTTGCCAATCCTGATCTGTCTATATGTCTTCTTGATGGTGCTCTTTTGTTCTAATTTGGTATATGTTTTTCCGCAGGCACAAGGTACACTGTACACACAATTTTTGGAACTTCGAGTACCGTTTTTCGGTTTTGTTTTTGTCAAATTTGATCTTAAAGTATTATTTGTTTTAAAAATCGTTTTTACTTGGTATTTACTGCCAATACGTTTAATTTTATCGGAGAGGCCGGAAACATAAGGAATAACGTTAATAATTGTAGAGTTAATATCAGTTTGTGTGTTGTTATTTAAATTGGAAGTATTGTGTGTTGTTTGTGTCGTTTGTTGGCTTCTTTGTTTTTTCTGGATTGGTAAATTGTTTTGTTTATGAAATTTCTTGGGTATTCGTTTTGTTCTAAAACTTACTTTATCAAACATAACTTTTTCTCAAAAATTTCCTTTGTTGCTGAAACTGCTTTGGCTCTGTCATATAAGGATTTAATGCCTTTTTTACATTTAAAGAATGATTTGAATAAAAATTCAAATATCTATTAGTATGCGTTGGTTTTCTATAAATGCTTGTAGTGAAATTGTTGTTTGATCGGTCAACCAACACGTCTAAAACTGGAAGTTTATTTCCATTTTCTATTTTAATAGTAAATTTAATTCTAGATTCTTTGTTATTGATCGTGGCTAAAAAGCAGTATAAGTCGCCTATGCTATTGTAATGTTTTTTATTTTCACACTCGGGTTCAGCCGCTCAATCCACCTAGCCACTTGCATTACGGGGTTTTTAAACTGCTGGAGCCACTTCAGTGCTGCATGATCAGTCCTCAGGAGGAATCTTTTACCATAGAGGTACTTGTAGAAATGTTCTACCCCCTTTACTACAGCTAAGAGTTCCCTGCGAGTAACGCAGTAATTCCGCTCAGGCTTGCTCAAGGTCTTGCTGAAATAGCCGATGACTTTCTCCTGACCGTCTTGTATCTGCGAAAGCACCGCACCAATTCCGACATTGCTTGCGTCGGTATCCAAAACGAAGTTTCCCTCTGGCAAAGGATAACTTAAGACGGGGGCACTCGTCAATGCTCTTTCCAGTGCCTCGAATGATCGCTGGCACTCCTCGTCCCACTGGTATTGTACCTTTCCCTCTGTGAGTCTAGTAAGTGGCTTGGCGATGTTGGCATGTCCGGCTACGTACCGACGATAGTACGTGCATAACCTCAGGAAACTTCTTAACTGATGGATATCTTTAGGTATCGGCCATTGATGGACGGCTTTGATTTTCTGTTTATCCACAGCTACTCCCTGTGCGGAAATTATATGTCCAAGATATTGCACCTCTTCTTGGAACAGCTGACACTTCTTCGGGCTTAACTTTAGTCCGGAACTTCGAAGTCGCCGAAATACCTCCTCACGTGGTCTTCCAAAGATTTTCCAACCACGATAATGTCGTCAAGATACACCAGGCACGTTTTCCATGAAAGCCCTTTTAACAGTGTTTCCATCTATCTTTCAAACTTTGCTGGAGCATTACACAGTCCAAACAGCATCACCGTGAATTGATAAAGTCCTGCGCCGATGGTAAAAGCAGTCTTTTCTCGGTTTTCTTTAGCAAGTTCCACCTGCCTATAACCGCTCTTCAGGTCCAGGGTGGAAATATCTTCGATCCAGTCAATGTATCTAGGGTATCGTCTATTCTTGGAATGGGATAGCTGTCTTTCTTTGTAGCGTGGTTTAATTGCCGATAGTCCACGCAAAATCGGGTCGAACCATCTTTCTTTTTAACCAAGACAACTGGAGAAGCCCAAGGGCTATTGGATGGTTCAATAACACTTTCTTCCTCTATCTCGCGGACTATCTTGTCGGCTTCTTCTTTTTTAGCTAGAGGTAGTCTTCTCGCTGACCGTCGAATAGGTTGAGCGTCCCCAGTATTAATTTTATGTTTCACCAGATCAGTTCGTCCTCTTTTGTCATTCCCTACATCGAAGATATCATGGTAGTTTCTAACGATGTCCCTCAATTTGGCTCTCTGGTTTGGTTTCAAATTCTTAGTTGAATCGGTGATGAGTCTTTCCAGTTCCTTAGATAGTTTACCTGGTGGTATTTCTGCATGCTGTTTGCTTCTGACTACAGAGGAAACTGTTGAACAATGGCCCAAAGTTGTTCCTTTCTTTAGCACAACCGAGTAATGATTCAGGTTCATTACTTTTACTGGAACAATCTCCCTGGCACGAAACAGAGTCTTCCCCAGTGCGACTCTGCCTACATTATTCCGTCATTAAAGTCGGAATTAAACATCATTACTGTTCCAGCTTGAGCTTTCCCATCTAAGCAAGCATCTATAATGATTTCAGCTCTTTCCGGAACATTGACATCCTCTGCTAAGATGGCTCGAAGCATTATGTCATCTTTTCCCTGAAGCACCACTTCTTCGTCATTCACTCGCAGAATTCCATCTTTGAATTTGAACTGGAATCCCTTGGAGCTCATGACATCCATTCCAATGATTATTTCGTCTTCGATGTCTGCCACTAATGCCCGATGTAGAAAAGTTGTGTTTCCCAAGGTCATTTCAACCTCTATTTCACCATGGACTTTCGCTGCTTGTCCTGTCGCTAAGTAAGTTTTGCTAGGTAAGTTTTGATGTTGTCAGTTTATTCAGCAATGTACCAGTAGATAAATCTATACAAATTATCAAAGATAAATTAGAACTTGATAACTCACTTCAAGAAAGAACAAAATTATCAGTTTATACAATAGTAAAGCTTATGGAACTTTTTAAAAAATATATATATTTTCAATATGAAGAAAGTCTCTACAGACAAGATTTTGGAATGGCTATGGGTTCTTCTTTGTCACCCTTAGTAAGTAATATATTTATGAAATACTTTGAGGAAACTTTTATCTTTAATTCTTGAAACAAACCTAAAGTAGGCGCTACGTTGATGATATTTTTGCAATATGGGAATATAGCATAGACGACTTATACTGCTTTTTAGACAGGATCAATAACAAAGAATCTACAATTAATTTTACGAGTACTATT
The DNA here is from genome assembly GCA_034190945.1 of Octodonta nipae. NCBI lineage: Eukaryota > Metazoa > Arthropoda > Insecta > Coleoptera > Chrysomelidae > Octodonta > Octodonta nipae. The sequence goes on from CM067217.1 coordinate 132,891,439, forward strand.
GAAATAGAAAATGGAAATAAAATTCCATTTTTAGACGTGTTGGTTGACCGATCAAACAACAATTTCACTACAAGTATTTATAGGAAACCAACGCATACTAATTGATATTTGAATTTTTATTCAAATCATTCTTTAAATGTAAAAAGGAGTCATTAAATACTTATATGACAGAGCCTAAGTAGTTTCAGCAACAAAGGAAATTTTTGAGAAAGAGTTATGTTTGATAAAGGAAGTTTTAGAGCAGAACGATACTCAAAGTCAAAAAATTGAGTGTACAGTGTACCTTGTGCCTGCGGAAAAACATATAACGGTGAGACATTAGAAATTAGAACAAAAGAGCACCAATACAACGTCTCAAGAAGACATATAGATAGTTCAAGATTGGCAAATCATGTACTCACGGATAATGGTACACACAAAATGGACTGGAATAAGACAAAAATATTACTTAAAGGAGAACATACCAAAAAAAGAAAAATCAAAGAAAGTGTCTGCATGTTGTTGAATAATGAAGAAATCTGGACACCCTCTGTAGAGATACCGGTTGCATGGCAACAATTTCTGACAAATGAACATCAAAAAAGAAACTTCAAAGTCAGTTAATCAGTCAATTGACATTACCAAAAAAAGTCAAGCGAATATAGTGCATAACATTCAAACAAACATTGTTCGACAACGATTCCTGATAAGGAATCGAAACGTCACAAAAAAAAACAGATATGTGCAACACAAAATACACACCATATTATACTGGAATACTAGTTGACAAATCTGTAGACCTACTTTCTGACAGTTAATCCTGCGGGAGAGTTTTTTCTATAAGAGGGCAACTAGTGTTCCCAGATGAACATTCAAAATAATGATTTACCTCCTCAATCATTTAGAAACTACTGATATCTCAGATGAATGGAGACCCGCTATTTTCTTTGTTCAAAAAAGGCCAACGAAATATAACCGAGAATGACAGGGGAATTAGTCTTTTAAATTTATAGTTAAATTGTTAACCACAGGCTTCAAACTATTCCAGATATTATACTATTAGCAGAACAGGCGAGCTTCTGTAAACGAACGTCCTATATTGACGACCTAGCTTTCATAGACTACAAAAAAGCCTTTGACCTAATCGACCGAGATAAATTTTCGCAATTAATGCAGAAACGAGGGAATCCTATTCAGTTAACAAACGTAATACTAAACTTGTACCTAAACACTAAGGTTATGGTCTCTAACTCATACACTTTTTAAAATGTACGTAGATGACCTTGTGAGAGAATGGAAATAACTGCACCCTCTGATTGTAAGAGAAATCACAGAAAATGAATTACAATAACAAAGAACAAATATTTTAATTGATGATCACACTTTAGAGCAGATGCCACTTTTTAGACATTTAGAATGCGACATCAGACGTCACATACGAAGGAGACAAGGATGTCAAATAAAAAAAAAGTTTCAGAGCTTGTGTGGAACCATCAGAAGAACACTCTAGGGAAAGAGTTTAAAAGACAGATAAAAAAATAAGTTATGCCAATCCCCACGAAAACAAAGACTACAGGACTTGGAGACATCAAAAATGAGATTTTCAAGATCGGTAAACGGTTTTTCCCATTATAGAAGGAATTTTTAAGGAATGAAGACATCAGGCAAGAACTACTGGTACAACCAAAAACTCAATTAACAAGAAACTACAAGAATAGATGCGAAGAACATGTAATGAGGATAATCCTGTTGGAGATAGAAGTATCGTCAGACCGAGAACATGATGTCAAAGTCGAAAACAGGCATATTGTTTAATCCTGGATAGGTGAAAGAAGAAAGAGATATATTTCAGAAAATAATTAGTGGTCGCAAAGTGTATTTGTAGTTGTTCTGTATTGATTTTTAAGTCGGTTCATTTTTTAAAATAAATTATGTTTTAGGTTTTGGTTTGTTTTGATGAAAAGTCGGTACCTGTTATATAGTTAAAGTGTGTGTTTTTAAATGGAAAATAAATTAAAATTCGGGTTGACATAAGGCTGAAACTGGTGAATATTTCAATATGTTCATTGAAAAATTAAGAGAAAATATTGCATGTTAAAGTTAAATAATTCGTAATGTTTGAAGAACTGAAAAAGAGAAGAGCATTGAAGGACTAAAGATTTGGATTGATAATCCTATTATGAGAATTACTCTATCCGTAAGACTAAGTAGAAAATAGAACAATTAATTTAGTTAGCAACTATACCTTTTAAGTTGCACAAGTGCAGGTTGATAAGCGGCAAGTGTTTGTTTTTCGGGTATTTTGTGACTATTTCAAGGGGGCCTGTACTTCTGGAAATTAGTAACAATATTTTATTAATTAGAAAACTACGTAGCTCACGATTCCAGGTTTTTTGTATTCGAATGCCTAGTGACTCTAGAGCAAAGCCAAAACAATTGGTCATTTAAAAGAAAGCAATAGTCAGGAGCAGTAAATGCAACGAGCTGGTTAGCTTCTATATTCTCAAAAATATCCAGCAGAAAATTGGTAACAGTAGTTTAGTATTTGTAAGGTAATGCGCGTTCTTTTATATTGATCAAATATTTCTCATCACATGTTAAATATATGAGGTTGAAATGTCTGAACTAATTTAGGGCGTTGATAACTTTCTAATATTGAAAAGTCAACTTAGCCTAGAAGACAAATATATTAATTTCACTAACTTGTTTATCGAACTGCAAATAGTATTCTATGTCTCTGCCTCCCACAATTGTTCGGTTTCGCCCTGATTCTAGATTCAACAGTCGTTAATATTTAATAGCTCGTAGATTGATTATATAAGATTTTACCCGAGAATTACACATACATATTCTTAAATCCAGAAATTTAATCCTAAATGCGCTACTAAAAATCGGCAAGACATTGTATCAGCTGAAATAAATAATAATATTCCTTCTTCGATCCATCTCTCAATTTTAAAATATTACCTCATGTGTTTTTAATTTTATCCATAATGCATAGTTACAATATTGCAACTCCAGTAAAACTCTTTTTCTTGCTACAATCTTCAATTAAAATTACTTGTATATTATTTGATCAAAAAAGACCAAATTTGCTGTTGTGTTAGGATTGTACGTAGTTCAATTGTAAATACAGAGATAATAAAATTCAGTCTCGGGGGCATAATTACTGAAGTTCATTCTTTCTTTTATAAACGACTGTTCTTTTATGTTGGGAATATTTGGTAATCATGTTATACACCTGGTATCGAGTAAAGTAAATTGTTCATAATAGAAGCAATCAAAATTGCACTTTGGAGCAAATTGTGACTTAATTGTAATACTGTTGTAATTGTCGACTATTATAAGCCAGTTTACAACAATGACGAGTCAATTAAATTTAAGGCGAATTGAAATGTGGTCAAGGTTCATTCGGTTCAGAATGATATACGTAATGATAAGTATATATACTATACTATACTATACTTGTATAGTCTAACTTAACAGTTCAAAATAGTTTTAGCGCTAGTTAAAATATAAATAAGTGCTAATTGGATTCGGAATGATGGCTAGAAAGATTTGCAATGTCTGCCAACATTGCAAAACTATTAAATAAAGTGTGTATGGAATAAGAACGGTCAGAACTGGAAAGGAAAAATGTATTGAGAGCTAAATAACAAAAAGTCGAAATGGAAAAAAACAATCAACGCTAACTATGTATGTAACAAAACATAAGAAATAAATTCTTTCTAAAAAAGCAAAAACAGAAGTAACTAAAAAGCATGAAATAATTTTTTATTGCAGGAATTAAATACTTTTTCTGAAGTCGGTGCCAATTTGAACTGCGAATATGCGAAATAAAACTTATAACTGTACTTCCCAAAATATTTTCACTTTATCTTGACATGACTGGTCTCGAAAAGGGTCTAAACGCAGACGCTTGCGTTTTCAGTAGTGAAAAGTATACGGACCGTGCATATTTTCTATAATTAACCAAAAGATGTGACTGCTATGGACAAGTTATTTTTTATAAATAAAATATAACATGTGGGTTCGTTTAAATTACCTGTTTTCTTTTTCAAAATAGTTTTTTTTTGGTATTTTTTTTCTCCTTGCAAATAAATGGAAAGAGTATCCTTGATTTTTCATCATACTTTTTTCTGACATAATAATTGTACAATGTTTTCCATGTTCAAAATTTCAAGTGGAGGACACAACGTCTAACAATTATTCTTCCAAAACCTTATTTTGGGCGTCGATAGAAAACCACAGCCTTCTGCGTTTGTCGCACGCATAAAAACGCATACGTCACCGACGCATGCGTTTCGACGCTATTAAGAATTCCCACTTTTACTTTTAAGCATCATTTATTAGTTGGACCATCCTCGTTTACTGTTGAATAGAGTAACTTGTTTTCTAAATATGTATGTATTAATAAAATTTTGCATATGATCATTCTTTAGGTCTGTTAATTATACTGACTCCGCGGAATCTTATAATAAATCATTATACAATTTTAAGTGATATAGCTTAATATAATGCAGTTTTCAATTTTAATAAAGTTTGTTTGATCACAATTATTAATAAAAATAAAGGGATTTGAGTTTATCAAAATTTATATTCTTTCTCATACCTAGTATAAAATTTGAAAATTTCATATAAATATTTATTATACAATTTTTACTGATGTGACATAATTAGATGCATTTTATAATTATAATTACTGCCGTTTGAAAATCTTTTTTAGATATTATCAAAAAAGGTATTTTAATTTTAAGCATAATTCATATTTGCCGACAAACCTCATATACAGTTGAAAAAGTGACATGTAGTGATTACAATATACGTTTCTGACCATTCAAATTTTTATGAAGAATGACTTCTTCTCTAAATAGCATTCATAGGAACGTTTTTCGTATAAATCCAACTTATGAAGACACTGCTGTATATAGAGACCAACTGAGAATCTCCATCATGACGTTGATTGTTTCGATTTAATTCCAATCTACCATCCATTTATTACACTTTTTAGTATAAGCATAATTGGATGCAGTTTTCAATTCTAATAAATTCTGTTTGATTACAATTTCAGATATTATAAAAAAATAAAGGTATCGTCACTTTTAAACAAAATTGATATATTTTTTGAAACGTGATATTAATGGAAAAGTTACATAAAGACTCATTATACATTTTTTAGTGAAATGACATAATTAGATGCAGTTTTAAAATTGCTTCTATTTGACAACAATTTTAGATATTACCAAAAATAAAGATACTTGACTTTTCAGCAAAATTCCTATTTGCTGACAAATCTCGTCTACATTTTAAAAAAGTGACATGGAATGATTACAGTATACGTTTAAGACCATGCAAATCTGTTTATGAATAACTTTTTCTCTGAAAATTATTATTAAAAAATGGTTTAATTTATGAAGACAGACGGTATATACAGACTAATTGATAATCTTTAACTTGAAGTTGATTAACTGACATTTATTTTGATTAATTTAATTTCTTCTCAATTTACCCCAAGTTCTGAACAGAAAAAATTTCATATTTTAATACCAGCACCTCCACCAAACATTACTATATGACAAGGTCGGTAAAATAGTTTTCCCGATAGTCTAAAAATCTGTACAATCAATGTTATTGAAAAGAATATGGGACCACTTCGGGAGACTCCGGACAGGATCCAGTATAAACGGTCCGAATACCTTGAGCCGTTTGCGACTAATCGCTAAACAAACATAATAAAAACATAGACACAGACGACTTGAGAACAACCTTTTCTTCTATTGCTATATATACTCTTCTATAACAACAACCACACCGCAGATTTTGATAAGAAAAAAAAACATTTTCAAACGAACCTTTATATAGATGGTTCACATTAAAAACCAATCCAACAGCATAAACAAGAGGACCGATGTACAAAACTTAAATATTATCTATTGTGGTCTATTAGATAAAGAAACCGAAAATTTCACCAAATGCCACAGTAAACAATTTATTATCATTAACGACTGAGTTATCATTACTTATTACTAAAATTTGTTTTTCTGAAATGTGGGATAATCTAATCAGATTAATTTTTATTAAAAAACTTTTGTGTCCAAAGTTTAGCATTTGGGTATCTCTGATTTTAAATCATTCTAATTCTAATTTCATTTAACATTATGAGAGTTTTTGACGTTATAATAGCTATTATTAATATGAACTGGTAAGATATGCTCCACTTTCTTCTATAAGCTGTAATTAATGTAAATCTAATATTCCTTATGGTTAATTTTATGTAACTTCCATTTTCAACTGAAGAGAGAATCAATTTGTTGAGACACCTTTTCAAAAGAAATAGAGAGTACTTCATTAACAACCACTGGCTGCTGCCCAGTTAATTAACTTTTATATATTTATATATGGAACTAGTGAACTGTTATAAAAATTCTTTCACTAATAGAAAGCTACACTATCTGGGAGTAACAGAGTAACATTACACCAGTCAATAGAGTTTTTTAAGGGACATAAAATTCAACAGCAAATCGCATAAGGCATCACGTAAATAATGGTTTACAAGCCATAACTGACACAATTTTAATAGCAAACTCATAGAAGTAAATTATTTGAGTATAAAAGACCCCAAAAAATATAGGGTATTTTCGTTTTTTTGCTTACATTGTGAAAAGTAATGATCCGTTCATAATCCCGTCAATAGAAAAATTGTAGAGAATCAGAAATTCTTCAAAATGAGTGTATGAACAGTAATTTTAATCACAAAATTATTCATAAAGAAAAGCTGAGAAACCAAGTTGAAGTAAGTAAGTTCAAACAATTCATAACTTGGTTTAAGAACAGGTGAAACGTTATTCTGCCTCTTGATAAGACAAAATTGCAAATTAAATAATTTATAAAAATATTTTTACAGAACGTATAGTATTAACCACGATAGTTCGATAACTATATGCAAAATATATTTTGAAAGCTCACAAAATACCTTGTTTATCTTGGATTTTTTTACAGTGTCTTAAAATATCTTAATACTGCTTGTAAAATTTGGCATAAAGGACTATTACTTCACATCGGATATCTTGATAGTACCCAATCCAGTCAGTGGAAAAAAGTGTTTTAATTAATAGCAGTAAACTGTATACAGGTAACCATTAACATAAACAAACGGAAAAATAGACCAATATGGGCAGGTAGTAGTTGTGTAAATAAAAACGTAATAAACTGCTGAGAAAAAACATATAATAAAACAATTTACAATAATTTTTATCTCCTGCCCCCATCACAATAAAATTCTACATCCGTCCATGTGCCTTGACAGCTATTGTCAGTGCGCTGCAATAGACTAATTGAAGAGGAATTTATGAACTTTCAAAATATCTTTAGTACGTCCCGGTCAGACTAATGTCATTAATACGGTGAGATGTGCAAAATATCTCTCTAAATTATTTAAATTTCAATTCTTTAAAAACTACTTATTCAGTAATATTTATCATGAGCCGATGACTGATATTCCAGTATTTGTTACAAGAAAGTTAAAATTTTTGAAAAAAAAACACTTTTGACCAGTTTTTTCTAAGTTTACTAGGTAAAAAATGATTCAATCAGTATGTATAAACGCTCATTAAGAAAGATGTCTGATTCTCTACTACTTTTCATTGCGATTTCTTTATTAATTTACATTTTATAAGCAAAAAACATAAGAAATTAAATTGTTTATTATAGTTACAACCTCAAGTGTTTAACTTTGTACTTCTTTTAAATTATTAATATTTTGTGTTGTTTGTGGTATATTGACTGACGATGAAATAAATTTATTTCGAAAGCTCTCCAAATAAGTTAAAAGAGTATTTCTTCCTTGGTCAAAAAAGTCAGAAATGTCAAAAAAGTAAAAAATATCAAAAATGTCTAATGCCAAAAATGTCAAGGAAACTTAAAAATTTCAAAAATGTCTATAATTTCAAAAGTGTGAATAATGTCAAAAATGTCAGAAAACGAGAAAACTAAAATATCAAAAAAAAATTTAAAAAAAATCAAATAATGTAGACAATATGAAAATTAGCAAATAAAAAAATATTTTCAAGATAAATACGTCAAATACGCCCATTTGTATATCCCGTGCGAAGCCGGTAGGAGTCAGCTAGTATACTATATAGTCAAGTTAGTCAAGTGATCATGCAGTGACATGTATTGTTCTTATACCAACTTTTAGGCGCTGGTTTCTTATTTCTCAAATAATAATTTTGGTGTTTATATTATAAATGATTCAATGTTATTTACAATATAAACTCTGCTGATTGCGAGGCACAAAAGTGACATTCGAACTAACAACTAAAAACTAAGTTTCTTGCGCTCTGGCGGGATATCAAATTCTAGAAGGCCATTGTATTGACTTCAACAGCATGAAAGTTTTATACTCAAGTAATAACCTATCCAATAACAGTTTCTTGGAGATGCCTCACACCAACAGTATGAACAAGAGGGTGGTTTATACGCAGGTACGTGGTTGGGTATATACCTAAGTATATTGTAAGTCTGAAGTTGGTAGACAATGTAACTCGTTCCTCGAAGTTTCCTTGAACTTCCATCGTCTTGGAGTAGTTTATCTCACAACGTTTCAATAGCTGTGTATCTGATATCGTAATTCAGATTATCCGTCGTATTTATATATTATACCCTTAACCGGTCAGCGTCGTCGTTCCTGGAGGTTGGTTGCCGGTGATGCGTAGCGGCAGAGGCCGAAGAAGAGCTCACCAAATATTTTTAATTTGGACGCTGAGATCGCTAATTATATTTTCGTTCGAGATTATATATGTTATATAAGTATTTAAACAGACTTTATATTAAATTTACTTCTAATTGTAAGGTCAAATACTGTCATTATTCCCACATTGTAATATGATACTTGTTAGTCATTTTTATCACGTTCGACTTTTTACATTTATACTTAGTAACCAAATCTGTACACGTCTTATTTTTCAGTTCACATAAAAACTGATGACCATCCATTTTGAGACGACACGCTTAAATTGTCTTTGTTTAAGATGCGTGTCGACTCATCATTTTGTAATGTTATAAATACTAGTGTAGGACCTTCAGTCGTTAGATGATTAGTTGACTTATATTGTTATAGTTGAAAGTTGTTATTATTTTTGTATTTAATTAAATAAATTGTTTTTAAAAAGTGAATTTTGAAAATCGTAATATAAAAAGTGGCGCAGTCAGTAGGATTCCATTACGCTGCTAGAACCGGCGTTAGAAGAAAAGCTTAACTGGTAGCGGTGGATTCCAATCCTTTGAAGGAAGAAAAGAACCTCGAGACGTCCCAACTACAACACGTAGAACACGGCAACTTCGATGTTTCGATTAATGTAAGTACAAACAATTAAGTAATCATCTCGCAAATATTTGTTTTACCAATTTGAATTTATTTTATCGATATATAATTTTGATTTTATTTTATTTTTACTGTTCGGACGTTCAATATCCCGGAACATTTTAAACCGAATTGTACTATTTTCCATTTGAGTTTATTTTACTTTGTGCACAATTTTGTAATCTTCTACATTCTTAAAACAAAAACGTGGTAAACGTTTTGATAATTCTAGATATTTTCTTTAATTTTGAACATTTTTATTACCGTATATTTTTAATTAACCGAAATAATGGCATCTCCCCAAACTTCAGCAGATCCGGAGACTGAACCCTACCGGCTTTCAGAAATCTTTCCATTGTCCCTGAGTTTGAGGGCGATCAAATCTCGCTAGGGACATTCACTGATGCGTGCGACTGCGCGTATAATATGTCAACGGGCGACCAACGCTATCTTTTACTTATACACATTAAAAATAAGCTGAAAGGCAGAGCGGCCCAATTAATTAATTCACGCAACCCCGCGTCCTATTTGGAACTTAAACAACTTTTAAACTCTCATTTCGGTGATTCTAGAGATTTGACATCTCTCATACAAGATTTACAACGTCTAAGACAACTTCCCAACGAATCGCCTCTCACATTTTATAACAGATTGCAAGTACTTACTGCAAAAATGTATGCCAATATTCAGAAAACCTCGAATTTGAATGCAGATCAGAAGACAGCCCAAACGAGTCTAATAGACACTATGGCGCTGAACACTCTTCTGACCGGTTTAGAACCGCGTTTAGGGCAAATCATCCGCGCCGGAAACCCGAAAGACCTGTTAGAAGCCCACGTACGAATTAGGCGTGAATTACAACTGTCCTACTTCGAAAACCAAAAAACACCTAAACAAATTCCCCCTAAGCCTAATCAACTCTTTCGAAAGCCTAATCCGCAAATTAATAAGTGCCTATCATGTGGAAGATTCGGACATCACACGTCCGAATGTCGCTCTCGAAACTACCAGACACCAGTCTATAACAATAGTAGCGGCAATAATAATAATTTTAGACCAAACCCTTTTACTAATAATTTCTCACAAAATCAGAATCAACAACCTAGGCAAAATCAGTCACCCTTCAGACAAAACCAGTTCTCTAACCAGCCAAGAACGTTTCAGCAAAGTACGCAACAACCACGCCAATCGGTCATCCAACGGAATCCCGGTTTTCGCCCAAATCCAAATAAAACACATCACTTAAATTATACGAATTACCCTAACCAGGACGATGATTATTATACAGTTAATAATCAACCCTACGATGATTACAATAGCACTGATGATCAAAGGGAATATGATTATTATAGTCAGTCATGCAATCCAGAAGCAATTAATATTAATTATCATACTGCTGATAACTATCAAACTGTCGATTTAGATCCCTTAGAGAATCAAAACTATCAGGATTTTCTATCTCTTCCAAATTTAGACCACCCTCCAGACATAACGACCAGCCTCGCAACACAGATCCAAACTATCAATCTCGACGACCTGAACCCGAATATAAACTTTCCGGAACAGACATTTCTGTAACTACTCTCCATACTGTAAACTCCAAAAATCTGTACTATATCAACGATGCGACGGGAAACTATAAATTACTCATAGATACAGGCGCAGAAATTTCTATCTTTAAAGAGCATACCGTCAGAAATTATTCTGAACGATTCCCGGAAAATGTCATTATTCAGGGAATTACAGACAAAAAGATCCCCATTTCTCAGTCAACCCTTATACCATTCACTCATGGAAACCCCCATAAAGTATTCATATGTAACCTCGACATCGAGTTTGATGGCATTTTAGGGTTAGATTTTTTAGAACATTATGAATGTGTAATCGATCTAAAATCTAAACAACTCAAGACAAATTTCAAAGATATCACTCTTCACAAGGTCTCCTCCTTGCCCCTTTCAGATATCACTTCCTCGACAGTCCCCAACACATCGTCTCCAAAAAATTTCTCAAACTATATTTCTATAGAACCTCGTACAGAAAAAATATGTAAACTACGTTGTCACCTTTCCAACACCGACGCTGTTTTACATACCATCGAGAAAGAGAAAGTCAGACTACCCAATTCCTTGGTATATGTAAACCATAACGGGGAATTTCTAACTTCAGTTATCAATGCCAACGCCATCCCAAAAACAATTAACTTTGAAAACATAACAATAGAACCCCTTGTACAAACACAACCCTGTTTTAACTTTAACGACTCGTACGAAACTCCAGATATCGACAGAAACTTACTCATAAGACAACAACTCCGGACTGAACATTTAAACGACGAAGAAAAAGACATGATTACCAACCTTTGCTTAGATTTCCAGGACATATTTTACTTAGAAGGAGACTCACTATCCTTTACCAACGAAATTAAGCATTCAATCGAGACTAGTAATTCCAGACCCATCTTTACTAAATCTTATAGGTACCCTCAGGTACATAAAGAAGAGGTTAAAGATCAAGTAAACAAAATGCTCAACCAAGGTATCATTCGTCACTCAACTTCCCCGTGGTCTTCCCCAGTTTGGGTTGTTCCCAAAAAGCTAGACGCCTCAGGCAAACAAAAATGGCGTGTCGTCATTGACTACAGGAAACTTAACGAAGTCACAGTAGACGACAAATATCCATTGCCTAACATCTCCGATCTTTTAGATCAACTAGGCAAATGCCAATATTTTTCTACATTAGATCTCGCCTCCGGTTTTCATCAGATAGAGATCGATTCCAAAGATATCCCCAAGACAGCATTTTCAGTCGAAAACGGCCATTACGAGTTTGTTCGTATGCCGTTCGGTTTAAAAAACGCCCCGTCCACATTTCAACGTGTCATGGACAACATCCTCCTTGGAATTCAAAATGAACGTTGTCTAGTATACATGGACGACATCATTGTATACTCCCCAACAATTCACGAACACATTTCACGGTTGACCGAAGTCTTCAAACGTCTTCGCAAATCAAATCTTAAGATTCAACCCGACAAATGTGAATTCTTAAGAAAAGAGGTAGCGTATCTTGGTCATCTAATTACGCAACAAGGTGTAAAACCGAACCCCGAAAAAGTCAGTTGTATCCAAAATTTCCCAGAACCAAAAAATCCAAAAGACATTAAATCTTTCTTAGGATTGGCCGGATACTATAGAAGATTCATCCCCAACTTTGCCAAAATGTCAAAACCACTTACAAAACTTCTCCAAAAAGATGCAAGATTCTTCTTTGATTCTGATTGTAAGTCATCATTTAACGACTTAAAGAAAGCTCTCATTTCAGACCCCATTCTCAACTACCCAAATTTTGAAGAACCGTTTCTTCTCACCACGGATGCCAGCGCTTTCGCGATTGGTGCAGTTCTTTCGCAAGGTCCTGTAGGAAAAGATCTTCCTATCGCTTATGCTCTCGCACTTTATGTGCGGCCGAAACTCGATATTCTACCATCGAAAGGGAATTGCTTGCCATAGTGTGGGCAGTAAAACACTTCCGTCCGTATTTATTTGGCCGTAAGTTTACTTTAATTACCGATCACCGCCCGCTTACGTGGCTTTTCTCGATCAAAGATCCAGGCAGTAGACTTGCCAGATGGCGACTAAAACTCGAAGAGTACAATTATAAGATTGAACACAAACCTGGAAAGATAAACAAAAATGCAGACGCTCTATCGCGAATTAAAATCAATCACTTCCACCAAATAGCCAATTTTCAGTCAAAAATCCACGCCTTCAATGACACCGACTCAGAAGACGAAGGTGAACAAGAATCCGAAGAACCCGAACTTAATGACGAACTACTAACTAACGAATTTAACAAATTTGTCGACTTATATAAAACAAGATCTCTAATTGACTACTCGAAACTCGAACGACAAATTCTCAACTTCTCGACAAAACTCATAAACAAATTATTACATTCTTTTGGCAAAACAAGTTAACTGATCTCCACGATTGGATCATGGATGATATCTTCGAAGAAGATATTAACTTTGAAAACTATTCTCTCAACACCTTTGCCAGTAAATCAGTTAAAAATCGTAAATACTTTATAATCCCCTTGCCATTTGACCCAGAAACAGTCGTTCAATTTCTGTTTTTCATCATTTACAAATCACAGAATAAATTTGATCCCGAAACAACGTACTATGTCGAAAACAATTTGGAACTTCCAATTCTCGAAACCTTTTCTTATATCTTTGCAGACAAAGATATTAAACTGAAAATATGTCAAAACATTATAAAAACACCTTCAGAACACGAAATACCGCAAATTTTAGAAAACTATCATCAAGGAAAAAATAATCTTCATCGCGGAATCAACGAAACGGTCAGACGAATAAAGGAAAAATATAATTGGACCGGTTAACAAAAAACGTAGAAAATTTCATCAATTCTTGCGAAATTTGTCAAAAGGTGAAAACATGTCGAAAAAACCTAAGTTCCCCTTTAGTTATAACAGAAACGCCGAAAACACCTTTCGAGCGAATTAATGTCGACGTTTTTGAATACCCATCGAGAAATTACGCTCTGACAGTTAGAGACGAGCTAACAAAATTCACACAGGCATATCCAATAAAGGATAAAACAGCAAAAACCGTCGTTAACACGCTTATCCTTTATTTCCAACATTACGGCACCCCGTTGCGAATTCATTGCGACTGCGGCCGTGAATTTGATAATGTTCTAATGAAAGACCTCTGTGAGCTTTACAACATAAAACTTACATTCTCAAGTGTGGGTCACCCACAATCCAACGGTTCCATTGAACGATTCCACTCAACATTATCGGAAATGATCAGAGCAAATATAGCCGAAAACCCAGACGAACATCCGTTTAACGTTTTGCCATACGCAATAATTACTTATAACAACACCAAAAATAAAACTCATGGCTTTACACCCTACGAGCTTATTTTTGGCCACACGTCTAGTAGACCCCCGGAAACGCTTTATAACCAACAGAACCTCATTTCCAAATACGTAAGAGATCTCAACAATCGTATGGAGTACTTTTACAAACTAGCGCGTTCAAAAACTGAACAACAAAAAGAAAAGGCAAAAACTCGATTCGACCAACACGTACCTGAAAACCGACCAAATTATAACATAGGCGATAAAGTATATTTGAAAGAATCGCAAATTTCTAGTAAATCACAAAATAAATTTAATGGTCCTTTCCAAATAACTGAACTCTTTCAAAATTCTGCAATCTTACTAAATCCCGAGACAAATCAATCTACAAAAGCAAATTTTGACAGATTGAAACCGTATTTTGAGTGAAAATTACTTCTTTTCAGACTCCTCGGACTCTTCACAATCGCAACATCTCAATATACGATAACACCTATAAACAACACCGTAGGACTCTTCTTTCATGAAGAAGGAAGCATCAAAATTTCGAATGACAAGTGGACATTGCTTGTCTACAAAGATCTCCACCCATTCGGTGACGCAATTTCCAATAATGACAAAATACTAAATACTTTAGTTGACACTATCCATTCAAACTTAACTACTCTACTTAGTTCATTCAAACCACAAGTACAAACACACGTCAGCCTTCTCAAACAAATATCAGACACAGTAAACTTGAAATATCAAGAAATATTCGCGGACACCAAAATTCACTTAAACAGACAGAAACGCGGACTTATTAATGGATTAGGAACAATTTGGAAATCAATAACTGGCACTATGGATGCAAACAATGGTCAATATTTTAATGATTGTATCAACAAGATTACTCATGACGAACATCAAATCGAAAACCTACTGAAGAACCAAATCTCTGTTACGACTTCCGTAATCAAAAATTTTAATTCAACGGTTCGTAAACTACAAATAGACGAAGAAACCTTTAATAAGAATATTAATGAAATCAGGCAAGCCATTGCTTTTATTTCAGACGACCTTCAGTTCTTTGAGACACTTGTCAAAACTCTAGATTTATGTGAATCATTAATGGAAAGCTATGTCTTTATTCAAGATGCCCTTAATGATGTATTATCGGCAATATCTTTCGCTCGCATTAAAATGTTACATAGTTCAATAATTACACCGGCAGATTTAGTCGACTCACTTCAAATTATCTCTCACTCTTTGCACAAAAACAATTTGCCCCTATCTATTAATGCCCATAATATTGCACAATATATCGACATCATCGAATTGGAAGCATTTCAATTAGACACGAAAATAATTTTTGTATTAAGAATCCCCTTAGTAAACCCTGAAACTTTTACCCTTTTTCGTTTATATCCAATTCCGATACTTGACGACCGAACAGGGTTCATCACATTTTACCAACCACAACCAAATATATTGCGAAAAATGATGATTCACTATTGTATACTACATTTCGGAACTTGGACAACTGCAAGTCCTTAAGCCAAGTTCAATGGATATGTTCAGACGTTCTCCCATATCCTATAGATAGCGATTCAACTTGTGAGGCCCAGCTGTTGAAGCAGTCCACCTTCCTTCCAAAGGTTTGTCAGACTTCCATATTCTACGCCAAGGACTACAATGTATATAAGATTAGCTCAAACTTTTGGCTAATTACTGTTTCTGACCTTTTACCTATCACCATAAAGTGCAGTGGAAACAGCGTTGTAACACTAACAATTACAACAAACTCAGTCCTAAATTTGCAGGCCGATTGTAACGCATTCATTGGCAACACTCGAATTCATTCAAGCAAACTGATCGACAATTTCCAAAACATTACCTACAAGAGTCATCCAATTCAAATACCGTACAACTGCTGCAAATCTATACCACCGAAAAACTATGTCCCAGATCTAAAGCCACTCAGACTAAACAAGATCGATGCAGACGACCTCAACATAGCTCAACATAAGTTGAACCAATATTCAGAAGAGCTAGACAAATTATAAACCAACCGTTTATTAAAAAACACATGCCATGGTTCACAATTTTATCAATACATTAATCATTTTACTAATCCTTATCTACATTTTCTATAAATGCAAACCAAGAAGACAATCCAGATTGTTGGCCATAACAACAAACGGCGACGATCCACCGTCACCTTCACCAATGCCATGTAGTCAAGTCAGAAACTTCAGATTCCTTTCCAGACGACGTCCAAGTATTCGACTCCAAGAACCCATCGAAGATACAGAACTCACAAAAATGGTTTGAAAAGTTGAAGCACAGCATCAACTTTTTCAGGATAAATGGAGTTGTTATATAAGTTTATATTAAATTTACTTCTAATTGTAAGGTCAAATACTGTCATTATTCCCACATTGTAATATGATACTTGTTAGTCATTTTTATCACGTTCGACTTTTTACATTTATACTTAGTAACCAAATCTGTACACGTCTTATTTTTCAGTTCACATAAAAACTGATGACCATCCATTTTGAGACGACACGCTTAAATTGTCTTTGTTTAAGATGCGTGTCGACTCATCATTTTGTAATGTTATAAATACTAGTGTAGGACCTTCAGTCGTTAGATGATTAGTTGACTTATATTGTTATAGTTGAAAGTTGTTATTATTTTTGTATTAATTAATAAATTGTTTTTAAAAAGTGAATTTTGAAAATCGTAATATAAAATATATGCTGTCTATATGAATTTTCTTTTGTACCAGTGTTCTTTCTTGTGAATTGCTCTGGCCTGATCCCAGTTGATATTATGGTGTTCGGTCCATGCGTGATTAGCTAGTCCAGACTTCGTTACCTCCTCCCTTTGAGTAGATGTGCGGTGTTCTTTAACCCTATTGTCCAGCGGTCGCTTTGTCTCTCCAATTTAAAGATTGCCACATTCACACGGTATGCTGTATATACAGTTATTTGGTATTGCTGGTGCGTCGGCCTCGTTCTTGTTATCATGCTCCTCAAGGTGTTGTTGCTTTTGAAGATCATTCTGATTCCATAGCTGTGTACAA